>JANUSC010000388.1:67500-203504 GCA_025200525.1 Camellia lanceoleosa
CTGCTCCAAGCAGCTTCACCACTTCGTCCTTGATGTTGAGCTCCACCTCGGGCTTATAAAATCTTACCCCTTGCTTGACTGGGTGAGCCAGGGGGATGACGTTCAAACGGTGCATGGTAACATCTTTGTCTAATCCTGGCATTTCTTCATATGTCCATGCGAAAACATCCGAATACTTTCTGATCAACTCGATGAGGGGCCCTCTTTGTTCTGCTAGAAGATCTTTGCAAATGAAGATAGGACGCCTGGGTTCTCCTTCAGGGGCTATGTTGATTTCTTCCAGTTCTTGCTTTTGGGGCCGGGGGCCATCCTGTAAACACTCTGGAGCAGGTCGGACTTCTTGCAATCCATCTTGCTTGGCGGGGATTTGGTTTGGAGATGAAATGGCTGCCCTGGCAAGGGGTTTAACTTTTGAGCCTTCGGCTCCATCCAAATGAGTTACCCCAGGACAACAGGATTTGTCAAAGTGTTTATCTGTTGCTGGAAAAGCCACATCTTTTTTTTTCTCCTTCTACTTTTCTTGTCTCTACTTTTTTTATTCTTTGCCATTGGCGGGCGTTGGGCCAGCGCAGACAAGGTGTAGCAACAGTGATCTTCTCCACTTAGTTCACGATGGGCGATTGCTACGTCGTCTGGCTGGGGGTCGGCATTGGTAACATTTGCCAACCCCTCGCACTGTTATAAACAGTATACCATTATGCCATCTTTTGTTTGAAACCGGGTGACTTTAGGGAGCTTTCTTGAGGGCTCTAATTTGGTGAATGTTTTTCTGCGAGGTGGTGATGAATCTTCTTCAGAGAGGTCATCCCAGTTAGGTATAGGAGTTCCTCGAAGTGGCAGGGGAGGTTCATCTTCATCGACATGATTGTAAAATACTGCATCTGCCATGTGAGCTTCATCTATTCAAAAAGGCTTTTGAGAGCCAGCTATGGCTACTACCTCATTGTTGTAGATGACACATTGATGGTAGGTGGACGGGATCGCAGCATATCTGTGAAGCCAAGTTCTCCCTAGGAGAGCTTGATAGGTCGTTTCTGCTTCTATAACATGGAACTTAGTGGTAGAGCGAATTGGTCCCACTGCTAAGTCTAACTGGACATGACCTATGGTTTTAATTTTTTGGCTTCCAAAACCGGTGATGGAGATGGGCTGTCTGACTAAGTGCTTTTATGGGATCCCGGCTGCCTGGAAAGTAGAATAAGGCATCACATTGAGTGAAGCTCCTCCATCCATGAATCCTCTTTGAAACTCCATCCCATTGATGAATACTAGGACGTAGAGGGGACGGTTATGTGGAAACAGTACTTGCTTGTCGGCCTCGGTAAAGGTTATCGCCAAGGAGTTATCTCGAAATACTTTCCTTACTGATCCGCTTACACTCATGCACGTTTCACCATTATGCTCCGCAAGTCTTAAAAAGGCCTTGGTGGCTTCAAAGTGTGTTGCTTCAGATAGGCCGAATTGGTCGAAGAACCACTTAAACTTTGTCGATTTTTTAAGCGCTATCACACGCCTGGTCTCAAAGTCCGGGCAAGTGGAAGCTGGGAGTTCAGAGAGCTCGCACACCATTGTCTCTTCCATCTCGTCATAATGCGAAAGCATCATGACCGTCTTGCCATTATCCTTGTGGCGCAGGAGAGGATCTTTCAAGACATCTTCTGTTTGGCGAGGTAGCTCCAAGCGTCGTCAGACATCATTTTTCTAACTAGAGATCTGAGTGTCCAACATTCCGTAGTAGGATGTTTAACGGAACGATGGTATATGCAATAGTTTGCCCGCGCTTGATCCTTTTTGGTAACAGGTTGCCTTGGCTCGGGGAGGTGAACTTTTCCATCTTCTACCTAGGCGTTGAGGAGTGCCTGTGCCTCGTTTACTGAGATAGGTAATGGCGGGGAATTTGATCGAACTTTCTCCTTTTTGCCTGCGGGTCTTCTCTTCCACCAGAGGAGCCTTTGGCTGCATATACATGGTTGCGTCGGTTAGGCCTCCATGAGGAAGGTTGAGGTGCCGTTGGTCGCCATGAGTGGGGTTGTGGTGTTGATATTCGTGCCCCTGATCTTACTGTTTCACTTATGTTTCGAGCCGCAGCACATAAAGCAGAAAAGTTAGGGAAGTGGTGGTTAACCAACTGGAGTTTATAAGTCGTGAGCATTCCTTCAATGCACAATGACACCAGTTGGTGTTCTTCCATCGGGTCTTGAATGTCTACTGCTTTTTCCCTGGAATGGCGGACGTAAAGATGTCCTCCCCAAGTCGTTGTGTTTCCCTCATGAGATGAAGGGTGGTTAACCTTTCTTCAACGTAGAAGACCTTGATGTAAAACTTTTTTACCAAGTCTTCCCATGAAGAAATAGAGCCAGGAGTGAGGTTAGCATACAACGAGAATGCTCGATCTGTGAGGGATTTGGAGAATTCCCTCATACGGAGGTTTTGGTCCTCTCGGTGAGCTCCAAGGGCGTCAAGAAAGCGTGAAGCATGCTCCCTGGCGTTCCCTTTTCGTCCGTCGAAGCGAACAAACTTGGGTACTGTATATCCCGCCGGATATGGAAGACTTGCAATGTGAATAGGGTAAGGGGGACGAAGGTCCAATTCTGGAGAGGCAGGGATGTGACCTTTGTTTGTCTGAAGTAGACTGTGTATGTGCTCTTTTACTACTTCCAATGTTAATGGCTGGGAAGGATTCTGATCCACCGGGAGAGCAAGAGAGCTAGTCGAAGTCACTACGGTGGGAACTCCGCTGATGGATCCAACTTGCGGTGGGGGTATTTGGCTGGGAGCTGTCGGAGGGAGCGGGGCAACTGTTTGTCCTCCCGCCTGGGTTCGTAAGTTGTTTTGCGTAGCGAGGTTGGCTTCCGAGCCATTCTGGACTAATGGCGGAGCGCCATTTTGTGATGTTGAAAGAGGGTTAGACAATGATGGAAGTGTAGATGCCCTTTGTAAGGCTAGTAGGGCATCCATTAAGAGTTGTTGGTTCTGTTGAAGAGAGGTGACGCTCTCAGTCAATGCACGTAGTTGGTCCGCTATGACCGGTTGGGAGGATTGTTCTTCTGGAGAGCCACCGGAGTTGTGTTCGGAGGTCTCCGCCCGGGTCTTCCTACCGCCACCTTGGGATGTCGCTATTCCAGTTCCAGTGTTCTTTTTGGGTGCCATGTGAAGCGAGCACCACTCTTCCCCAGCAGAGTATAATGTGGGTGAGAGGTGTGGTTAGAGGTAGTCCGGGAAGATGGCGGGCACTTCAATGGCCTGAGATCACCGGAGGTGGAGAGGAGGAGGTCAAGGCAAGCTTGGAGAGAGAGAGGTTGGCAGTGATAGACCTTGAACACTAATGCAAAGTATGAGAGGGGTGTTTAAGCATGAGACTTGGTTGTATTGTTGTTGTGTCTCGCTGCATATACGATACGTTATATAGGCCACAGGAGTATTGGAGCCCAAGCAAACTGTTAGACAGGTGGCTCGTTCCCCTCAACTCTGCTAGAAGTAATATAAGCCCTTCTGCCGTCTGTGGCTTGCCGGAAGGTGGAGAGCAACATTTCATGGCAGGCGGAAAGTAACGTTTCGTATATGCATCGGGTGACATGAACGTAAGGTCATTGTTGCCTCTTCTCCAAGCCTGGTCAAGATGGAGTTGTCTTAGCAAGAAGACAACCATCTCGACGATCCCATGACCTCAGCCGCCAGTCCAGTATCCTCTCATGATCCCGAGCAGTAGTGCCTGGGTCCTGCTCCCAACCCAGGCGTCCAAGTAGGTGAATGGGCTAGGGCCCACCTTAGTGTTTAGGAGAGCCATGGGCTCGCTTCCAGGCAACCAAATAGGAGAATGGGCCACGGGCTTATCACAATGTTTAGGAGAGCCAGTATTTATCAATCGAAGTCCAAGTGAGCCGGGGGCTGATTGTATTGTTGTTTGGCCTTGGAGCGAGGTATGAAGGACCATGGGCCCTGGGGCCATGGTGTTGCCTGTTGTAGGGCTCTTCATATCTAGATATATTTGGGCTTGTACATATGCTCCCGCTTAGGCTAAGCATATAGTTTTGGTTGCCTTGGCAAAGGGCGCCCATAGGGCTCGCCATGTATCAAACATACGACATGCCCGACGTGGTGCCTTATCGGTCTGCCACGTGGGTGACACATGGGGCCCATGGGGCTTGCCATGTATCAATCATACGACATGCCCGACGTGGTGCCTTATCGGTCTGCCACGTGGGTAGGGTTGACATGCCCGACGTGGTGCCTTATTGGTCTGCCACGTGGATGGGGTTTTGGTGATGTAGCACCTGTAGGGCTTGCTACGTATTGAGCTTGATACAAGTACCCACAATAAGCAATCCTAAATAACAAAAATATTCACTCTTAGATAGTTCTTGATTCACAATCTTCACCTCTCCTCTACTTCCATTATTAATATTACTAAAATTACACTCCATGTACTTTGGCTTAATTCTGCTTATCCTAAATCCTTTAAATTCAAATGCTTCTCTCCAAGTCTCCAACTTAGTGTTACTCCTCTAGTCTCATCCACCAATGCGATATCATCTATAAAAAGCATACACCACGGCACATCATCCTGCATATTTCTCGTCAACTCATCCATAACTAAAGCAAAAATATAAAGACTTAAGGTAGATCCTTGGTGTAATCCCACAATAATTGGAAATCCACTTGTCTCTCCAGTAGGCGATCTAATAGTGGTCACCACACCTTCATACATGTCCTCAATTACATTAATGTATCCTTTTGTCACCCCTTTCTTCTCTAGCACCCACCAGATTATATCCTGAGACACTTTCTCATATACTTTCTCAAGATTAATAAAAACCATTTAAATGTCTCTTTTCTCTTCTCTATATTTTTCTATTACTCTCCTTAAAAGATAGATCTCTTCCATTGTTGACCTACCAAGCATAAATCCAAATTGTTTCTCTGACTCCTCTATTATATCTCGCAATCGACGTTCCACCACTCTCTCCCACACTTTCATTATATGACACTTTAGCTTGATTCCTCTATAGTTGTTGCAATTCTGGACATCTTCTTTATTCTCATAAATTGGCACTAAAATACTCTTCCTCCACTCCTCTGACATTTTCCTAGTCAATAAAATCTTGCTAAATAATCTAGTCAACCAAACAACTCCCTTCTTACCCAAACATTTTCCAAGCTTCAATAGGGATATCATCGGATCCTAAAACTTTATTCGATTTCATCTTCTTAAGTGCAATTTCTACTTCAAAATTCCTAATCCTGCGATAGAACCTGCAACCTTGGTTTTCCTGATTACTGGCTACTTCATCCCCTTTCGACCTTCCTCCATGTTTCTCATTTAACAATTTCTCAAAATAGATCTTTCACCTCACCTTAATCTCTTCATCCTTCACTAACACCTTAGAGTCCTCACTCTTGATGCACTTAATTTGATTAAAATCTCTTATTTTCCTCTCTTATCTTAGCAAGTTTGTATATTCTCCTCTCCCTCCTTACTATCTAATCTAGTGTATAGGTCATCATAGGCTTTCAACTTAGCATCTCTCACTATTTTTTTGATCTCCTTATTAGTCAATCTGTACCTCTTAAGGTTTTTCTCAATTCTATCCTTATGTCATTTTTTAACGCACTCTTTTTTCATCTTCACCACCAAGTTTCCTTAGAGTTGAGTCCCTTTCCTTTCAACCCAAGGACTTCCCTTGAGATTCTCCTCATACAATTAGCCATCGAATTCCACATAGTGTTAGCATCATCTTCCAAGTCTTAAGTACCTTCTTTATCCATTCTATTTTTGAATATTTCTAATTTATCCCCTTTTAGGTTCCACCATCTCGTCCTATGATGCTCAATATCCTTCCTAGCTTAGTATTTCCCTTTAAAGCATAGATCTAGTACCAAAATCCTACGTTGAAACGTCAGGCTCTCTCTTGAATTCACCTTACAGTTGCTGCATTTTAGACAATCCACTTTTCTTAGTAGAAAATAATCTATTTGGCTCCTAATTAACCAAATGCTCCTCTCTCTTTTTAAATATAGTATTAGCCACCACTAAGTCAAAAGCCAATACAAAATTTACAACTCTCTCCAGCCTCATTTCTATCACCAAAACCATACCCACCATGCACCCTCTCATAACCTAGTTTATCTATTCCTACATGGCTGTTGAAATCTCCACCGATCACTAGGTTCTCTCCTACGGGTATCTCCTATGATACCTCATCCATTTGGTCCCAAAAATCTCTCTTAGTCTGATCATCTAATCCTACTTGGGGGCATATGCACTAATAACATTCACTATATTCTCTCCAATAACTAGTTTAATTAACATAATCCTATCACATTTCCTAATGACCGCAGCTACATTTTTGACAAGACCCTTGGCAACTATTATTCCTATCCCATTCCTGTGTCTATCCTTGCCGCTGTAATATAGTTTAAAACCGATATTTTCTATTTCCCTAGCTTTCTCACCTATCCACTTAGTTTCTTGTACGCAAGCTATACAAACTCTCCTCCTAATCATGACATCTACCAATTCTATAGTCTTACTAGTTAAAATTCCTACATTCCATGTGGTTACCCTAAACCTATAGTCTTGGACTAGCTTCTTTACCCGTGCTCATCCAAAAAAACGCATAAATCTTTTCCCATTTTTCACCGCACCCAGGTGTCGATGAGGTGCCCCTTGCTCACTTTTCGAAACACTCGGAGGCTGGCGCAATGCATCACTTAAGAGGAACAACCTAGTATTTAATCGATTCAAAATAAGATTAATTTTCAGCTTAAATTAGCTTATATCCACAGACACAAAGCCCTATGGACTAAATCTTTCATTCACTCAACTTAATACTCTTGTTTATATGATACACCATATATATAGAGTGAGAGATACAATCAAATCCTTTCAGATAAGGAATTGAAATAAATCTAAGTTACAAAAAATCATAATAAGTACAAATCATGAGATCTCCATATATTTTAATATCTTCCATATTTTTCTGATAGCTTTGACAATATAATCTTATCTTCAGCACTCCCCATAAAGTTGGAACACAGAACAGTTGAAGTGAAGTGTCCAACTTGAACTCAAAAATAGGATGATCATCACAAATAACTACAATGAAGTTGTCAAAAGACAACAACAATTGTAATAACTCCCTTTAATGACAACTTCACTGAACATAGGTAAGGAACCAACATCTTGCAATAGAGAAACGTGCATTGAATCAATCATGATGGCAGTAAAAGAAACCACCTGAAAGAGAGAAAGCAACAAGGCCGAAGCAACTGCAAATCACCACAAACTGAAAGGCCGTAAAAATGGCATTTCACAAAGAATGCTACTGAACACACCAGTAGCCTAAAAATAAAAAAAGAACCAAATATATGCTTACCATATTAGCACAAGGACCCTAAAAGGGTAGAGAAATAGCCAAAAAACTCGGCGTATCACAAAATAATGCTACCGAACACAACAACAGTCCCAAAACAAGTAAAAATCACAAAGTTTGCTTATTACATCAACAAACTATTGGTCAACTCAAGGAAGAGGGAAAACACCTTGATAACAAAGTGAGAAAGCACTCTAGAGAGAAACAAGCCAAGGGTTTGGTAGACTCTAATACCGAGTTGAATTTTGTAATAAGGCAATAAGGTTGAATATGAAGAGATAATAGATACAGAAAGAGAAAAGAAAGAACATAAAGATTAAACGTGATTCAACCAATGTTAGCTTACATCTACACACACAAAGCCCTATGGGCTACATCTTTTATGCACTCGACTTAATACTCTTGTTTACATGATACACCATATATATATAGAGAGAGAGAGAGTGGGAGATACAATCAAATCCCTTTAAATAAGGAATTGAAATAAATCAAAAATAAAAAAAATAAAAAAAATCACAATAAGCACAATTTATAGGATCTCCATATATTCTAATAGAGTCTGTGTCACATCTTCTTCTTCATTGCCAACATTTCAGATTTGGGGATTATTTTTGCAGTGTTTGGTCTAGATTGGGTGCAACCAAGGATTATGAAGGAGGTGTTGTAACGACTGAAAAAAAAAATTTGAGCTTTTATTTAATATAATTAAGCACCAATTAAGTCCACAAGTTTCTATTTATCAAAAAAAAAATTAAGTCCACTAGTTTCCTTAATCATTTGAGCTTTTATTTAATATAATTAAGCACCAATTAAGCTTAATTAATTATAATTAAGTCCACGAGTATCCCTAATGGTTTCAGTTTAGACCTTGTTTATTAATTTTTTGCGCATTCGTGTACCTCATTTTGCGTGCACTTGAGCACGATATCCAAGACATGGAATTGCCAGATTTGGTATTAGATGTCCTTATGCTTGTGCAATATTACTGGTTAATCTAGAGATCCTAGTGAATTGGGAATCCCAATGCATCGATTACCTCATTTCGCATATTGCGCGCACGCGGGCCTGATCCGATTTGAGATTTGAGACATGGACTCTCCGAGTTCAGAAACTATTATTTACGTATTTAATTGTTATCAGTTGACTCCACGAATTTCGTGAAATTCTAGTATAGAAATTGAGCATTTTTTTTGTGTCCGAAACTATACAATTTTTAGCTTGGGTTTTAAGGGAAGCACAAGACCCTTGAACTAAGCAAATATAATGTTTTTTTCTGTTTTTGGAATCCTGGAGGACCAGCTGAATCTCTCTCGCTCTTTTACCTCACATTTGTCATCTTTACCTCAAATAATGCATACAAACACTCGGGTTTTACTTGCACCTTCTTTTCCATTCACCATTTGGGAAATGCGTGTATATATATATATGTATGTATACATGAATCTGATTTTTGAACCTAGGGTGAGGAAGATTCAATCTTAGCATTAGTTACGACTTTGGTTAAGGGTTAACCTAGGGTTAGTTTAGGGCCGTTAGGGTTGAGTTAGAAGGGGAGAAGCCCTCATTTCAGTCACTTCATTCTCCAAACCGTGACACTCTCCCACTCTCTTCTCTCTGTAAATTTGTCCCCTCCTCTCTCGACGATTCTCATACAAAACCCTTGTCTTGATTCTTGTTTGTCAAAGCAAGTGAGTGTCCTTGTGTTTTTAGGCCTAGAACCTTACTTTAAGGAGTGATTAGAAGACTTGAAAGTGGTTTTTAGTGTGTTTTGAAGATCAAAATTGAAGGACAAAGCTTGTTCTTGGAACATCTCTCCCTTTCAACCTCTTTCCTCCATATGTTTAGTTGTTAAAGCTTCGAAGAGGTAGGGTTTTTCTCATATCTCGCTTAGAAAGCATGCTAGCGTTTTATTTCAAAATTTATGGCATGATTTTATCTATGGAAACATGATTAGTGTGTATTTCTTCTAAAATATGAGTTATTTAGTTGATTCATGCCTTTGTTTGTTTCTCATTTGTTGTATGCAAATGATGCCCTAATTTTTTGTGGGCTGGGGATGGAGCAAGTGACTACTTGAGATGTATTCTGTTGTGTTTTTGAGGCATGATCGGGCCTCCGGGTGAATTTGAGGAAGTCCGAGTTGACTCCAGTGGGGGAGGTGGAGAGGTTGCCAGTGCTAGCGGCAATGTTGGGGTGTAGGGTATCGGCTTTACCGGTGACTTATCTGGGTTTGCCATTGGGAGCGACGTTTAAGGCAAAAAGGGTATGGGAAGGGGTTGTGGAACGCATTCAGCGCCGGTTAGTAGGGTGGAAGAGGCAATATCTTTCAAAAGGGGGAAGATTGACTTTGATAAAGAGTGTTGAGCAGCATTCCGACATACTTTTTGTCTTTGCATCTTATCCCGGTGTCTGTGTCACAGCAGATTGAGAAGCTTCAAAGGGAGTTCTTGTGGGGTAGTGGAGGGGAAGTTTGTTGGTATCATTTGGTGGATTAGGGGAGGATTTGCCAATTCGAAGTGGTAGGGGGTTTAGGGGTGCGGAGTTTGGTGACTTTTAATAGAGCTTTGTTGGGTAAATGATTGTGGTGGTTTGCTTAGGAGCCAAAAAGGGTGTGGAGATAGGTGGTGGCTGTTAAATATGGTTTAGGTAAGGGGGATTAGGGAATTGGGGAGGTGACTAGCTCTGATGGATGTGGGTTATGGAAAGGTATTTGATTGGGGAGAGTAGAGTTTTGGGATCAGGGGGGGTTCCGAGTAGGGGATGGGTCACGAGTGCATTTTTTGAAGGATTGGTGGTGTGGGGATGTTTTGATGAAAGATCGTTTCCCTTTGATCTTCACTATTGTGGTGGATTGGGACACTATTGTGGTGGATTAGGAGGCTATGGTGGCATCTTATTTGGGGGGTAGGGGGATGTGATGGCTTGGGAAATTAGGTTATGATGGCAGGTTAGGACTGGGAGGTTACTCAGTTGGTAGAGGTATGGCGTTACTTGTATGGGTTAGGGGTGGCTAGGGTAGAGGAGGATGCCTTGGTGTGGAATGTGGTGGGGGCTAAGGGCCGTTTTTCTGTTTCATCATTCTACTGGAATATAGTGGTGGAGATGAAAAGGGATTTTCCATGGTAGAGTATTTGGGTTCCGGGGACTTCGTCTAAGGTGGCCTTCTTTATGTGGACGGCAACTTTGGGTCGGAATCTCACACTTGATAATTTGATGCCACGTGGTCAAATTTTAGTCAATTGGCGTTGTATGTGTTGTGAAAAAGCTGAATCTGTGGATCATTTGTTCTTGCATTGTCGTGTAACTTTTCGTTTGTGGGACTTTTCATTTGTGGGGCTCTATATGTTCTCTCTTTGGGATTGTTTGGGTACAACCGAAAGGGGTGTTAGACATGTTGTGGAGTTGGTGTGGGGTTTGGGTTGGTCATCGAAGGCGGCATGTGTGGGCTTTGGCGCTGTTGTGTTCTTTGGCGCTGTTGTGTTTGATGTGGTTAATGTGGTCCGAGCGGAATAGACAGACATTTTAGGAGGCGTCTCATTCTGTGTCTTGGCTTCAGGGTCATTTACTTACAGTTTTGTATAGTTGGGTTGAACGGAAGGTTGATCCAAATATGTTTGCTTTTTTAGATTTTTTGGATGATGTGATTGGGTAGGAGTTGGTTTTTCTTTTGGGTTTTTCTGTATTCATTGCATCATTTTGATGATTTTCCAATAAAATGTTCATTTATTTATCAAAAAAGTTAAGTAGGATTTTTGTCTTGAAATCTCTAAACATGTTATTATTATATGATTTCATGAACTTTGAATATAACATTACCTATCTTGAAATCATGAAAAGTACTATTTCATTAGTTTTTTTTTTTTTTTTTGGGTTAAAACCTCAAAAAGTGTAATGTATGGCATGTTTGATGACTAATGGTAAAAAGAACATGTGATTTGGACAACTTTGAATTTTGAGAAATTGGGGAAAATGATGTAGTTAGATTAATCATAGGTTAAAATGAGTTAGTATAAAAGATAGTGTGATTTAAAGTTGAATTACTATTTTTCTCATGATTTTTACCCTAGTTGTGCTTTTAGTTTAGTAAAAATATATGTTTCCATGACTATTTTATTATTTTACTTGTGTTTATGAGTTATTTGGATTATTTTACAAAGGCAAGAAAGGTAATTTTCACACTCTAGGGGTAAAATAGTCATTTGGGAATATTTGTAGTTATTTAATTGAAATTGCCACGTAAGAAATTAACTTGGGGTTAATGAAGAGTAAATTGATAATATCATGCTTTGAGGACATTTTGGTAACTAAAACCTTAGGGGTAATTTGGTAAATTGTGCTTTAGGGGGGCATATTCGGCATTTCACACTAAGAGTATATTACTATTATAGTCGTAGGGGCAAATTGGTAAAATTGGCTAAAAAGAGCATTGTTGACAAAAAAAAATGGCCAAGTGTTGGAAATTACTCTAACTATTGAATAGTGGGAATAGGTGGATGTGTACGTGTGACAAGATTAGAAAAGACAAAGTTAGGAATGAGTATATTCGAGAATGAATAGGAGTAGTACTGATAGAAGATAAGTTGAAAGAGAATAGATTGAGGTGGTTTGGTCATATACAACGAAGATCAACAGAGGCAAGAGTGAAAAGATGTGACACAATAACGGTAGATAGAAGTGTTAAGGGAAGAAGTAGACCTAAATTGACGTGAGCTAGTGTAGTAAATAGAGATATGAATCTCCTGAATTTAACTAACAAAATGGCCTTGGATAGAGTCGAGTGGAGAAGAAGAATTCATGTAATGATGGGACTTAAGACTTGGTTTGGTTTGGTTTGGTTTGGTTTATCGAATAGTGGAAATCTAAGTATTAAATAATCAGTTTTAGTATTTACTATACTTAGTTGTTTTTCGAGTGTGTCCCAGTATCATTGATTTTACGGGCTTGGCCCGAGTTATAGGCTTATAGCCGGTATTGTGGTCCAGTACACTTGAGGGAGATAGTGGATCTAGCTATTTGTGGGTTAGACCCCCGGACGCTGCGCAGTTTAAAGTAGTAGCCTCTGGTGGTTGAGGATGGAGTTCCTTTCTGAAGTGCAACCTAGAGGGAGCCTAGGGCGTGATCAAGGTAGGACCTATTATGTACTTTTTTACTACTTGGACGCGGTATATGTTGGCGAGGCCGGGTTTATAGCTGTGTTAGCAAGTCATTGATGCCCTGTTAGTGGTTATTGATTTCGGATTATTTCTTTTATTTAATTGTCCTAGTGTGAGTTATTAAATAAGATAAACTTAATAAGATTAAGCAAGTGAATCTGGAAATTTGGCATTTCATTGCATAATTTTACTTGTCACGACACTAACATGTTTACAAAGTAAGCAATGAGATTACTTTTGTCTGTCGGCATGAGTGTCGGGACTTAGTTGTTTTGCTAAGTTTAGATCCTATGTTAATTGGGCTTGCGTGCCTTTACACCTTTTCTCAAATTATTGTATTAATTAATTTTGGATTTGTAAAAACATTTATTTTCATTACCACATAATATACTTCATTTTGTTAGTTTGCGCACTGAGTGAGGACATGTTTAGTACGTAAGAGAACGCTAGAGTTTTTAAACTTAAAAGGGTGAATTATTTCAAAAGCTATCAAATGACATGTTTCCCAATGCAAACCAAATTTTGCAAAGTTATTGAGAATTGGCTAAGGAAAGTGATTTTGAGTATGAACTAAGTAATAAAGAGAGTTTTTACTTAAAAAGCTCACGCTTAGGTTAATTAGTTTCTGCCTAATTGATCTTTGAAAATCAGGGTGTGACAGGTGTTGTGTAGTTGGAAGGGGGCTGTCGGGTGGGGAAGAGGCGTCAGAAGCCTTGGGTCTCCAAGGGTCAACAGCTTCAGTGCCTTGTTTGAAGAATAGGTTTTTTATAGTTTTGTCTAGTTGGGTTTTGGGGACAGTGGATCCGGACATGCTTTTTCTTATAAAATTTACTCCTTATTTATCAAAAATAAAATGTAGGTGCGCAACTATAAAGAGGGATGTGCATGAGATACACACCTGGTTCTTGTTTGCATCAACGAGAATGGCATTTGTTAATTTTGACTGCACTTCAGTGGTTTTGTTCTTTACACCAACCTACTCCAATACAATTAAATGTCAGGATGAGCTACGACAGAAAGGAAAGAATAATGATCATATGACAAATAAAGAAATATGAACCACAGAGCATTCTTACAGAAGAAATATGAAATCCAAGAGAAAAAAAGTGCAATACATGCACAATTCAAATGACTTCTTATAATACTGGAAAAGTAAAACTTCAAGCTCAAAGAGATAAATCAAATGCTACATGTTTAAATAACAAAAATATCACCATTGGAAAAATCGCATTTTATCAACATATATATATTTATAACATTAAAACAATACCAAAAGAATAATGAACAAGTAACAATTCTGGCCAAATAAATTATGCTATGAAATTTTTAACTCAGGACAACCAACACCAGCATCTATAGGCTGTAGCATCCTCATATAGTCAGACTTGCAGTATTTATGGATTATAGATTATAGACTCGCAGACTTATTGTCAATATGACATGGTTTGAAGTACAGAAATGAAATGCACAAAAGCCTAAGTATTGGAGATTTCTTTCTTCTTTTCTTACTGGGCCATACAGAGTTGAGAACTTACTACATATGGGACTGGGGCATCCAAAAAGTCCAGCATGTCATTTGGCAAAACCTGGAAGTTCATACATACAAACAATGAAAATAATAGTCCAAACGAACAACCAGAAGAAAAATAAAAGAATTTGGCAACAATTCAATGCCCTGGAAGAAATAATTGTTCATGAAAAGCTGAATTAAACATATCAAGTGCAGGAAGGAACAATACCGGCATTAACAAGCTCTGCCATTGGTAAGGACGAATCAGTGGGATTATGGACAGGACCAAAGCAGACAATATACCCTGTAAATCAAACAAATTAAACTTTTGATCTAATGGATTTGACAGGCACAATGACCTGTGGTTTTTTACAGGAGGAGATTATTGTTCCCAAAGGTTTTGTCCGTTGTCTGTATTTATTTTACTGTGATATTGTGTGGATGGCTTATCAGTAATTGATATATATATATAATGTGATTGGATCATTGATTTATTTATTTTCCTTGATGAGTTTTAATTGTGGTAATTTGAATTGAGAGTTTGGCCTATTAATGCCCACACCAGAATGAATGACATCTAGGACAGGAACCTAGATTTATAGGTCCTAGATTTATTCTGTGAGAAAAAAAGTAAAAGCAGGGGTTGTGTGTATAAAGCACAGGAACCAAATTTTCTCACAACAGAATGAATGACATCCACATAAAATCATGATCAATTTGATGCAAGTACACATACCAAATTTGAAGAAATAACCACAATTTGCTTCTCCAGGAGAGCCCCAGCAAACAATGTTAACACCTGTAATGTGCGAGTAGAATCAACACCTCATAACTTTATTCAACCATCATATAAAATTCTAGACAATCACTATAGCAAAACATAGGTTAAAACCACCAAGTTACAACATATGGGACTAGACAAAATAAACATATTCAGTCTGAACAACACAAAATTGAGCAAAACTGAATTAAAACCAATTGACAGATGTCATATCACCTTTCAGTTCCTTTTGTTAGAACACTAGATAATTTATGCCTAACAATCTGATGATTCAGATTTTGGTTTCACTTATTTTTTATTCTTTATCACAAGAAATATAATTGAAATTTGGGGTCTTTCAGCTCCACTATAAGGGCAGATTCTAGTGTTCCAAACCACCAAATAGGTCATTAGAGAAGAGTTACAGCTTGAAAATCTGCAATATCAAAAACCTGGAGGCAATTGCACGAGTCTATTGTGTATTCATGTGAATCAGAAAGCCAACAAGGACAATGATACTTGGGTGGGGGGAAGGGAAAAAAAAAAGTAATCTAAACCTGCAAAAAAGGTGCCTCTAGTCTGTGTAGTACCCAAAAAACCACAGTTCCTCCGCTTGGGAATATAACATGTATCAGCATTATTAATTTAAAAAAGGTTAATATAGTCAAGCCATCACAAAAAAACAAAACTTGTTCCACATAGAATATCTTAAGACTGATTCTATCATCTTTCCTATATTTTCTAATATGCGATTTGATAATATTCATAGACCTTTGCCCATGCACCAAGCAGGACCTACAGACACCCCAAAACCATCCAATGTACTTCAGTGACAGTACAAAATGTTCAATTTTTTTATTTTATATTTTTTTTATTGCCACTAGGGTGTCCGGATCAAAGCCCGACTAATCCCCAGGGGTACACAAGCCCTCGGCAAGAAGTTTCCTGCAAATGCACCACGGTTAATTCAAGGGTTTTCTCCCAGTCCGATGGCCCCAAGGAATTGTTAGCAACTAAAAAGTTTCGATCCCTGAACCTTGGACGAAACACACCCCCAGGACCCAAGGCTTTGCCACCACGCCAACCCCTTAGGGTTTACAAAATGTTCAATTTATCTTGTTTCATAGTATTAATCTTAAGAAGACAGAAGTGGGTACATAAAAAAACCACATGAGGCATTTGGGGCACTCTGCCAAGGTTGCCTTTTCAATTATCTGAAGTTTGTATCCCAGCTTGTTCAATGGATCCTGGTCGGTAATCATGTTTGATGATCCACTTTTTTAGTATTGATGTGTAATCCTTCTTGTTCATTTCTTTCAACAAAAAGATCCATCCTTTGTTCTTGCAAGTTCAGTGTTCAGTTAAGATAGTTTGCAACACAACTACAGAGAGTCATATCCCAACTTGAGGCAAAGAATCTATTGCACATGTCTATTTCATCATCTACTCTATCTAAAGGAACATCTTCAATTAAATAATAGCTAGACATACCTTTTCTCATAACCTTATAGAAAATTGTTTTGGGTTTTCCCTCTTGATATTGTACTAATTTGACTTTGAAAACTAACTATGTTTTAAAAAAAAATTAAATATCCTTAAATTGGAAGACAAGAAGGATATCACAAGTTCCGGGAGCATAAAGTGAAAAGGGAAGTACACTGAAATATGATGGACACAACGTAATCCCAATAAAGCTCAGGTTAATGTTGAAGAATCTCTATATGACTGTAACATCAATACGAAAGAACATTCAAAGCATAACAAGAAGGTTATCAACATCTTTGCATTAAGTTGACATTATCAATATTGTGCAACAACTGTCACTGTATTTGATTCATTATTGTTAAGAAAATGAAAGGTTCGTGATAAAGTGATGATGACATTTGTTATTGATATGAAATTGAAACATGATTCCCAGAAAATTGATTACAAAAATCAACAACAATCACAAAAAATGGGAAAATAAGGATATACATAAATGCTTTCTTTTGAAGGGACATAAACATGCTACTTCCAAACTGGACCACAGACTCACATTCTCAAGTCGTAAGGAGCCACATAGCAATGCAACAGCCCATACAGATAAAGACTTTGCCTCCTCCTCCGCCATGAGGGCACTGTGTGCCTAAAGAAACCAGATGCATGTAAGAGAAGACAGAAAACATTACTAACACCAAGTAACGAAGTTTAACAAAAGAAAAACATTAAATAATAATATTAAAAAAATATAAAAGAGAATAAAAACAAAGTAAAACATAAACACTTCGGATTAGATTAAAAACAGGCTTAGTTTCTCTATCATCACAACCACAAGATGTACCTCTGCTAATTCCAAACTACTGCTGCATGATTTCAAATCAATTGTTGACCCAGCAATATGTAGAACTATCTCATCAGGTCTATGAAATTCCAAAGGATGCAGGTGCTCCAAAGAGTGGAACGTAATTGTAGAACCCCTTGCAGGGATAGGTAACCGGTAATACTCACATATTATTTGTAAGGATCCGTGGTTGTTCCCCTGCAAATGTGAACAGCAAGAAAAGACTTTACACCCACAGTAATGGTATGGCAAAGAGCTTAAGAAATACATTGGAATTTCTTAAACAAGATGCAAACCTTAGCCCAATCAAGAATATCACTGTGGTCACTGGAATATTCCTGGCCTGAAAAGGATGCCTCTTCTGTCTCTACTTCATCGAGGTCACTCCTAAAAATTCTGTCTTCACTCGGAGAGCCCTGGAAACTGCATGGAAATAGCATCAAGTTAACTCTAAAAGTTAATGTACTACATGCATAATTTCCATTTGGTTGTGATATATCACAGATCAAAACCAATTAGTCAACGTATCCATGCCTTGATCAGGTTTTTAGGCTCTCTATGCAAGAAGTGGCATAGACTATACACCATGACAACAAAAACTACTACTTTTATGTAACATAACTAAAGCAACATTAGTGACTAATGGACACCCAAAGCATACAGGAAACATATTGAAATTCTCACATTGTGGTCTTCTTGCACTATATCTCCATGATTCCAAATCATACTCATCAAGAGGAAGACTATAATTAAAGTATATTACAGTACATGGGCAATTTAATAATAATATTTATGTGCATAAGGTTAAACACATTTTGGTACTTTACTTGCACAAAGATACACTAAAATGAAAATGGTTCAGGGCCTTCTTTTCACTGACATCTATTAAAGTTATTTTGTTTTATGCCTTATAAAAAATAGATTGATTATAAAGGTCCCCTGCGGATTCCAAAAGACATTTCATTTCATTTCTTTTCTTCTTCTTTTTCTTTTACATATACGAAAAGGAGACAATAATTTTAAGCCATGGCAGAAATCACAAAGTCCATTGACTAAAAAAGAGATTTTTTTTTTTTTTTTTCCTTTTGATAGAAAAAATTCCAGTTTAAATAGAAAAGAGTCGTGTATGCTAAAGCAATGATGAAATGTTAATTATTCACAACAGCAAGCCTTTAGGTTATATGGGTTGCATCAAGAGAATTCTGGTTCAATGACAGCAAAGAATGACTATGAATCTAAGATACCTTGAGGAAGATTCAGAGCTTTCATATTGTTGATACCGCAGAAGTGGTAAAACAACATTTGGAAAACGTCTTTCCGCCAGTTGCTTGTTTGTTACAAAATCATCAACATGTGTATCACCAGCTTCAGAGATCTCACTTGTAACTCCATTTTCTCTTTTATCTGGAAGTTTTTCTATTGCAGGATCAACTGGGACAACACCACTGCCATTCATATCTCTCTTCAGCAAGTGGTTATTCTTGAGCATTTGGTGCTCCATGTGACACACATCATCCATGACTTTTTCAGAAAGAGAATCATTTGGGCTTAATTGGGAAGTATCTACCGTTCCATTCAGCACGTCATTTGCTCTATCTTCCGATGAAATACCATCAGAGTTTTCTTTTAAATTTTCTTCCTTGCCATGGCCCTCAGATGATTCCAAATCTAAATCACTAATACCTTTTGTTAACCGTTCCAACCTTTCTTCAGTGAAAATGCTACAGGAGAGGGAGAGAGAGAGAGAGAGAGAGAGAGAGAGAGCAATAACAAAAAAAAAACAGTTAAACTAGATTATGAAATTGTTAATAGAATCTTCTCCTACAATGCATCCAAATTATAATAGAAGTTCAAAGAATAATAAAATATCAAATAAACTGAACACAGATATATTTTTCTACTGAACAACAGAGGTCAACAAACAGAAAACTTGCATTTGGTTTATATTTATCATTGAGCAATTGCAGGAAAGAACAAAAACTTCGCAATATCACCTTCTGTTTGTAAATCCTAAAGAGATATTCATTTCCAAAAGGCCAAAACGAAATAACATTTGAAGAAGATATAAGGCTGCACATAACATTTGGAGCCTAGAGTCAAGTCAAAAGTTATGATATGTCCATATTTTGATCCATGTTTAGAATAGCATATATTGATTCTAAGTGTCTGTATATACATATTAATATAACTCAAAGTACAACTATGCCTACTTGCAATACTAATGTAATTGGGCAGTTAACATCAGGTATTATAAATACTTTAATAAATAAATATGCATAGTGAGATGCATGTCTGCAAACAGTTACACATGGATTATGTTTGGGATGAGTGGCTTTTAGCCAAAAAGTCATTATAAGTTGTCACGTCACTTTCTCTACTTTATGCACATTTTCGTAAAAAGCCAACTAAAATTGTCATTTCCCAAATGGGGCCATAGTACTAAAAGTTTCGGTATATGTAGCTAATAGTAGGCTCTTCTCACTCCCCAACATTGAACATCTGGCATTTCTTCATCCCCACTCCCCACCCAGTTCTGCTGCTATTAAATGATATGCAGCTTCAGAAAGTACAAAACTCTTCAATGGGGAACCAAAACTTTCTATTGGGAAATTCACACAAAGGTTTTTGCAAATTACAATCACAGACACTACTCTTAGACTAAGCATTTGGTTATAAACATCAACAATGACACATACCAGCCTTAAGTACTCATTTCTATTGTGAATTAGGAAGAAGGCAGGGTACAAAAGGCACAACCATTTGAACATCTACCTTTTCAATACGCTGAAATGCAGTTCAAAAAATGGAAACCTTGAAAGAATGCAATAACACCGCCGCGTTGTTAACATATGGCGCCTCGAACCTGACCGGGGAGGTTGTCCATCTGAAATCATTGAAATCAATCCAGAGGGTTTTTGTACTATTTCCTCAACTAACACACAGCAACCGTACAAAGTTGAATCATCAGCAACCTAGATAACGAAGATAATATCAGAATGTCTATTTCGGAAAAGTAAGATGAATACTATAAACACAAATTTTAAGCACATCATATTACATGATAATATAAAACTAATTAAGTTATAAGGTTGAAGCAAAACAAGATTTGCTCACAACAACATGCATAAAATCAACAGTTGGCATATACGAAAGGAACTCAAACAAAATACGCATATCAACAGTAAATGAAGTAAAGTTCTTTTCATAATCAAGACCAAACAGGAAACAACCAACTAATTAGGTCACCTTGGCCATGTTTGGTTTCTCTGAATGATAAAACTGTCTAGATTCTTGCCCGCCTGATAAGTGACCAGGAAATCTTGACAGTATTTGAGTTGTGTAAGTTCCACTTCCATGAGCCATTAACTCAGTTATAACATACAATGCTATACCAAAATCTTTTGGTTACAAAGAGAAACTTAAAGAAAATTTTAACAATAAAAATATCAGCCATCAGGTATCCTACAATGTAACCTTGTAAAAATCGAAACTACGAGTGTAAGTTCAACATGGATTCAAAACTTTATCTAGAATATTTTGAAGATTGCCTCATCGTACTATCTACACTACGGTATTATATTCATGTATCTCATTACAAAATACACCATAGGTATCTTTGAAACATTAACCTTGTAGTGTAATAGTATTTTGATACTATGCATAACAATAGCTTGAGAAGAATCAAGTCAGGATATTAAGAAATGATAAATATTAAAACAAAAACAAACATTGCAAATGGACAGAAATTCACTGTATAGGTCTTCATAAGTACTGCAATTACAGTTGAAGTAGTGAGAAACCCATTTTTATTCCATGAACTATATAGAGTTAACATCAAATAGAAAAGTAGTAGAGCCAACAGTTTCTTGAGTGTAACTACAGAATAGGCAATTTTCTCTAGGTGTGGGAGTGCCCTTTGAATTAGGGGCTACCCCTTTTAAGCTTAAGTTGAATTCGAGGAGCCAAGCAGCACATGGTAATACAAGAAGCAGAAATGAAGTAATATGGTATGTCATAAATTACCTGTAACCGGAATACAAATGACAGGTCACTTTGTTTGAGGTGGTCCTGTAAAACTAGCAGCAAGTTAACTAAGATCATTGTCTCACAATCAAATGATATGAATGAACTAAAATGGTAATTGAATTGACATGGCAGTCATAAGAGTTGCACACTGGAGGAGGCTAATGCAGAAAATTAAACAAAGGAATGACTTCATCTTGAAATGGCAGAAATAGTAGAGTCACACACAAAATCAAATTGAAATAAAGAAAATAGAAGAGAAACATACTAAAGCATAACAAATAGTTAAGAAGGTAAGATAAAGTAAACATTAGCTTTTATCTGTTCACTTCACTAGATGATGAAGGTGATGATGAGGATGATAACAAGAATGTCCAATAATATGATTGGGGAAGCTTTAGGATACCTGCCCAAGAAGTATTTCATTCAACTCGCTCATTGAAGAAGTTTTTTCAATAGCATGAACCTGAAATCACATGAACCAACATTTAAAACTCTAAAAATCACTTCCATATTGAATGATGGAAAATTTATAAACAAAAAGGCTACATAATGTTGGGCAAATCTCCTTTGAGAGTAAACAAAAGGACATATTTTTAATTCTACAAAAGTTGAAATGTGCACATCCATAGCCATGTACTAGTTACAATAAGAGAAAAGGAAAAGAATTCGGACCCACAAACAGATAATACAATTAAGAACTAGAAAATGCATAACCCTAATTAGCATAATTATGTGAACATTATCAAATGCCAAAACATCAGAGAATATGATAATATAGCAGATAATTGATAACTAACTTCGTTCAATCATTTTAAGTCTTCAAGTGCTCTGCAAGAAATGATGCATCAAGATGGTCACAATCCTCTAATTATGATGAAATGGAGATATGTGAGTGACATCAAACCTCATCTGTGACTTCTATATGCCCATCCATGTGTTCACGAGTATCTCTCAGAACTTCCAAGGTTTACTTTCTTGAATTTCAATAATATTAAGCATAATTAAATTTTATGCAGCCAAAATGCCCATGTAACTACAGTACATATCTGGAAATAAATTTCAATTTATTCAGAGTACATGAACTCATTAACAAATAAATGTCATATCCAACTAACCTCCACACCTCCAGGAAAGCAGAATGAAAGAAGATCCTTATACTTAAGTGGCAGCTGTTTTTCAGGAGGATAAACAAATAAGACCTGAAAATAAAAAACTGAGAGGTCATATATCATATCCAAAACATGTCCAATGATCTATAAAATTATTATGTTCAATGCTTAGCATAAAAGAATTAGCACCTGGGGTTCAAGGTTAGGTTCTACACGAGACTGATGCTGACCACTGAATGCACTTCGAAATTTACCCGAACCTTCAGACTTTCTCCCAAAGTACTGCTTCTGAAGTGCCTGAATATCACAATTAGGATGAAGTCCAACAACCACCATGCTCTCAAAAAGCCTTGATGGCTCTTTTAAAGGCCTATGATCCTGCAAATTTGAATAACACACTTAGTAAAACCAATGTTGCTATAAAACCTACCATAGAAACACAAAGGACAAAAATTTCATTTTTATTACGACCATCTGTATAAAAGGGAATGGAAACACACAAGAATCGAAGGCATTTGACATTATGAGCAGGTTTGAACTCAAATTGCACAACTTCTTATAAGCTTTCCATTCAAAGTAAGCACTACATGGTGAAACTACAAGATATATGCAAGATGACAACAAGTACCAGAGCAAAATGAACAGCTGATTGCTAAAGAGATAAGTAACCTGGACCAAAAAGGGTTTTACTTGAGATAAATATAACTACCAGGGACTGCAATTGGACGCTTGCCCATTGACGCTTTTGGCTAGTTAGTACTTCTGGGTTATAAGTTCCACTTTTCACTTCAGGAGGCTGTGAAAAGCCTTTTAGTACTCTAGAAACTTGGTGTTGAAGTTTATGTAGTGGACTATTGCCGTTGTCATCTTTTGATGAGAATACCACAGATGGTCGGGGTGAACGAACAGTAGTGGCAGCAGCAGCTGCAGCAGCAACAGCTCTTGCAACATCTTCTTTTGTCTGCATAAAGAGTGAAGCACTCCAGCTAGGGCTACCTGAATCTTCATTCTTCACCATATTTGAAATTTCGCCTCCTGCAAAGCAAAGATAAGCATACATAAATAAGTCCAAGTCCCACATTAAAATAAAATAAAAATTAAAAAATATTAATAAAGAAAGAAAACAAGGAAGCATTCCATAATAAAGAATTAAAAGACGGATATCAAGACATGAGGTAACACCCTGAGGCTTGAGGTTTGAATCTACTTTGATGATTATTCTTCATAGGTACGGTAGGGTAAGGTGCACCTAAGATGAGCACAGACACAGAAATCCTTCCAAGCTCAACTGATGTTTGAGGACTGCAACTTACATTGTATATTGGCAAAACCATTCATTTTTCTTGTTGTTGATTCTCTCTCTAATTATACTGCCATTGTTTCCCATATTTGACACATATTTTCAATACTTATCAGGCATAATTCCTGGTATAATTTTAAGAGATGTATATAGCTTCTTTAAGCTGCAATTTGATACAAATACTTTCTTTGTTGGGCAATAACATTAACAACCACGAGTACTAAAAGGAGCATGAGTGCATAACCAAACATGTAAAAGCACATCCCCAAACATGTAAAAGGAGCATGAGTGCATAACCACACAACAAAACACACAAAGGGGTGGAGAAAGCTTAAGGCTCATCAACAGGACTCGCTCAATGCATCACCCCTATTGCTATATGGGTCAGTAAGCCGACTAATCACAATCAGCAAGATAAGTCATGTTCCATGAATTCAGTCCTATCAAGCTTCGGTTCATAATTTTCTAACTCCTTAAATAATATCAGCCTAAATACACAATCTGTTTTATCACATTTGCAGAGACTTGAATTCTACTCTAATTTCACTAGTCAAAAAGACAAATAAAAAATCACTGAGGCAATACAAAGAACCCTGAGCTCGAACAACACACACAAAAGTTGCAATCTTTCGAGTTATTTCAAAGCACACACACTCACTTTTACTTCAATCAAAAGGGTCGGTTTCAAGGGAAAACGACCCCAAATTACAAACTTCCATCAAACCTGTGCTCTTTTTGAACTTCAAACCGTCCAAATTCTTACAAACACACAAAAGACTGTGACTATCGATAAAAAACGAGCGATTAATCATAACCAAAACATGCAAATTGAAGACAAAAAGTACAAAATTTCAATTAAGGTGATCACTGGTTAAGATGAAAATTTGGAAATTCAATCTTAGTTTACCATCAAATCAGAGAGAAATCCAATAAAACAATTGAAGGAGATGTGGAAACAAGAAAATTCATTCTATAAATGCAAATAAAAATTTAAAAAAAAATGGAAAGAAAAAAACAACTCACCTTCAGAAGATCAATTAATAGAGAGGTGGAGAAGAAGTAGATATAGATGTAGATTATATATATATATATAGAGAGAGAGAGAGAGAGAGAGAGAGAGAGAGAGAGTTCAGGCGGCCATAACAAAGACAGCTCTTTTGTGTTTTTCCATCCGCAATTGCAGAAACCCCCAAAACATAGAGAAAAAAGGGAAAAAGTAGGGGGTTGAAGAAGTACTCAATTGTTTAGTATACAAATAAAAAAAATTTATACATTATTTATTTTAAAATAAATATCATTAAAATATATTTATTTATAATAATTATATTGTTATATTATTTTCATGAAATTTTTTTATAAGAATAGAATATTTTTAAAAAAATTATAAATATACATAAAATTTTTATAAAAAAATTGACAAAAATAATGACATAATGTTATTATTATAAATAAATTTATTTTTAATAATATTTTATTTTAAAATAAAAAAAATTTATAATAAATCATATTATTATTTATGAATTTTTATTAGATAAGAAAAGATTTTTATTTTTTATTTTTTATTTTTTTTATTTTTTAAATAAAAAAGGAAAGGAAAGATAGGTCTCGCGTGCGTCAATGATCAAACGGCATTTAGGACGGTCTTTTCAATTTTTTTATTTTTATTTTATTTTTTTAATTAATGGCTTTGACTAGTTGCCAAAATATGGAATGAATATGTACAAGAAGGATGGAGATGATGTTTGGCGACAAGAGCAAGAATCCGAGGTCTTGCCCTTTTTTTGGTAGGTGAGGTCTGACTCTATTACTAAGATTTTTTACCTATTTTATTGCTCGACTATTTTAGTATTTTTTGGTACAATAAACATTGTGAAATTTTGTTTCGCTGTACAATAAAGATAGGAGTTCTTCCTTTAATTATGATAGTTGGTATACTTATTGTGTGTTAGGATTTCTTTTCTCTCTATCCTTACTTTCTCTCATTTTAAGCTTATCTATTTGGTTTTAATTATTGAGTTATCATCATGACATTCACATGATTAGATTAGGATCATACATCCAAACGCAGATTATCATATTTTAGTAGATAATTGCTATGTGGTTTGCTTTTCTCGATGATTCATATGTCATCCTTAGTAACAATCGAGCTCGTAGAATTCATTTTGTATGTGTGTTTGCATTTTGTAGATTATCATATCTACGATCATGCATCTTTTTTAACTAGTTGTTTTGTTGCACTTGGCTGGAGTATCCGGTGAGTTTTCTTATTATTTTCTTTGCATATCATTTAGGCTTACATTTATGATCATGCATAGATTTCTAACCCCTAATGACCATGGCATGGTGCAAAAGAGTACTAGGTGAGTCTTTTCCCTTTTCTATTGCATCACATGTCTGTTTGCTTCTTATTATGTCTAGTACACTATCATGAGGTTACGTGTTTATATGATTGTTGGCTATTTTTGACACTTCGAAGATTAGAAATGTAATTAGAGCGTGCTAATAAGGATCTAAAAGGTCTTTACAAATAATAAATGCTAATTTTATCATATGATTGTGTTAAGGTTCTTTTAGCCTCAATAAAAAAGACTTTACTGTGTTATGTTGAAAGATGAACCAATATTTTTAATTTAAATTCGTAGCAGAATAAGAAAGATTATAATTGACTAATTGAATAAACAATTACAAAGTGTTACAATAACGCTGTGTTTGGTTGGGAGATTTGGGGAGGGATTTGGAAAGGGAAAGGGAAAAGGTGTGTGAAACTATGTGAAATGTAGGTATATTTTTTTCACATTTCACCTACCTTTTCCATTTCCTTTTCCAAATCCCTCCTCAAATCCATCAACCAAACACAGCATAAGGGTAACTTCAAAACTTTAAACCGACCGAGTTCTGAAATTACAAAGTTAATCTGTTCCTACGAAATTTAAGTACAATGCATGAAAGTGAAGTGCTAAAATTTAAAGATAAATGAAATTGACAAAATCATAGAGTCTGGATTTGGTTGAGAGTCTTCTTATCTTTGCTTTCATCTATTTATAGCCTTTTTTCGGGCGCCTTCGAAGCAGTTAGGTTGATATCCTC
This sequence comes from Camellia lanceoleosa, assembly GCA_025200525.1. Taxonomy (NCBI): domain Eukaryota; kingdom Viridiplantae; phylum Streptophyta; class Magnoliopsida; order Ericales; family Theaceae; genus Camellia; species Camellia lanceoleosa. Next base: position 94,139 of record JANUSC010000388.1, read on the forward strand.
CACTATGATCTCCTTTCTTCTCGTTACTTCTTAGGGCCATGATTTTTTCTTTGTGCATATAATTGCTAGCAACTGCTCTCTTGTTAACTTCTTCCTTGTGTGCTTCTCACATGTGACTTAGGATTTTTAACAATTGCAAACTTGTATTTGTGGCTCATGTGAGCTCATTCAAAGGTAGTACGCTTCCATATCTTCCTATATCCCATGGAATGTCATTTGCTTGCAAAAATGTCACCTTCGTATTGGATGATTTAAATGTGGCGCCAACAATAATGGGTACACTATCTAGTCTTTTCACTTCTTCCACGATCACTGTCCCCTTAAATGTAGCTAACATGATCAATGACCTCATTTGCCACGATCTTTCGGTTTACATTTCTGGATTTTGTATTTAATGGGGTTGAATTGAAAAATTAGACCCCTCAGCTCTTCTAAATTTTGAAGACCAATTTGGTTTGAACATGGATAGCTTTGATCCATATGATGAAGTTGGAAACGATGTGAGGCCTACCAACGCCCATGCTACCATTGGATTAAAATATCCCTTTTCCATGGATCTAAGCCTGTTGTCTCGAAGCTGTTAGCCTAACTGAAGTCTCCCCCATGGCTCTTACTCCAAAAGATTTTATAGCTAACGCACCCCATGCACCTGAACTTCCTCTCAATGCTTTTGTAACGCCCTGAAATTTCACACTAACATACACAATAATGATACAATCGATTAATCCAAAAAGTCATCTTTCTCATTGAACTAAGAGTTGAAAGATTACAATTCAATAGATACATCCCCACAATATCCAGGGTTCCCTTTTTAGTTCAAAGAACAAGATGACATTACAAAATATAAACCCCTTGGGCATACAACATCACTAGATACATTCGGTAGTCTTGTTACAAAATCCTAATTTTAAACGATCAACACACCCTTGACATCAACTACCCCCAAAAGAACTAGTGCTTGAGCCAATCTATCAGTGAGGTTGTATGTCGTCAACTCCTGAAAAATAAAATAGGGTTGAGCTATATGCCCAGTAGGAACACATTTAACCAAGTATTTAATCCTATGAATAGGACTATGGCATCATTGCGACAAGACTTTACACAGGAATTTATCTTCACAGATAATCTTTAATGAATTACATAGAACCGTGATAATCTAACATTGACAATAACCATTCATGTCATCAAGCATAACAATTAAGCATTTATCAAACACCCCAATTGAATATTCGCAACCATGGAAAGCAAGTCACAGATTCAGCATGAGTCCATTTGAGAACACCCGTTACATTTGTTTTTAAAAAGAAAACAAAAGAAAATCATTCGTTTTTTCACTTTTACAGGCTATAATACGGCGAGATTATGTAGACACCCAAAAACATTTTTCCCATGTTCGTCCAGCGATAAGCCTAGACAGGGCATTTGGGCACTTTTCAAACTCCCCGTGTGGGTACCAACACAACACCACATTTCCAAAACAAACTTAATTCGGACTCATGCATCATTAACAATTCAATCACATTTTTCCATTTCTATCACAAGCATCCAATCATCATCATAGATGAACACCACATAAGATTCAAAGAATAATAATAACATCCACATCTTTCATCTCCTTATTATTTACAACATTCTATGAATCAAAAGAAATTCCATTTAGTTTAAGGTTTTCTACTTAATTTGGGAATTTAGGGTTTTGCCAAATTTGGGGGGTTTTTCCCTTTTATCATTGATATAGGCTTTAACAACAATTATATACATATTTTAAAAGAAAGAGTTAAGAAATTTCAAATAAAATGTCAAGCAAAATGGTTTAGTTATGTACAATAAGAGTTTAATCTAACAAGACCTTTACCTTGCTCATAAATCACAACAATACCATGAAACCCTTCCATAATAAAGAAATACTAGGGTAAAAGTATCCCTACCTCAATAATCAAGCAAAGAATCCAAGCTTCTACAAGAATCTTTCAAAAACCCACAATCCAATAGGTAGATAATGATAATCTTCAAGTGTTCTTCACTCCTTGCAAGAGATTTTGGTTGGATTTCAAGTGTATGAGAGGTATTTGATGGAGGAAATTTAGGGTTTTGTAGAGAGAGGAAGAGGAGATAGAATATAGAAAAAGAGAGATGAGAGAATGATCTAGAATCATTATATTTAAAAAGCTGATATCGTGACTCTTGCTCATGCTTGACTTCTTACGCTCGAGCGACCAGACTTAATTTGAAAAACTTGCTCGAGCGACAACTCTTTTGCTCGAGCAGAAAAAGAATGGCCTCAGAAGTTTCGTAGTGCTACAGTTAAACCACTAGGGGCTAGCATTTCACACTCGAGCGAGACTTTACTCGCTTAAGCGAGCAGCCTGCAAACCAACAAGATACTAGAGCAACAATTCTTCGCTCGAGCGACCCTTAAAACAAAACGTCACAATTGAAGCCACAACCAACAACTTCTAATTGGGAAATTCCTCTAACCCACCAACCTATAGTACTTTCTGGCTAGAGTACATGGTCGTGTCTCTTTCAAGCATGACCTCGTCCTCAACCACCAATTCAACATTTGGTCATATATCCATACAAACCCTGTTTTGATAATCATAGGCTAAAAGACCCCATTTTATTTTATTGGCATTTGGCTGCAAAGCCAACTTGAGGCCTTCCTCAATGGGTTCATTATCTTGAGGCCAACAATAGACTTAGCCCTACCTTGCTAGTCAAAGAAGCTGGCCTCAAACCTTCAGATTGGCTCGATTGTGTGAATAATAGGTAATATCCTGTAATTTTTCAAGCGAATCCACCTCTAACCCTTTGCCTTACCATTCACAATGGTCTTTCGAGTTTCAAAAGACTATTGAAAATACTATCTATTTTAGATTTAAAAAATAAAGCCATGTTCCTTATAAAATAACAATTTTTCATTAAAAAAATATTTTTTAACATAACATGGCCGTAAACTTAATCTAAAATAAGTAATATTCATAAAAAAAAAAATACAAAACACACAATTTTACATAGAAAAATCAATTAACTTTCATAATTGAAAAACAATGCAAGAAACCGATAAAGTGAATGTACGTAATTAAATTAACTTCCATTTTTCTTCACTCATTCAGATTATTTGAAGTCAATTTCTAAATACCTTTTAATTTCTTATTACTCTTAATGTCATGACTCAAACCCGCCCCTAAAGGTTTGGATCATAATTGGTCAGTAATCATGAGATAACCTACGGCCTCAGATATAGTACATACATATTTAATAATAAGAGGGCTAGAAGCAAAAGCTGAATTATAAAATTTTGTCCAATGAGCTATGCATAAATGGCATAAACAAAACTTATCATATATTAATAACTCACACTCATATATACATAATAAGATAACAACGTCCAAGATCATTCAAACATCATTGTCATACAAAACCAAGACTTACATACATATTCAAGGTCAAACATGACCAATAAAAGAAAACAGAAATTCAAAAGACAAAAGAAACAAAAGCCTCGCTCGTGAGGCGCTCATAACAGACTTTACAAAAACTTGGTATCCTTCACAGGTTCACTAAGACTTGAGCTAGACATCTCGCTGCTTACATACATACATATATATAAACGAAATGAGCTAACGCCCAATAAATAACATCAGAGTAAAGGGGTTATGTGAATGAGGTTTAGTAATTGACATAAGCATTTCTATATCATGAGCAATTCGTAACAGAACGACCTCGAGTCCAATAGATAGTAGAACAACCTCAGGTCCAACGTATAACAGTAGTACATAATGGAATTGATCATATCATAATAGAACGACATCGGGTCTAATCATTTACAGCTGTATAATGACCATTTGGTCAACTCATAATAAATAATCAGACTTATCAGATGTTCAGAACGACCTTGGGTTCATCTTATCAAATGTACAGAACGACCTTGGGTCCAATTCTAGTGTACAGAATGACCTTGGGTCTATCATACACATTCGTGACATATCAATCACATTTACAGATATCATATTGATCAGACAGATAGAATCTCATTCATGTTTGCAAAATCACAATTTCAGAAAAGCTTACCACATAAGGACATTCAGAAAATAAAGTAAGTAAGAAAATATCTTTACTAAGATATTACTTACAGTGATTTGGTTGTTGGTTCGTCCCTGTGAATAATCCTACACAATTCATCAACATACACACATTGAATCACATTGTTCTTTATTTCACTTAATTCTTTTAGGCTTCATTCTATCCATTTAAGTCATTTAGGATGTTCAATTCATGCCTAAGAATGCTTAGAAAGAAATGACAATGCACATTTGATTAGAATATGCCTTTTCAAAATTTGCTGAGATAGAGCACTTCACTCGAGTGTGTTCGAGCGCAACTTTGGTCGCTCGAGCGAACCACTTGGTTTGCAAAAGTACTGAATGGTTCAAATCTAGGATCGATGTTCACTCGAGCCAAGGTACAAAGTAAAAGGTAGTCGCCTGAGCGATCAATTGATTGCTCGAGCTAACTACAAATGCTTGCAAAAATATAGGATGTATTTAATGTGTGCTCGAGCGATAGATTGTTCGCTCAAGTGGTATGATAGAATTCTGGAAATTCCAGAACAGAGTTGAGCTTCAAAACTTGTAATTTCAAATCAATTTCTTGTATGGCTTAACAAAACTTTGAAAGCACTTAAAAAAATCTTCCAAAAATATGAATACAAAGCCAATTCTCAAAAATCAAAGCTCAAGGCTTCAAGAATTCTTCAAATAAAACTCAAATCTTCATGTATGTTGATTTTAAATTTCTCTATTCCAAGGCTTCAAAAGCATGCAATTCACTTTCAAAACCTTGTAATTCAGGCATTCATGTACAATTCATCTTTCAAATTCAACATGGATGAGATAATTATGTTAAAAAATGGTAAAACTCAACCAAACTATGCATGCACGTATGAATTGCCCCTAAATTTAACAATCTTAGCTTAATTCTTACACTCAATCACATAATTCTCTTTATTTCACATGAGAAATAACTTAACTTCATGAATTAGGGTTCAAAAGCTTACCTAGGGTCTTTAATTGAGCTCAAATTAGCAAATTCTTGAGTTGTACTACACAATTCTTCAATCCTCTTAGCAAATTCTTCAAATTCAAGCTCCTTTTCTCTCTACAAATTGAGTTCTCTCTCTCTCTAAAGCTCTCTATCTCAGAATTTTTGAGTTCAATTTATGATTAAGGCTTCAAGCTCCTAATTATATCATATTTATACTAGAGGATTAGATTAGGATGTTAATCTAGGCTTAAGACTAACTAATTACACTTAGTTCTAATTAGTTTAATAATTAATTTAGACTGAATCAAATTTTAATTAAACTTTCTAATAGGCTCTAAAAATTATGTTGATCACAATAACTTAACCAATTTCAATTTCTGGTGCCATTAAGGCCTTTAATTTTCAGATTAAAACAGAAATCATGGCAGATTTTCCTACGATCAACAGATATAAAGTCAAAACCACATTAAAAACATAATTATCACTCAAATGTACACTTAGTACATAAGCTCGAGGTTGTCACACTTAATATGTGCGTAGGGATGCCAGAGGGTCAAAAAGGTCAAAAGAAAATCATAATACAAAACCTTATTTTCCGTATGTGTAGTTATTTTAGAAGCTGCAGCTTTGTTTTGGTTCATTGACCGCACGTGCGGGGCTATCAGCCGTACGTGCAGTTCTAGGTAACTTTAAGCAGTCTGAAAATTCAACTTGTTTTAAGCTTCCAAACTCAATTATGATGCCAAAACTCTTGCAAAACTTAACTAAATTATGAAAATAACATGAAAACATGATCAATTATCAATTTATTTGAATCAAAACTCCATTTAATTCAAGATCATTTATCAAATCATTTGAATCAAAACCTCATTGATTATATGGTTAAACTCAAAATGTTCATAAACTTATAATTTTCAAAACATTGTTCTTCTTTCTTCAAAACATGAAATTACGAAACCAAAACTTGTAGAAATCAACGATGCATGTAAAGATAAAGCCCGAGTTTATGAAAAATAGCAAAAATCAAACTCAAATGATGAATTACAAAATTAATTTTTTAGTTTTTGAACTTAACTCAATTTTTCTACATTCTTTTCTTGATTCCTTTCTAATTACAAGAAATTGAAGTTATAAAACTCTTAGAAAAGCATTTGCATGTATAAAATTAAGATCAAAATCAAACCAATTCTTAATTTTCAAGACAAAATCAAAACCTTAATTTCTTTTCAAACTTTTCTCAATTGTTCATTTTTTTAAAAATTACATGCAATTGATCCTAATTCCTTTTGAATTCAAGTGTTAGGTGAATTATCTACAAGACTTAAGTTAGAGATTCTTACCTAAGGCTTGAATTGTTGAAGTACTTGACGAATTCTCTCATACCTTTTTTCTCTCTCTCTCTCTCTCTCTCTCTCTCTCTCCTCTTGAAATTCTACCACAATAGAATTTAGCTCTTCCTTCTCTCAATAATACTAGACAAGTCTATTACTCACGCATCTTATATTGATTTAAGGTAGCTTACCTCTCTAATTGAGCATTAGCTTAATTAATCACTACTTAATTTTAATTAATCATGATCAACCATTGATATAATTAATCCAATTATTCTCAACTAAGTTTTACTCTAATTATACTTGGTTGTGCTAATCTCTATTAAATTTTAAATTAAACTCCTATAAGGTTCTACACATTATACTGAACCTATTAAGCTCCTTAAGGGTTTCTAAAGTAGATAATCATTCAATTTTTGCTTCTCAACAAAATCTCTATTAATTTAATTCCTTCCATTAACTCATTAATCTTAATTCAGTGTAATTAATCATGTTCAATTCTAAATCTTCATTACCTAATTAATCTCAATCAAGTTAATGTAATCTTACTTAATTTCCGTTAACCTGATTGATTTTTTGACGAAATGTCTAAATTATTCTAAATATCAAATTAAAGCTATTAAGGTTTTTAAGATATATAAACTGATCAATTTTAAGTTCGTAGTTATTCCCTAGCTCAATATTATTCATTAAAATTTTATACAAAGGTTTCCTTAAACTTGATTCAATTTTCCCATGTCTTATAGTTTTAACATATATATTTCCTTTAGTTTCCTTACCCATTGTATTTGTTTTCTAAATTCATCTTTTTAATTCACATTTCCATTTCTAGAATATTATATAATGATTAAATTAGGGTATATTTATTTGTTATCTTATTCAAAATATGATTCCTTTTTAATTCCTATTTTTTGACAAAGAAACTCATGTATTCAAAACTTATTAACTATGTTCTTTTCCAACTATTAAGTTAACTATTCTATATTATAAAATAACTAATTTAAATTAAGACTTTTAAAAATAGATTGTAGTATGATTTTTGTAAATGGTATTATTCGGGGTGTCATAGAAATGGTTACTAAGCTACCAAGATCGATTAGGGTTTGTATAAGTTTGTGATGTGTTTTCGATTCTAGAATTAAATTTGAGATAAAGTAAAAACTCAGGGTCTTAATTGAAATAAAATCACAAGGTTAGGGTTTCAAAAGTAATTACGAAAATTGGGGTCTCTACATTTATTGTCAATGAGATTTTGGATCTCATGACGAAGACAAAAGTAACGGTCAATTGACCATGCTATTGGTGAAAGGCACAATACCGGGTGAGATCATGTTTGGCTAGAAGAGGGTTAGGGAGGGGTTGAGGATCAATAGGTTTAAGATAAACTTTGTCCATTAGGACTTTTAAGGTGCAGAATGGATTGGATTTAATCTGAATTTGACCCAAACCCGATCTGAAAATCTGAATCCATTTACAAAAAATCTAATTCCACAATCTGATAATTTGAATCCTTTTATTAAACGGATTGAATATGAAAAAATATAATCAGATCTGATTATTCTCAATTTGAATGAAGAAAACACAAAATGAAAAAAAAATTCAAATTATATAAAATTGTAGCTCAACAAATAAATAAAGGACAACTACATGCAGGTGGGAGTTGGGGAAAAAAATTACTAACATATGGGAGGTGTAAGTGTGTCTGTGGTGGGGTTCAAATGAAAGGTTATGGAGGTGCAAATATCACTTGCACCCCTCCATGTGTTGGTATTTTTTTTCCCCAACTCCCACCTGCATATAGTTTCCCCAATAAATAAATTGATTGGATTATCAGATCGGATATTCGAAACATCAAATTCGAATTTGGGTGATCTATAATCAAATATGGAATAAACGAATTCGGATCGGATTCAGGTTTGTCTTAATTTGATCATATTCAGATTTAAGATGACCTTTCTCCATTAGGACTTTTAAGGCATAGGCAAGACTATCAATGAATTGGATTTAATATGAATTCGACCCAAACCCAATCCGAAAATCCAAATCCATTTACAAAAAATCTAATTCGACAATCCGATAATCCGAATCCGTTTATTAAACAGATTGAACATGAAAAAATCTAATCCGATCTGATAATTCGATCCAATTATTCTTAATTTCAATGAAGAAAACACAAAATGAAAAAAAAAATCAAATTAGATAAAATTGTAACCCAATAAATAAATAAGGGGGAGCTGCATGCATGTGGGAGTTGAAAAAAAAATACAAACATATGGGGAGTGCAAGTGTGTATGTGGTGGGGTGCAATGAAAGACTGTGGAGGTGCAAATGTCACTTGTGTTGGTATTTTTTTCCCAACTCCCACCTACATGTAATTTCCCTCAATAAATAAATGGATCAGATTATCGAATCGGATATCCGAAATTATTAGATTTAGATTTGGGTGATCTATAATCGAATATGAGATAAATGGATTCGGGTTTGTCTTAATTTGATCAGATTCGAATTTTGACAGATCCGATTTGAATCTGATCCACTTACAAGCCTACAGGTAGGGCTCATATGGAAAGGTGAAAGGTTTTGTTTTGGACGTGGGTTGAGTTGGTTGTTTGTGGACTGACACTGGCGAAATGATCGATTGTACTAGCATGGAAGACATTTGAGTTGACTTCCACAGGTTTGGCACTTATACTGCCACTGGCATTGGTACTACGGGTGATCGACTTCTTTGTGGGCTCAGTTCCTCCCCCAATCAAACCTTGATTGATGGCATCCTCAATTTGAACTTCGATTTCATGAAGATCTATAAAATTAAACAATAGGAGGACTATCATTTGTTGCAGCAATCTGGGTTGCAGATTTTGTACAACGGTATGAACGTGGTCTTTCTCAAATGGACTCATTGTCATTCTGACTACTTTTTCTCTCTACCTAGTGACAAATGTGCCAAAAGTTCCTTTGGGTTCTTGTCTAGTCACCTCAAGTTCCCGAGTAGTTACCACTATTTGCGTGCTATAAGAATACTGGGCTATGAACGCCTAACTCCACTTCGTTGTATTTTCTAACTTGGCATACCAAGTAGCAGAAACTCCTGACATGGTTTTTTCCAAACAATGAAAGCTTTTGGGCTTGGGTCAGTCCCATGGGCTTTAGAATGTCTGAGTAAAGTCAGATGTGAACAATCAGATCTTTTGTCCCATCAAATTGGTCCACATGAGGCATTTTGAATCTATCTGGTAATCTTACTACTGTCTCGGTGTATCCATTTTTCAATTTCAGCAACGGAGTTGATCCCCTATGAATTTTTGAACTCTTTCTCGAGTTTGGCTATCATTTGCAAAGTTGGATCGAGCTCATTCAAATCAAGAGAGAAGAGTCCCCCAATGGGTTGTACCAAAGCCTTGAGATGTTGAGTGTGAACTAGCCTTTTTTATGCTTGAAATCCTAGAAATCCTCAATTGGCAAAGGCAATCAAGAATTGGATTAGTGGGTGGGATAGGCTGAATAATAAACATCCCAGATAGGTGCTGCATTCCAGCAATAGTTTCAGCTTACGTTGCAACTGTGTGATTAAGTGCATCCACAGTCCACTAGAGAGCTATCAGTATTTCCATCAAATCAGCGAGGCTTGTGCTATCTTTGATTTTTTCAGGCTAGCAATTGGTGAATTGGGGTGATTTGAACTGATGGATGAAAGATGATTGCTCTAAACTGGTTGTGGTTACCTAGCTTTCTTTCCTCTAACTGTTGGTTGAAGTGACACTAATACTAGCTGTCCTTGGATCAAATCAATAATCTTGAAAAGCCTACCAGTGCGAGTCCACAAAACTTGGGGGATGTCAGATTTCGTTGAAACTATGATGACAGAACTGACTAGCAGAAAGAAAGAAAAAGAAAACTCCAATCAGATAGCATTCCAGTTGGATCTTACCATTCATACAAGATTGGTTTAGAATGAAGAAGACGACGGTGGTGTCAAAGCGCAAATCGGCAAGGGTTTGAGAATGAACCAAGAAGATAAAGAATCTAAAGAGAGAAAGAACCTAGAGAAAAAGAAATAGGGTTTCGGAAGTAAAGGTGGAAGAAAATGATGTGTTGAATAAGTTTTATAAACTTTCAGAGCTCAAAATTTCGAAATTGTCCCCGTCATCGTTGATTTTGAACGGTCGAACAAAAGAGAGACAGTCGGGCATATTTTATCCAGCCAAACAGATTGTGTGTGATCCATATCCAGTATTTGTACGGATCAACTGTTTTTGTACGGGTGAAGTTAAAATTTTCACAGGTCGTTTAGAAAATTGTCTAGCTAGTGAGAAAAGTGCACATTTAAATCAAATTCAACTTTAGAAGCTCAGAAACATCTTTGCCACTAGTCTTACTATCCTTTAGTGCATGGCCTATTTTAATTTTAGACTTAACAGCTATCAAAACAGAGTTTGGAAACCTGTGTGTTTTCTACCATGAGGTGTTTCCCTATCAGCAACACTTCCTGAGATATTTTTCATAAGACATCACTTCTCAGAAGTAGGCGGCTCCATACGTCGAATTCCAATCGAAACATAGAGGTGCTGCTCCATAAGCACTACTTCTCGAGATACTTTTCATAAAACATTGATTCTTGAAACAAGGCGACTCCGTACACCAAGTTCCAAAAACTTTTTCAAAATTTGATGTTTGGAAGAAACATTGCCCTTTTCATAGAATAAGGCAGCCTTGTGTGCCATTTCCAGAACTATGAAATACTTTCCAAAGTATTGCTTTCTGAGATATTCAAAGAATATTGCTTCCCAAAGACTCAGTTTGTATACCAATCTCCAAAACTTATGAAGTTCTCTCAAGAGTATCACTTCTCGAGATGTTCAAAGAACATTGCTTCCCAATTTGTGAGATGTTCGAAGAACGTCACTTCAATAAGGATGAGATGACCCCATACGTCAATATTCCAAACCCTTGAAGAGCTTGAAAAACATTGCTTCCTAAAGCTAAGTAGCCCCATATGTTGAATTCCAAACTTGTGAGGTGTATCTATCACACCGTTTGTTGTATCTATTGCACTATTTATTGCATCCATTGCATCGCTTGTTACATCTATCACACTGCTTATTGCATCTGTCGCACCGCTTGTTAAATCTTTCGCATAGTTGTTGCATCTGTCATATTACGTACTTTATCTTGTTGCATTTACCCTTTTCACATGAAATGCATTTAGGCTTGTCAGTTACAATCTTTCCCTCCATTCGCATGAAATGTGTTTGGATTGTACCCTTGGGGCTCTCCTTTGTTGACTGGTAAGTCAAAATTAGGGTTTCCTATTGCTGTCATTGTCGATCACATACAAGTTTTCAATTACATAGTCCCCCCTTATATCACTCGTGTGGCAACACATTTAAACAATCTTTTCTCTACTCACATGAAATATGTTTGAATTGCACCCATGGGTTCGCCTTTGTTGATTGGTAGGTCAGAATTGGATTCCATATTGCTATGATTTCCGGTCGCATACAAGTTTTTGGAGTATGTTTCCACCAACCATCTAGAAGTGTAGAAAGAGCACTGATAGATCCCCTTCTTTTTCATTCGTGTGAAACACATTTGTATGCGATGGACCCTCTCTTTTTTATTCGTTCGAGACACATTTATATGTGATGCACCCTTCTTTTTCATTCGTGTGAAACGTGTTTGTATTCGATGCACTCTTCTTTTTTATTCGTGTGAAATATGTTTATATGCGATGCACTATTCTTTGTCATACATGTGAAACACGTTTGTATATGATGCACACCCTTTTTCATTTGTGTGAAACATGTTTGTATGTAATACACATTTTCTTTTCACTTTTTTTTTTAATGTATTTTTTTAAAATTTTATTTGTACACCTCCTTGATGTGTGGAAACACAGAAGGGTTACATTTTTCATGTCCACATCTTATAGCATGCTTCATATTATCCGTGCGAGGCCTCCCTCGCATATTACTATCTTCGCATCATTATTATCATCTCATTGCATTGCATTTGCATGTCATCAATTTTCAAAACCATTTTCAAATTATTTTCAAAATTTGACAGTGTGGTGGTATACATAACTAGCTATGCAAAGCATGTAAGTCCAACTTTCAATTGTGTGTCGAGAAATTCATTTGCATCCTTCCCCTAAACTACACTTGTTTGATTTCTTACAAAGGGCCACGTAGGCAACCCTTAGATTCAACCAATTGTATTTGCATCTTGTTTATTTGCCTAAGTCTTACGGCCTCGTCAAAAGGGTCATCTTTGGACTTTGACATTCACTCTCGTCATGACGTACTAAGCTTTATCAAAGAAGGGCAACTATAGACACTTTATTTTGGTCGGCCTTAAGACTTGGAGCACCTTTACTCTAGGAACTCGATGATGAGAATTCAGAAGGCGTAATCCTTTGATTTCTCCCGCAAAAAGCTCAATCTTAAAGTGGATCCCAACCTTTCACTCATTTTGGCTAAATGTTTTTAGACCATTAAAAAAAATTTCAAAATGTTCTTAGCCATGCATAAATCCAATCTGTGTCATGATGTTCAAGCTCATCTTTTAAATCAAAACATTGTGACTTTCGGCATCCGAGTGAGGACAAAATGGAAATGAATGGAAAGGAGGATAATCTCCTAGAAAAACCTTGGTTTCTCTTCAAAATTGACCTAGCTATAGAAAATAAGGTATAGCCGTACAATTTTATGACTGGCCGGCCATATTTTGGCTGGCCCAACAAAATTATCGAGAGATAAAGCAGTTTCAAGCAAATGGCCCCCCAATGCATGTAGAGGTGCCACTTTCGCAATTTTTGCGTGAATTGCGAACCAATCAACCTCTTAACCTATATAAACACCTCTTTTTCAAAAGAATAAAAGAGGAGAAGAATTGGATTAAACCTAGAGACACCCATATATTCTAAGCTTTGAATTCTTCAATTTCTCTCTCTCTATATATACATACACCTATACATATACCATCGAAGCCATGGATTGAAACTTTTCTTGCTTGAGATTTAAAGAAGAATTTGAAGACTTGAGAGTGCCTAGAGTAAGGATTGCTATTCAAAGAGCTCTTCCTACAGTTGAGTAATCTCTTGAAACTTTTTCATCAATTTCTCTTATATTTTCTCTTCGTTTCTCTCTTGCCAAACACTCTAAAATTCTAAATTTAGTTGTTTGATATGTGATTAGGCCTTGCGGATAATGGTAGGGATTAGCCACCCCTCCATAGGATTGATTGGATAACTTGAATTCTAGCTTTTCTTACACTTTCTATCTCATTTTCTCACCTCCCAAACACTTCATATTCTTTTTTTTTTGTTGTGGTAATTTAGATTAGTTTTGGATTTGTATAGAGGGTTCTAGTTCTACCCTATGTTCTCTTATTTTCTTTCATTCTCTTTTATTTTCCATCATTTTTTTTACCAATTTTCTCATCATCCAAACAAGTTTAATTTTCATAATTCAACCCTTGCTTATACTCTAATGAGCTCTTGGGATTGTCTTGTGGAATTAATTGGGTGATCCATGGGCTGAAATTGGTGATTAAAATGTTTTTCAATCTCATTTTCTTTCATTTTCTCTTACTTTCTTTCATTTTCTCTATACTTTCTTGGAAGCCACACATGGCTTCCACCTAGAAGTGACTTGTAATATACTCTCTCCATCTGCTTTTAACATGGATTTGGGTATCTATTTACTCTTTTCCATGAGAGATGATATAGATTCATATTCACTTCTTTGATTTACTTCTTGTTTAGCTTCCATTTTATGTATATCTCTCATATGATCATCATTGATCTTTTATATCTTTGATGATTAAAGAAGTCTATCATCTCATCCATTCTTCTATGATGAGTGTGATGATCGGTGCGTATTTTGCCTTATTCTCTTGGGTTATGTTGGATTTACCTTCGTTGAAATGTCGGATTCCAAAGTGTGGTCCAGTCAACAGTTGAGTTCGTTGTTTTTGAATACTTTTCTTAAAAATTTTCGTCCTTATTTGTTTCAAATTTTGAGTTTTCACTTGTTTCGGAGGGTGCGAGGTCGACTCCGGAGTATCGAGAGAGAAGTTGAGGTTTTTCCGTCTTTGAAGGCGAGTCGTCACGAGGCCTTGGGCCTGCGTGACGGGAGAGGGCCGCACGCGTGGGGGTAAGGCGCACAATGGGGAAGGCCGTGTGCACACTGCAATATATGCAGGTACGGAAAGGAGGTGCAGGAGGACACTCCACACGTGCGGGGAAGGCGCCGCACGTGCGGCCGGACGCGTGATCTGTCTCATTTTTTTGTGCTTTTTAGCTATGTAGAGCTCTTTTTGTCCCCTTTTCATCCATATTTGAATGTACCTCTCTCTCTTTACAATCTTTCTCTCTTTTTCTCTTATCTCTCTCTATCTAAACCCTCAAAACTTTGTATTTTCTTTTGATCTCAAGAATCCATTGGGATTTTGGTACTAGTTCCTTATATCAAAATGACGAGCATACCGAGGGCTTCATTTTGACCGGTGGAGATCGATTTTTGGAGAAGTTCATTTTTGGGCTTTTCTCCTCTTCTCTCTTGAGGTAGGGATTTCTTTATTTTTTTCAATACCTCTTTTATAGATAGACATGTGGTATGTTTTTATTGCATAAAAACCATGTTGTTATGGATTTTTCTTTGAAAATCATGATAGGGGATCTAAGGTTTGATGTTGAGGTTGAGATTTTGTGAAATAAATTGTTGTTGGGTTAATTTGGGGAGTGGTTTAACATGTTCATGTTTAGTGAAAGGTGAAGCCCTAATTTTCTTTTTATATAATACCTAATAAATAAAAAGGGTTGAAATTGTGAAATAATCATGTTATGAATTGAGGAATTTAATAATGAGTTGGTAATTGATTTGAGATTAGATTGGACCTTTTGATTTTGGTATTTACCTTGTGTTGGGTTGATTATATTTGAATATGACGGATGGATAAATTGTTAAGTGTTAATGAGAAGTTAATCATGAGATTAGGAATTTTGGGCAACGCCCTTGTTGAGTTGAAATTGAGCGGATTATGGCTTTGTTATCAGTGGGTTGAGTTTTTGGTTAAATGAATGAAATGAGTCTATTTTATTGTATATATACATGTATATAAAATTGGTGTACTGCGAATTGGAAATTTTGGAAATCGACTTGGAAAGATAGAGGTGATTGTAACTCTTTTGCAAATTAAGAAAGAACCTTGGTAAAAGTTGAAAACCTTGGAACATCATTGTTGTCGTTGGACCTAATGCCTCATAAGAGTTGGATGATTGTATTTCGTGCATTTAATACATATTGCTTAGAGGTTTTGTCTTTGGTCATCGGTGGAGGATGACATTGTGAATGTTGAAATGGTTATGTGTCTGTAGTACACTCAAGTATTCTATGATTGTTGTATAATGTGATGGTTAGGAAAATGTGTAACGCATTGAGAATGAGAGGTACTATTACCTTCCAGCTAGCGCCTGGAAAATTGGTTGCGCTGAGAATGAGAGGTACCATTACCTTCTAGCTAGCGCCTGGAGAATTGGCAGAGGTACTATTACCTTCCAGCCGGTGTCTGGTAAATTGGCATTTCATTGTGGAAAGATGTATCATTGGCTTACCATGCTTGAGGCAGGTAAAGCAGAATTTATTTATTATTATTGCTTCGGTATATTTGAGCATGTTACGTATTATGATGATCATGTTTCCGTAAGGTTGAGTTGTCTTATATGTTGAGTAGATATGTATATGTATATTTGGACGCGTTAGAGAGTGGTTGAAGGAGTTCCCTACCATAAATTAGTTATTGAAAGTATCTCTTTAACCTTGAGCTTAAGGTCAAGAATGTGATGAACGTATGGAGACGGACTTTGGTTATGTATTGGGTTATAAATAATGTGAAGAAAAATCGGGTTTTCTGAACGTGTTTAAAAAAAAAAAAAAAACCCGAATGTTATGTAGTATTTTGCTAAAAATGAAAAATGCGGTTGTCATGCGATATTTGTTAAAATGGAAAATGAGAGGTAAGAGCGAACCTTTGTGTTGTTGAATAAACCAGATGATCTTGAGAAAAGTATTTATGTAAGTATACTTTGGTTATAAATTGTCACATTATTATATATAGTATGAGACTAAGCATTCATGTTCATAGCTATCTATAGGTTGTTGTTGTTGAGGATCATGTTGAGATCCCTACTGGACTATATGTTCATCCCACGTTGCTAATCTTTTACAAGTGAACATGGAGAAGTGTTTCAAGGTCATGGATCTTCCTTATCTGTTGGCTACGGGGCCTTATATTTGTGGGCGGAATGCCATTGATGTAAAACGGTGAAGCCCTTTCTCTGCCTTTTAAGATGTAAGCCTTCGAGAAATTTATTTGGATATACTCATGTTGCATTCATTTTATATTCGAATGAGAGAATTATTATTTATGTATTCCTTGTAAATATAACGAGCTTCTGTATGCTATTTGTGAAATTGAATTTATAATAATGGTTTTGGTAATGGAATCCGCGTAATAAGAGTGGGGTTGGATTTATAATATAGGCTAATTGGAATATTTAGAAACATATGGTAAGTTTAATTAAAATGTGATTTAGATCAAAATAATTGGAATAAATTAATTACAATTGATTAGAATTAAGCCTAATTAATTAAGCCTAATCCCACTTAATTAGTTAAGCCTTAATCCACCTATTTATATGTCTTAATCAAGCTTAAGACCTCATTTCATTATCTTATGAGCTGAAAATTTAGAGAGAGAGAGAGAGAGAGATGGGGAAGCAACACTTGTAGAGAGAGATTGAGGAGTTTGTAGAGAATTTGAAGGGAGATTGAAGGGATTAAGCTAGGTTAAGGCCAAATACAAGCTATAGGTATGGAATTCACCTATAATTCTTGTAGATAATCCATGGAAAAGATGAATTCACTTAGTTTGTAGAACTATTTGTATCAATTTGAAAGAAAAGAGTAGGAATCACCATAAATTTAGTGAGATCGAGTAAATTGAGTACATGCATGCATAATTCTCCATTTTTGAACTTAGTTTTCTACAAAGTCATACATGCATGGGACTTACACTTGTTATTTCTTAAGGTTCTTCATGATTTCAAACATAATGTCTTATATGAACATGTTCTGTAAAGAGATTAGTTGAATTTAACACATGCATGGCAAGAACATTGAATTTGGAGCCTAGTTTCGAAGAATTGAAAGAGAATTTGAGATCATGGCCACATAATTTCGAAGTATTCATGTTTATAAAGAGTTCCTATGCTTTTGATAGCCATGCAAGCTTTGAACATGAAAAGTGTGTTTTGAACTTCAAATTCAATTTTGGAAAACTCATAATTTGCCTAGTTCACTTGAGTCAAGGATCCATGGCTCGAGCGCACTTTGCATGCATCTAGTATTTTTGCATACTTTTGATAGTTAGCTCGAGCGACCAAGTGTGCACTTGAGCAAACTCAACTTTGTTTAGCACTTGGCTCGAGCGACCATCGAGCACACATTTTAGGCATCTAGTACTTTTGTAGTTAGGTCACACTGCTCGAGCAACCAAAGGTGCACTCGAGCGAAGACCCTGTTTTTAGCAAACTTTAACTAACACTCTTAAGTGCATAATTGCATCCTCATATCCTCGTTGGCATTCTTAAGCCTCATTTAGACATCCTTAGTCATGGAATAAGCTAGAAACAAAAGTAAGAGAATCAAAATAAGATACACTATTTGTTATGAATATGTGTTTCAATGTATATTTGTGTTATGGGCTTTGTGTAGGTGATCAACTGAGGTCCAACGTTGGTACCAGCCCACTGTAAGTAGTATCTTTGCAAAGATATGTTGTTAAATATATTTTGATTAACTACAAGAATGTTATTTTGAGATGCTATTTTGATAAGAATGAATGATTATCTCTTTTGAAACGTAGTTGTGGCATCCTTAGTGTAGCCCACGCCTGGGGGTAACAATACCATGGCCCTTTACTATAAGGCCCTTGCTCGGGGGAAATAATATCACGACCCTTTAATAGTAAGGCCGTCGTCCGGATGAAACAATACCGTGGCCCTTTGTTATATGTGCACAGAGATCTCTGATGTTGACCTAAGTGGCCCCTTTGGTTGACCTATATGGTCCCTTTGTTAGACCCATGTGGTCCCTTTGTTATGCTTTTGGGCTCTTTGCTTTGCATTATTGGATGTACCACATATGAATATGATTTGTGAACTTTGATACGTCAAGTACTCACTTATGCTTTGCTTCAAAACTCATATGATATGGTTTTGTATTACGGTAGATATCATTTATCTAACCTCTTTATACTGGTATTACTCACTCGACTTTAGCTCACCCTTTCCCTTATATAGATATATATAGGTGAGCAAGTGAAGCGTCGAGTTTAGAGCAACCTTGGGAGTCCACCCTTTTGTCAAGCTTTGGAGTGACTCCGTGATAGGGCGATCTTGGACTCATGTAGAGCCAAGTTGTGTCAACCTTGATGTTTAAGTTATTTTGTTTAGTTTTCTTTTGTTTTTGGAACTTCTTATGTTTGGATATTTTGTATAAGTGTTAAGATGTTGTGATGTAACTATGTGTTCATACCTATGAAGAAGGTTGAAGTTTTATTTACTCATGAATTTGCATATATATATATATACATTGCATGGACACAATTATATTTTAATATTGCTTCTGCAGTGTCTTGTTTACTATTATTAATTATCTAATCTGTCTGAGAGGTCGGGTAATCTGGAATTATTGGCCGGTTATGGCCTAAACCTGTAGGGGCGGGTACGGATCATGATAGTTTGGTACCAGAGAACGAGTTATGTCTCACTCACTTTTCCATTGAGCAATAAAGAGTCTAGAAGAGACTTAAGGATTACATTCATATGCATTTGAATATCAAAATGAGGTAACTTTTGAAAATGTGTATATGTATATGTGTGCATACAATGTATTTGTTATAATACAAGTTTCATATAGATAATGGTTAGAACAAGAGGGGATGAATTGGAGGAGTCTACCTCCAACTAACTTGACCAGATCCACCTCTAATGCCGCTACGGCCGGTACAGGATGACCAAATAGATGACTGAACCATTACCCTCACCAAAGAATTCAAAAAGATGAAGCCGCCCTTGTTTCATGGGGGAATTGATCCACTAAAGGCTGAGGCCTGGGTGTTGGGGATTGAAAAATTATTTGAAGTATTTTTGTGCATAGAGACACAAAAAGTTCTGTTGGCCACCTTTACTTTAGAAGATGAAGCGAGAATATGGTGGATATTAGTATGAGATACTAATAGTGGAATAGTTGGGCTCAATTCTTAGAGACTTTCTACGAGAAATATTTCCTGCATTGCATTTGGGATAGGAAAGTAACGGAGTTTGAATAGTCCTTTACCTCGGATTGATGATTTGTTTGATCAGTTACAGGGAGCTCAGGTATTTTCAAAGATTAATCTGAGATCAAGATACCACCAGCTGAAGGTTAAGGCTGAGGACATAGAGAAAACTGTTTTCCAGACTAGGTATAGACACTATGAATTTTAAGTCATGCCTTTTTGAGTTACCAATACACCTGCAGCCTCCATGAATTTAATGAATCGAATCTTCAAACCATTTTTGGATGAATTTGTTGTGGTTTTTATTGATGACATTTTGATTTGTTCAAAAAGTAAGGAAGAATATGAACGACACCTTAGAATAATCCTTCAAACACTTAGGGAGAAACAACTATTTGGAAAATTTAAGAAATGTGAGTTTTGGTTGAATAAGGTAACATTTTTAGGCCATGTCATTGATAGAGATGGGATATCTGTTGACTCATAGAGAATTGAAGCAATTGTTAATTGGCCTAGTTTAACTAATGTAACAGAAATTCATAGTTTTATGGGTTTGGTAGGCTACTATTGGAGATTTATTAGAGATTTTTCTAAGATTGCGGTACCATTGACACAATTGACCCGAAAGGGAGAACCATTCGTGTGGACAAATCAGAGAGAATCTGCATTCTAAGGATTGAAGATGAGATTGACTATAGCTCCAATCCTTACCTTACCGTTAGGTATTGAACAGTTTGTAATTTTTAGTGATACATCTCATAGAGGCTTAGGTTTTGTTTTGATGCAGAATAGCAAAGTGATTGCTTACGCGTCCCGATAGCTAAAACTGCATGAAAAGAATTACCCGACACTTGATTTGGAGCTTGCTGTTGTTGTATTCGCATTGAAAATCTGGCGTTACTACTTGTATGGGGCTAAGTATGAAGTGTATATAGACCACAAAAGCTTAAAGTATTTCTTTACCCAGAAAGAACTAAACATGCGACAGAGATAATGGCTCGAATTGATCAAGGATTAGGACATGTAGATTCATTATCATCCGGGTAAAGCTAATACAGTGGCTGATGCCTTGAGCAGAAAGAATACAAGAACCTTAGCATGTCTTCTTACTGACCGAAAGGAGCTTCTGCAAGATCTAGACAGACTTAAGGTAGAAGTTGTGTATCATGGGCAAGACAGTATTTTGGCCGCAATGTCTGTACAACCAACTATTATTAAAGAGATCAAACAGAAACAGAAGGAAGATCAGTTTCTCAAAAAGGTGTATAATGAGTTTGAAACTAAGCCTAGATTGGGATTTACCATTGAAGAACAAGTATTGAGGTTCCAATGGAGACTTTGTGTTCCAAATGAAGCAAAACTGAAAAGAAGAATTTTAGAAGAGGCTCACAAGTTAATGTTTGTTATGCATCTGGGAAATACCAAAATGTACTAAGACTTTAAACAAGTGTATTGGTGGCCAAACATGAAGCGGGAAATTGCCGACTACAATTCCAAATGCCTTCAATGTCAACAAGTAAAAGCTAAACACTAGAAACTGACAGGTTTATTTCAGTCTTCTCCTATTTCAGAATGGAAGTGGGAACATATAACCATGGACTTCATTGTCGGTCTACCTTGAACATTTAGAGATATGAACGCTATTTGGGTTATTGTTGATAGATTGACAAAATTTGCTCACTTTCTTGTTGTGAAAACTTTGTTTAATGCTTATAAACTTGCCACTATCTATATTGATGAGATCATTCAATTACATGGGATTCCAGTATCTATTGTGTTAGATAGGGATCCTAAATTTGTTTCTAGATTTTGGCAAAATTTACAATAGACAATGGGCACAGAGTTAAGATTCAACACTACTCTTTATCCACAAACCGATAGGCAAATCGAGAGAACTATCCAAATATCGGAAAATATGCTTCGTATGTGTGTCTTAGAGTTTCAAGATAGCTGGGAAACTTACCATTGGTTGTGTTTTCTTATAATAACAGTTTCCACTCGAGTATCGGCATGGCGCCATATGAGGCGTTGTACAGAAGAAAGTGTAGGTCTCTAGTTTGCTGGACTGAGGTTAGTGATAGGGCATTATATGGGTTTGAACTTTTGCAAGAGACAATCAAGAAGATTAAAGTCATTCAGCAAAGGCTCAGAAATAGCATAAAGCTGACAAAAGAGCTATGCAGATCATAGAAGAAGGGCTCTTGAGTATGAAACAGGTGACCATGTGTTCGTGTGGGTAATTCTAATGAAGGGTTAGTCGAGGTTTCATAAGAAGGGCAAATTATCACCTCGATACATTGGGCCGTTTTAGATTCTAGAAAGCTTGGTCTAGTTGCATACCGAGTTGCTTTACCCTTGGGAATGGAACAAATGCACAATGTGTTTCATGTGTCGATGTTGAGGGGTTATCTTTGAGATCCATTTCATGTTATCGACCTTCATCGAATAGCTCTCGATGATGATATGATCTATGAAGAAAACCCAAGTCAAATTATTAATCGACAAGTCAAGTAGTTGAGAAACAAACAATTTCAATGGTAAAAGTTTTTTTGGGTGAGTAACAATGGTAAAAGTTGAATGAAAAGAACACTACAGAAAGGAAGCTACATAGGAAAAGCATGATGAAATGAGACAACGCTATCCAAAGTTACTTCTAAATGGAGGTAATTCAAGTTTGGAGGACCAAACTTTTTAAGGGGGGAAGACTGTGATGACCCTGACATGCGTATTTTTTTTTATATGTTATTTCATTGAGCATAATTGCATGATTATGTGCTTAATTGATGCTTATCTGTTTGTTTGTGAATTATTTGTTAGAATATCGACTTAGAATTCAAAATTGAAAGTCCATACGGATTGAGAAATCGAAATTTACTAATTCAATAGGCTAATTGGAATATTTAGAACCATATGGTAAGTTTAATTAAAATTTGATTTGGATCAAAATAATTAGAATAAATTAATTAAAATTGATTAGAATTAAGCCTAATTAATTAAACCTAATCCAACTTAATTAGTTAAGCCTTAATCCTCCTATTTATGTCTTAATCAAGCTTAAGACCTCATTTCATCATCTTATGAGCTAAAAATTTAGGGACAAAAAAAGGGAAGCAATGCCTGTAGAGAGAGATTGAGGAGTTTGTAGAGAATTTGAAGGGAGATTGAAGGGATTCAGCTAGATTAAGGCCAAATTTAAGCTCTAGGTATGGAATTCATCTATAATTCTTGTAGATAATCCATGGAAAAGACGAATTCACTTAGTTTTAGAACTATTTGCATGAATTTCAAAGAAAAGAGTAGGAATCACCATGAATTTAGTGAGTTTGAGTAAATTGAGTACATACATGCATAATTCCCCATTTTTGAACTTAGTTTTCTATAAAGTCATACATGCATGGGACTTACACTAGTTATTTCTTAAGATTCTTTATGATTTAACACTTAACATCTCATATGAACATGTTTTGTAAAGAAAAGAGTTGAATTTAACATATGCATGGCAAGAAGATTGAATTTGGAGCCTAGTTTTGAAGAATTGAAAGAGAATTTGGAATCATGGTTACATAATTTCGAAGTATTCATGTTTATAAAGAGTTCCTATGCTTTTGATAGCCATGCAAGCTTTGAACATGAAAAGTGTGTTTTGAACTTCAAATCAATTATGGAAAACTCAAAATTCGTCCAGTTCGCTAAAGCAAAGGATCTATGGCTCGAGCGAACTTTGCATACATCCAGTATTTTTGCAGACTTTTGGTAGTTAGCTCGAGCAACCAAGTGTGCGCTTGAGCGAACTTAACTTGTTTAGCACTTGGCTCGAGCGACCATCGAGTGCACATTTCAGGCATCCAGTACTTTTGTAGTTAGGTCACACTGCTCGAGCGACCAAAGGTCCGCTCGAGCGAAGACCTTGTTTTCAGCAAACTTTGACTAACACTCTGAAGTGCATAATTGCATCTTCATACCCTTGTTGGCATTCTTAAGCCTCATTTAGACATCCTTAGTCATGGAATAAGCTAGAAACAAAAGTAAGAGAATCAAAATAAGATACACTATTTGTTACAAATGTGTGTTTCAATATATATTTGTGTTATGTGTTTTGTGTAGGTGGTCAACTGAAGTCCAACGTCTGTATCAGCCCACTGTGAGTAGTATCTTTGTAAAGATATGTTGTTAAATGTATTTTGATTAACTGCAAGAATGTTATTTTGATAAGAGTGAACGATTGTCTGTTTTGAAAAGTAGTTCTGGCATCCTTAGTGTATCCAGCGCCTGGGGAATAACAATTCCATGGCCCTCTACTATAAGGCCTTCACCCGAGGGAAGTAATACCGTAGCCCTTTAATAGTAAGGCCCTCACCTAGGGGAAACAATATTATGGCCCTTTGTTATATATGCATAGAGATCTTGATGTAGACCCAAGTGGTCCCTTTGCTTGACCTATATGGTCCCTTTGTTAGACCCATGTGGTCCATTTGTTATGCCTTTGAACCCTTTGTTTTGCACTATTAGATGTACCACATATGAATATGATTTGTGAACTTCGATATGTCAAGTACTCACTTATGCTTTGCTTCGAAACTCATATGATATGATTTTGTATTACAATAGACATCATTCATCTAACCTCTTTATACTGGTATTACTCACTGGACTTTAGCTCACCCCCTTCCCCTATATGTATATATATATATGTAGGTGAGCAAGTGGAGCTTCGAGTTTAGAGCAACCTTAGGAGTCAACCCTTTTGTCAAGCCACTTTGGAGTGCCTTCGTGATGGGGCGATCTTGGACTCATGTGGAGCCAAGTTGTGTCAACCATGATGTTTAAGTTATTTTGTTTAGTTTTCTTTTGTTTTTGAAACTTGTTATGTTCGGATATTTTGTATAAGTGTCAAGATGTTGTGATGTAACTATGTGTTCATACCTATGAAGAAGGTTGAAGTTTTATTTACTCATGAATTTGCATATATATATATGTGTGTGTGTGTGTGTGTGTGTGTGTGTGTCTACACTGCTTGATGGACACAATTGTATTTTAATATTATTTTCGCAGTGCCCCGTTTACTATTATTAATTATCTGATTTGTCTTAGAGGCCGGGTAATATGGGATTATTGGCCGGGCACGACCTAAACCTCTAGGGGTGGGTTTGGGTCGTGACAATAATCATCATGAGATTCTCTATATCCATTGGTGATTATTATGGAGTGCCATCATCTCATCTCTTCCATGGTGAGAATGATGGATTTATTTCCTTTTCATCTTTTAATTGATTGTTTCTATGATCATCATATAGTATCTTGCGTTACTTGATAGCTTCTATTGTGTTTTCCTTTGATAGGTTTGTTAGTATAGTTAAGTTATCCACGTTAGCTTTTATTTTGGTTAGTAGTTGCTTCCATTATCTTTGTTGAGCAGTCTCTTTTATTTGTAGCTTTGTTGTATATCTCTCTTATCTCTTTCTTTCTATCCCTTTTATTTAGAGATTTTCCTATGTTGGCACCAATTTTTTTTATTTCATCATTCTTTCATGTTTTGCATCAATTTTTCATGCATAAGGCTTGGCTCATTATCTCTCATTTCTTTACTTCTTATGAGATAATGTGCACTACCTCATGTCTTGAGATGGTCCATATATCATACGATTAGTAGCCAAGTCTTTAGTTACATTTTTTTTTTTTTGTTTCTTTGCATCTAGGATCATGCATATTTTTCTAATGCTTTTTTATTGGCTTGGTACGAAGGAGTACTAGGTGAGCTTTTTTCATATTTGCATCCTGATTGTTTGTGTTTTCTTTACTATGTCTATCATTTTTACCATGCGATGACTTGTTTACTTTATGTACCTCTTTGGATGCTGATGGATGGAGGTTATTTTGCTTAAGCTGGGATAATATTTATTTCCATGCACGTGGACTCATCTATTCTTTGAGTTTTACTTTTTCTAACTCCTTTATAAATGCATGAAACCAAAGCATTCCAAAGTAAGTGATTTAGTCTATACTTATTTGCTTCACATAGTAATCTTAGCATTAATAATCGGAATATGGGTATATATTGGTAATGAATCTCATATCTTGGATTAGTAGAGGCCGATCCTTAATCGGGTGAGTGGGGGTGCTCAATTTATGACCTTACCCCCTCATACCTAAGTTCCCAAATTGAGACACTTTGGTTACGATAGACAATAATAGCCTTTGGTATGAGTCATGGGTTTCATGATTTTTCCAAAAGATTAGGTGGTGACTCTGAGTCTGGTGATGTAGTCCATTTTTGGCATTTCTTGTGATTAGTGGGTTTTCTATGGATTTGCTAGATTTGGACTCTCATTCTGTTTCACATTGTACCCATGGAACCAAACCTAGAGTGTCACGACCCAACCCGCCCCAAACATGATGGTGTAGTGATCGGCCAGTAGTCCATAATTACCGAAGGCCTAACTGAACAAAAATCAAGTTGGACTCTTATGATAATTAGGGCAAATCTCATTTTAAGTTGTAGAAGCCTTTAGTTACTTTAGTCGAGTCCATTCAGTTTATTAAAACATTCATTCAAAGCAGCACTTAGCTATATGAAATGAAACATATATCATTCTTAATTACATAATCTTTTAGTAAAAATACAATATGTGCAAGGCCAATTACAACTCCCTTGACTTTAGTATATAAACATGAACTTCATGGAGCTAACTTCTTCTTAGTGCTTTTCTTGCACCTACATACATATAAGGGTGAAAGGTGAGTCATTGCTCAATGAATAATATTACAATAAAGTGATAAATGAATGGATTCCAATCTTATTTGCAAAACATAATATCATATCACCTTTCAAAAGCATTCGAACATTTCTCATTAGAATATTTCATAATCAAAACATGATAACATGGTACATCCATTAGAACCTCTTAATATAATAACCGGCCTGAGTACCAGTTAGACAACCCCACATTCTCAGGTAGCAAATGAGATCTCAAAAAGGCCATGGTTAGTGATGTCGTCCCCTAATTGGCTTAGGACTATCTAAGGATGCCATTGATAGATTCAACAAAATATAGGACATTCATTCATTCGGAAACAAAATAAGGATTTTCACAAACCATGATATATCATCAAGTTTTGAAAACTAATTTTCAAACATAACTTTACAATAATATTACTCACAAATGGCTCTTGAATGAGGGTTTTTGCTCCAAAATACTTGACCTACACAAACAAGCATACAAATATTGATAAAATGAAATGCGAAACGAATGTCTCAACTTAACTTTGATTTTCTTTCTTAACTATTCTTACTTTAAGTCGGCTTCTGTTACACCCCACCAAAATTGTTTACATGGAAAAATAAAAATGTACAATCTTCACATTTACTTTCAACACAATTCCATTCAAATATTTCTCTTTCTCATTGAACTGCAGATCTTTGTTCACAAAACAATTACAAGTGCATATCCCTATTCAGTGAGCTAGAGGAGATTACAAAACAATTACATTACCCTGCTAGTTGCTAAGTACCTCGAGGAATTTTAATTAAAATTACCAAAACTTAAATAAAATGGAAAAAAAAAGAGGTCCAACGTTTCATTACAATATTAGGTTTACAAAAAGAAGATTACATTTTTAAAACAAAAGAGTGGAAAGTCAATTTTCTTTTTCATCTTCATAAACGGGTTTGGGACTCTTCATTTCCTGAAATGTTAGTAAAGTAGGAATGAGCAATGTTACCCAGTAGAGAATAAATTTAACCAAATATATAAACATTTGATTTGAATATGCATGACCTACATATATATCTATATACCCTAGAGTTCATTTGTATTTTAAGCTTTGTTTTACAAATCACAATTTACAATTAACCTCTACACTTTTTCTGTCCTCATACGTACGGCATGACCTTTCCACTTTTGTCTTCCTCACACAAATCGGCCAGTGAATGCCTCACAACATTCCCATATTTGTCGCCCTCACACGGACTGAGCAAGTGGGCACCTCAAACAAAACCCCACATTTGTCGTCCTCACACAAACCAGGCAAGTGGGCACCTCAAACACATTCCAAAACATTGACAATTTTCACACAACACCAACAACTACATGGATTCTCAAACTTTACTTATTAATTATCCATTTCATCAAATTCATGAACAATCCCTTAGGGTTCATATAAGAATTTGGGGCTTTTCCATTCTACAATTTATTTTCCTTGATTCAAATATATTTACTCACTATTTTATCACGGATTCTACTATCCGTCATCAATCTCACATGAACACATCATCTATATAAAGTATATATATATATATATCACTTCTATCTCAATGGATCAACACACTCTAAGATTCACGCACCTTTAAGCCAAAATATAAATATACAAGGGTAAAAGTATTCCTACCTCAAAATTATGAAAAGAGAGATGAAGACCCAAAGATGAATCCTTATGTTAGCAAGATCCAATCGGTCCAAAATGTAGCTCTTGATGAGATGAACAACTTTAATGAAGGAGTAAGGATGGATTCTAGCTAAAAGTAGATGAAATATAGTGTTTAGGAGTTAGGGTTTTCGAAAAAGGGGTTTAGAGAGAGGAGTATGAAAAAATGAAATCAAGATGTGTTTAGATCGAAATTTAAAACTGTTATCCTAAACAAGCCGCTCGAGCGAACTTTCCTTCTCTCAAGTGAAGTGCCAAAATACAAAGGGACTACTCGAGCAAACTACCCACCACTCGAGCGATAAACACAAGGTCTTAGAAGTTTTGCAAAGCTACAGTGGAAATATTGGGAGCTCACATTCTGTGCTCGAGAGACCATTTCTTCACTCAAGCGGCCTCGCCTGCAAACTTGCAAGATACTAAGAGCTACAAATCTACGCTCGAGCGACCAAATGACCGCTCAGGTGGTCACCCAAAAACAGCTATTACAACCTACCATCCTTAAGGAATTTCATCCTTGAAATTTGCACAGTTCCTGCCAAAACAATTATAACAATTCCCAGGAAGATGGATATCACCAAAACAATAATCTTAACCATCACTACTTCTCAAGTCAAGCAAAATAAAGGCTAACTTCAAACACATATATAGAATTTTGGAGTTCTTTCATTCACATCCCTTACAACCTCTCACACAATGGTTTAAAGTTTTCAAACAACGTATTCATATGTCAATAAATAAATCGAGATATTTCTCATGAACTTCAGCTTCTCGTTCCCAAGTGGCCTCTTCCATTCCATGGTGGTGCCATAATACCTTCACTAAAGGTATGACTTTGCCTCTCAAAACTTGTTCCTGGGTGTCCAAAATTTTCATCGATTTTTCTTCATAAGAAGCATTCTAGTCCACCTCCAAATTTGTCCAGTCCAAAGCATGGGAAGGATCAGGTTTATACTTGCGAAGCATGGAGACATAAAGCACATCGTGCACTCCGAATAATTACGGTGGCAGTGCAAGGTGATATGCTATTTCTTCCACCCGTGCTATAATATCAAATGGGCCAATAAACTTGGGTGACAACTTATTGCTTTGCCCAAATCTCATTAAACCCTTTCTAGGTACTATTTTCAAGAATACGTGATCGCCTACATAAAAAGATAGAGGTCTTCTTCTTCGGTCTGCATAGCTCTTTTGTCAACTTTGAGTCGTAACTAACCGTTTCCAAATGAGAGCTATTTTCTCAATGGTTTCACGAACTAATTCCGGTCCAAGCATAGGTGAATCTCCCACCTCGGTCCAACACACCTGTGACCTATATGGTCCCTCATACAAAGCTTCAAAAGGAGCTATTCTAATACTAGCTTGATGGTTATTATTGTAAGCGAATTTCGTTAAAGGTAGGTACCTCTCCCAGGAACCTTTAAAATTCTAACACACAACCTCTCAACATATCTTATAAGATTTGGATAGTGTGCTTAGACTGTCCATCGGTTTGTGGGTGGTATGCAGTACTAAAGGTTAGCTGTGTGCCCATAACAGTTTGTAGGCTTTGCCACAAACGTGCGGTGAAACGAGGGTCTCGATCTAGGACAATACTCACAGGAACTCCATGAAGCTGAACAATCTCTTTAACATAAAGTTCTGCCAAATAATCGACCGAGTCCCCTATACACATAGCAAGAAAATGAGCTGACTTAGTTAATCGATCCACTACCACCCAAACTGCATCATTACCTCGTTGTGTTCTAGGGAGGCCCGAAACAAAGTCTATAGTGATATGTTCCCACTTCCATTCTATGATAGACAGGGTTGTAATAACCCAGCGGGTCGTTGGTGTTCTACCTTGACTTGCTAACAAGTTAGACATTTGGACACAAAAGATGCTATATCCCGCTTCATACCCCCTTCATCAAAATTGTTGGCCAAGATCATGGTACATTTTTGTACCCCCTGGATGTACTACAAGACGGGAGTGGTGAAATTCTCTCGAAGTACTTCTTCTCTACAAGACTCGGGTACAAAAAGACGGTCTAGACACCGAACATTAGAATCGGAGTCTACCCCTCAAACCATTTTCCTCCTTCTCTTGTGTAATCTTTTCCTTGATTGCTTCAACTTCCAAGTCACCCTATTATGCCTCTATAACTCGAGTTACAAGTGCCGGTTATGCAATGACAGAAAACAAGGCAGTATGTTCAGAAGATTCGCTAAGATGCAAATTAAATTCACTCAAATCACTTAACATTTCCCATTGGCAAGGGTACTCACGGATTTTTTACTCAAGGCATCAGCTACCAAATTGGCTTTTCTAGGATGGTAGTGTAATTCAAAATCATAGTCTTCCAAAAATTCCATTCGCCTGCTTTAATGTAAATTCAAATTCTTTTGGAAGAATAAGTATTTAAGGCTTTTGTGATCTGAGAACATCTCAAATATCTCCCCCTCCCCATACAAATAATGTATCCACAATTTTAGGGAAAAAAATAACTAAGGGTAATTCTAAATCATGAGTCAGATAATTCCTCTCGTGGGTCTTTAGTTGGCATGAACCACACTACCTTACCCCTTGCATCAAAACACATCCCAAACCTTCTCTAGAGGCATCACAGTACACAGTGTAACCTAAACCTCTTTCTGGAATGACTAAGACTGGTGTAGTGGTTAATCTAGTTTTCAGCTCTAAGAAGAATTTTTCACATTGTTCATTCCAGACAAACTTCACACATTTTCTCGTCAGCCTAGTCAACAGAGAAGCTAATGCGGAGAAGTCTTTCATGAATCGTCTATAGTAACCGGCAAGACCCAAGAAACTACGAATTTCAAATGCGTTCCTAGGTTGCTCCAAATTCTAAATTGCCTCAACCTTTGAAGAATCTATGCTAACCCCATCCTTAGAAACAATGTGACCTAAGAACTTCACTTCAGAGAGCTAGAATTCACACTTCTCATACTTAGCATATAATATATGCTCCTTAAGTAATTGTAACACATGCGAAGGTGCACCTCATGTTCTTTCTCGGAAGGTGAATACATAACAATAACATCCACAAAAACTGCCACAAATTTGTCAAGATACTCTCGGAAAACCCGATTCATCAAATCTATAAAGGTGGCAGGAGCGTTGGTTAAACCAAACGGCATTACAAGGAATTCATCATGGTCATAACGCATGCGAAAGGCCATTTTCGGAATGTCCTCTTCTTTTACACATAACTGGTGATAGCCTAATCTTACATCTATCTTTGAAAAGCATTGAGAGCCTTTGAGTTGGTCAAAAAGATCATCTATTCTAGGTAACGGGTACTTATTCTTAATAGTAACTCTATTCAGCTTACGATAATCAATACATAGCCGCAAGGAACCATCCTTCTTCTTCGCCAAGTGGGCCGGTGCTCCCTATGACGAGGTACTAGGGCGTATAAAACCCTTGTCTAACAACTCTTGTAATTGTTCCTTCAAAACAAGCAACTTTGCTGGATCAAATCAATAGGGTGACATGGAAATGGGTGTCGCACCTGGCACCAGGTCTATAGAAAACTCAACCTCACGATGAAGTGGTAGTTCAATTAGGTCCTCTAGAAAAATATCTGAATACTCGCAAACCACCCTAGGGAATATCCCTCGTACTTTACTGTTCCCATCATTCATCAAGGTAGCAATAAGGGAAGTGAATTTGCCTCGACTCCGAGAATCATATAGCAGCGTTAAAAGTTCAATGGTAATTCTCCAGTAGTACACATGGTAATTCTCCCTCGGTAACAATCTATCATAGCATGATAAAAGGACAATCAATCCATACCGAGAATGACATCAAAACTCGTCATCTCTAACAATACCAAACTAAAAGGAAGTCGGCGGTCAGCAACTTCAATCACACACCTGCAGCACCCATGGTTCAACATTATCTTACCCTCAATTAGCAATTCTACCACAAGAGAAGATTTTAATGGTTCAGCCTCTAACCTTAACATGAATGCAAATGAAGATGTTATAAATGAATGAGATGCCCCCGTATCTATCAACACATTTGCTCAAGTATTATATACAAGATATGTACCTCATATCACCATTGGCCCAATCGGCTGCTTGGATGCGGTAATTGCATAGACTCTCCCTTGGGGCCTCTGTTCACTCTACTTACCTCTCTGATGATAGACATATTGCACAGACTATGCAGAGGTAGCTCCATGTATAGCTCGAGATGCTTGCCCAGACTGAACTGGTTGATAAGTTTGCCTTTGGCTCTGTTTGGCCTAAAACCCTTAAACACTAGCCGTTCGGTAAGCTGGGGACAAAATTTCTTCATATGACCAGATTGGCCACATTGATAACAAATCGGCAATTGACTTCCCCCCAAAGCCAAGTTCTGAGAACGAGTAGAAGGTTGTCGCGGTTGATTACCCCTTCGTGGACATGTAACGGACTTGTGTCCTTGCTTACCACACCGATAACAAGTGATTACACTTTGCCCCGTACTATCCGTATTCTTTCCTGGCATAGGATTTAATGATGCAGCCGGTACTGATGGTAGATAAGAAGATGTAGAACTCTTCGACTTCTTGGATGCCATAGAACCCTGTCGAGATTCAATAAACCCTTGTCTCTTAAGTTGTCGCTTCTTTTCCTCACCTTCTAGCATGATCTCAACATGTGCCGCAAACTCCACTAATCGGTCATAGTCTCGGATCATATTTCCCATCACTGTCATTAAGATTCCTAGCCTCAGCCTTTTCTCAAACTCTAGACATCTACGTTCTTCAATAGCTACCAAGTCGGGTGCAAAATGAGACAGGCATGTAAAAGTAGCTTCAAACTCCGCTACTGTGTAGTCGGATTAATTAAGTTCCTCAAACTCCCTTCGTAAACGTTCCCTCGTAGTGGAAGGGGGTACTATTCTTGAAAGGCATGAGAAAATGCCTCCCAATTATACTCAATTCGACCCTTGGCATACTTTCACCATTGGACTGCATCCTTTTTCAATTGGTAGCTAACAAGCGCCACTCGGAGTTCACCATCCCGAAAGTCTAAGATCTCAAAGGATTTAGTGATTTGCTCAAGCCATTCATCCGCCTTTAATGGTTCAGCGCCCCCAAGGAATTTAGTAGGATTTGAGCGAAAAAATTCCTTCTTTAAGAATGAAACTCTAGTCTCCCATTCAATAGTTCTAGCGGCTTGCTCAACTTTAAGAATATCCATTGATTCCCTAAGAGCTTCGCCATCTCTCAAGCCAGCACTCCCATAGCGTCTTTGGCCAGTGGAGCAACCACATTACCCACTCATTCTTCTTGAGAAGGGATCTTTGGTTGAGCTGGGATATCACGACCACCTTGACGAGGCCTGCCACGACCCCTACCACGTCTAGACATCTTATATAAAAGTAGATATGGACAAGATTTACTCATAATTCCTATGCTAGTTCATCACTTCTTTCTCAAACCTTACTTAATCTCTTTCTCAACAAATAAACATGTAAACAAACAGAACACATGCGGATCCCTCTCCCAAGATATCAACTCATTTCAAGACATTCAAGGATTTCTTAGTGGAAAAAACATTGATCAGATGCCTTTCCAAAGGGACTTCGATGAATGTAGTGAACACAAGTCATATCCTAGAGGATTGACCCCATACACATCTTTTCACATCAGCCCATAATCAATCAAGGCCGTTAACTCCCCCATCCTAGCATGACAACCCAATATAATGAAGTCACTTTCCACGAGCTCCGGGTATTCAACTCAGTTAGCTCTGATATCAATTTGTAACACCCCACCAAAATTGTTTACACGGAACAATAAAAATGTACAATCTTCACATTTACATTCAACACAATTCCATTAAAATATTTCTTTTTTCATTAAATTGTAGATCTTTGTTCACAAAACAATTACAAGTACATATCCCTGTTCAGTGAGCTAAAGGAGATTACAAAACAATCACATTACCTTGCTAGTTGCTAAGTACCTCTAGGCATTTTAATTAAAATTACCAAAACTTCAAATAAAATGAAAAAAAAAAGAAGAGGTCCAACGTTTCATTACAATATCAAGTTTACAAAAAGAAGATTACATTTTTAAAACAAAAGAAAGGAAAGTCAGTTTTCTTCTTCATCTTCATAAACGGGTTTGGAGCTCTTCATTTCCTGAAATGCTAGTAAAATAGGAATGAGCAATAATGTTTAGTAGAGAATAACTTTAACCAAATATATAAACATTTGATTTAAATATGCATGACCTACATATATATATATACCCAAGAGTTCATTTGTATTTTAAACTTTTTTTACAAATTACAATTTATAATTAACCTCCACACTTTTTCCATCCTCACACGGATGGCATGTGGACACCTCAAACCTTTTCATTTTTGTCATCCTTACATGAACCGGCCAATGGACGCCTCACAACATCCCCACATTCGCCACCCTCACGTGGACTAGGCAAGTGGGCACCTCAAACACAACCCCACATTTGTCGTCCTCACACGAACCAGGCAAGTGGGCGCCTCAATCACATTCCAAAACATTGACGATCTTCACACAACACCAACAACTACCTGGGTTCTTAAACTTTACTTATCAATTATCCATTTCATCAAATTCATGAACAATTCCTTAGGGTTCATATAAGAATTTGGGGCTTTTCCATTTAACCATTTATTTTTCTTGATTCAAGTATATCTACTCACTATTTGTAATGCCTTCAAAATAAACCCATAATATATACAATATTAACATGCATTGATTAAGAAAAACCAAAACCTTATTCCATTCATTAGAGTAATCTTATTAAAAGACATTACATGTAATAACGAAAATAAATGCCCTACGGGCTTACATCTTTCCAAGCCAACACTTGGATACAAAAGTCTGAGTACTAACTCAATTACACATTAAGCCCTTGGCTTGAGTTTACATGTAATATCAAAACAAAACAAAATAACAACTAATCTAAACAGAGTCTTCAACTCCAAATCCTTCCAAGCTAATTCCTTGGAGGTAGTATATCACCTGAACCTGAAAATGATGTTCCCGTATAGGGTGAGCCACAGCCTAACAGAAATATACTAAACCAAATATAAGAATTGACTAAAGCAATAGCATTCGATAGATGGTTAACACTGTTCAATCCATTATATCTCTTTACAGTTTCATGACAATAATGTCCATGACACGTTTCTCTTTACGTTATTATTCAACTTTCCAATTATACAGACATGGCTCAGAACCTGGCCAAACAATAATAATGAGATTACATCTCACATTAACATTACTTCCAATATCAACAAATCAAATGAGACTAAGGCTCATACTAAAACACTTCTATAAATCAATAAGTACACATATTTGCTGTACTAATGGAGTCCATCCCCTTTCTCCCCCTAAACAGGTTTGAGAGTCCATCTCCTATCTTCCCTCAAACCATGGAGTACATCCCCTATCTTCTCCCAAACAATATACATATACAATGTATTAAATACTTGTCATACACAATATTCAATCAATACACAGATTCGCTGTATTAATTCAACTGTCATGTCTAATGACTCATTCAATGTGATTAGTTTTAGTTTTCCCTAATCAACATGCGATGTCTACAACAATCACGACTATCCTTCACCGATAGCCCAAAACAGTTATTTCTAAACATGAAATAAATGTATCAACAAATGTAAACTCAACATTTTCATAGGTGAGATTAAACTAACCAACTACACCTTTTAATCCCATAGTTCCCCAATTTCATGAATTAAACTTAATTCCATGATTTTCTCAAAATTAATTATACAAATTAATTTATTACAACAATTAGGGCCTTTTCCCATTTCCTCAAAATTAACCCTAAGGTTCAATTTTATCAACTTGACACTACCAATGCCATTTTTCATGATTCACAATCACATGGAATTTAATATATAAACAAATTCCCTATTTCTCAAGTTATAATACAAACCCTGGTTTTCCCAAAATTACTAAACGACACCAACATATCAAAAATACCAAAACTTAGGACAAAACCTATAATATGGATTAGGAAATCCCTACCTCGAAGTGAAGAACTCAAATGGAGATGATGGAGATGATGACCCAAAATCCAAAGTGCTCCAAATTGCCAAACTCTCAGATTAAAGTAAAGCCCTCGTGACCCTCTATCTTTTTAATAAAGAACCTAGGGTAGGAACACCTTAATAATAGATGAAACCTAAGAGAGAAGGTGAGTAAAGGGAGAGAAAACACGGACTTAGGGTTCTGAAATCAAAAAGAGGATGAAAAAATGTTTTAAAAACCGTTGCTGCATATTTAAATAAAACAGGCTCGCTCGAGCGAAGACTTTGTCGCTCGAGCGACCGCATTAAAGAATACTCGCCGAGCATAGAAAGACTCGCCGAGCTAACAACACGATGCTTCAGTTCAGAATTTGAAGCACGCCGAGCGATGTAATGCTCGCCGAAATAAGAACTCAAAAACATACACCTCGCTCGCTCGAGCGAAGGAAAGCTCGCTCGAGCCAAGAAATACAGCTCTCAGGTCTATACTAGACGCAGTCACTCGCTCGAGCAAAGAAACCTTGGCTCGAGCGAAGGACCAAAAACAAAGAGCTAGCTCGAGCAACAAACTTCTCGCTCGAGTGAAGGACCAAAATTCTGGGCAGCAACCCTTTGCTCCCAAACACTCCTAACCTGTAACCAACCTGTCCCAAAACATCCTATAACTCAAAAATAAGGAATTAAAGGATGACAACAACAAATATATAACAACAGGATCTACGGAACGTAAGTCCGGATACAACAACCAAATGGAAAAGACCGAGGTCGCTATACTATTTTATCAGGGATTCTACTATCCATCATCAATCTCACATAAACACATCATCTATATAAAGTATATATATCGCATCCATCTCAATGGTTCAATACACTCTAAGATTCACCAAAATATAAATATACAAGGGTAAAGGTATTCCTGCCTCAAAATTATGAAAGGAGAGATGAAGACCCAAAGATGAATCCTTATGTTAAGGAGTAATGATGGATTCTAGCTAAAAGTAGATGAAATATAGTGCTTAGGAGTTAGGGTTTTCAAAAAAGGGGTTTAGAGAGAGAAGGAGTATGAAAAAGTGAAACCAAGATGTGTCCAGATCGAAACTTAAAACTATTGTCCTGAACAGACCGCTCGAGCGAACTTTCTTTCACTCGAGTTCGCTCGAGCCAAGTGCCAAAATACAGAGGGACTGCTCGAGCGAACTACCCACCGCTCGAACGGTAAACGCAAGGTCTCAGAAGTTTTGTAGAGCTACAATAGAAAGACTCCTTTCCTTCGCTTGGGTGGTCTCTACAACAGACCTGTGAGATACTCGGAGCTACAAATCTATGCTCGAGCGACCAAATGATCGCTCGAGCAGTCACCCAAACATAGCTTTTACAGCTTCTAAGCCTTATTCAATCCTATTTTAGGTCTCAAAAGAGTATAATGAGGTCTGGTGCTTCAAAACAAGCTAAAAGGATGAAATCTGGTGAATGTGCTGGAAATTTAGCTTGAGCGGATTTGTTAAGGCTAGAAAATCTGCTCATGTGGATTGAGGCAGTGACTACCATCGACAGTGTAATTTCAATCCATTTGCGCGGAATTCTGGCTGCATGAATGGTTTCAAGCAAGCAAAACAGGTTTGTGTGTGTTCTTGGTATTTTCTTCCATTCTCTTCTACCCAAAGCTTTAAATCATGATATTTCAAGTCTCAAAATATAAATTAATGATAGAAAATCCATTGAAAAACATTTGTATGCAATATTTCAAGGTTCAAACCAAATTAAAATATGATTTTCACAACAAATCTTCAAACCTATTTTATTTTCCAAACCTTTCTTTTTATTCTTTCAAAGCATGAATTCAAACTTACAAAACTCTTGAAATCTTCATGAAAACATAAGGGATTCCAATGTAACAAGAACATCATAATCATGATCAAAATATCAAGGATTCTAATCACCTAGCTTGTTTTTCAACCTAATTCATCTCTTTTCCATTCTTTCCCTCATTTCTTCATTATTTACTCAATTAAATCTTGACTTCTTTTCAATCTTAGATGGTAGGTAGGATTATTACAAGATTTAGGGTTCAAACTTACCTTTTGGATGATCAAAGTGGTGTTCTAGGTTGATTTCCTCGAACTCTCTTCTTTCTCATTTCTTCTTGTTCTTTTTCTTTTCTTCTCCTTTTTTCTAGCTCTTTCTTTCTCCGGCAGATTTTCTAATCTTTGATTTCATCTTATATGACAAGTGAGACAAAAGGCTAATTGAGACAAAAAGGGGAGGCGTGTGTGTTGCATTATCTATGTGTTTGCTTCATCAATTCCTTAATCTCCATCATTAGTTTAATTAATCAATCTTAGTTAAAATTAATCAAGGTTAGTCACTAATTAATCAAGTTTAAACTTAATCTTCCTTAACTTAATTAATCTTGATTAAGGCTCACTGATCTTACTTAATTGGCACTAATCCTGATTAGCAAAATGACACTTAGCATCAAAATGACAAGTACATTAGTTTAAGGCCTTTAAGCTCCTCAATTAATGCATAGGCACATCCTGGCATTCATAATTTTTAAACTTAAGGCGTCCTCTAATTCTTAGTAATCTTCAAGTATTTCTCTTCATAAGTTTGTTTTATTAAGGCATGTCTTTCACTTATAAGTTTCTTGCCAAGTGAACTCATCTTCTAAGGTTTCATCTCATCAATTCATATTTCTATCTCTAGAGTATTGTAAGGTAATTAAATTAAGCTAAGTATTCGTTCATGTCATGTAAAAATGCTATTGATGTGATACACACTTGCTTGCTACGTTCAAGAGGTGACTAGTTCCTAAGTCTTAACAGTTCATAGTGAAATTCACATGTTCAAAACTTTCTAACAACTCATTTCTAAGCTTTACCTTAAATATTTTGTATAATGAGAAGTTAATTTGACTTAGATTATTCAAGGATGGATAATCATATAGTTATAGTACGTGGCATTCTTTGGGGTGTTACATAGAGGGTTCCAACTGTCAGGCGCACTCGGAACCCCCCGTCTGGGACATCCCACTGATAGGTCTACACAAGATCGTATACCAAACAAAAGTTATGCCTTAGTTACAAAATAAATAGTTCCATCAATATTACATTCCGAAAATATGATTACAAGATGCACTTAAACAAAAATAAGTTCTAATTTCTTGTAAGATAGCCACATGTCCTCAAAAATTTTTGCAGCACAATCGTCTGGGTAAATTCAACACCTGGCATGAAACACCATGAACTTGGAATGCCCAGTAAACTCATGCACACCCCTTCCATTTTTTCCAATCCAATGCAAAATCACAAATAACATAAACATTGAAGCACAAAAGCCAAGTCAATAGTTCCAGGGATTACAATGTTAAGTGTTAGTAAACTAGAAATCCCTCAAAGAGATTTCATCTTCTCAACCACAAGAATTGGATTTAGATTATTCGGTATCCCTTATTTTGCTACTTTGTAGACCTTACCCCGAATCCAACCAAGGAACTCAAAAGAGATGGTAAAACATGGGTCAACACCGAAAACCTACCCAACCTTATAACATCAAATATCAATAACCACCTAGGGTCTGAATACAACTGATCCATTCAAGGGTACCAAAACAAACTACTTTTGCAAGACTTATTCCTCGAATAGGGAACACATCCCACCAATTAATAATTGAAGTTAGCATGATATTATCTCATAAAAATTATCTCAGTGATCGAAACCCCAGCACCACCCCTTTTAAGTTTCCCTTTGTATTAAGTATATTATGCTTGGGTTAGAATAAGCTATTGAAATAACAAATAATACATAAGTATAAACATTTTATGACATAAATTTAAAGAATTACAACAACAATCATACATAGATGATAAACCAAAACTTGATCAATTAATAAAGGGCACATTCAATCAACTAAGAGCATGAAAACAATAATTGTAACAAATTTCCAAATTTGAATCACTTTGGAAATTACTATCAAAAAGGTATTTTTAATGGTCCCGAAGACCTCTTTAGGGTTTGTAGAGAATTTTGTCTATTTTTCAAATTAATTTACGGAAGTGGAATAGCCTTTCTAGATTTTTAGTTTGTGATGAAATGCTCGAGCACTGTTCTAATTTGTTGGCTATTATGAAAATCGATTTTGTACTCAACTACTCGTTCATTTCCACTAAAACAAATTTTATTTGAAAGTTAAAACTTTAAGGAATATTTTGATTTAAAAATGAGCTCAAGGAGATTTTTCTACATTTTTCTAGAATTTTTGAAAATGGACTGAAAATACCGATCTTTTGTGCTCAAAACTTAAATAAAAAGAGTTATAAGGAAAAGAGGCAACCATGGGTAATTTTACGCTTCTCATATGATAAAATCATGCCAAATAATATATTAAAAACTCATATTTTTAGTTTGAAGGTGTGCTTTAAAAATGATGCACTAAAAGGATAGAAATTTGCTATTTTGCTTCAATAAATAATGAACACAAATAAGGTGATCAACAAAACTCAATCTGTCATGACCCGAACCCGTCCCTAGAGGTTTGGATCATAATCAGTTAGTAATCATGAGATTACCTACGGCCTCAGACAGAAATCAAATCATATTTAATAATAAGGGGGCCAAAAGCGGAAGCAGACTAGCAAATTTTGTCCAATAAGTTGTGTATATATGGCATGTCAAAGGCATCTCGTTTAGTTAATAACTCACATCCATTCATATACAAAAGATATTACAAAACTAAGACCATTCACGAGACCATTTTCATACAAACTCAAAACTTAAATACATCTATGGCCATACATGGCCAACAAAAGAAAACGAAGGAACAAAAGAAAATCAAAAGACAAAAGCCTCATGTGTGAGTAAGGTTGCGCACAATACCGCCAAAATCGCACCGAACCACGCATCTTTTCAACTATGGTAGGCGGATTGGGTGAGTTGGAGTCCCAATAGTGGCGGATCGGCGCGGGTGGCAGTTGGAAAATGCCAACCCGCCTACGAAAACGACCAAACCCGCCAGATAGATAATTTCTCAAATTCTGCTATATACACATGATCCAACAACAATAACATTTCAACCATTAGATTACATCTATCATACCAAATGTAGATATACTCACACACACACACACAATAATTTCTTAATTAAACCTAATAAAAACCCAAACATCTCATCTCGTTCATCATTGCCGCTAGTTGAGGTCTCTAGTCTTGTTCATTTTCCTTACCTTGCGATCAGCGCCGCCATAGCCTTGCTATCACCACCGCTTCACTCACCGTCGCTAGTCTTCACTCGCCGTCGCTGCTCTCCACGTGCTGTCGCTGCTCTTCACTTGCCGATCACCGATCGGTACGTGTCTTTTTGTTTTTTTTCTCTCTCTCTCTCTGTGTTCTCACTCTTTTCTACACTGCTAAAATCCTCTCACTCTCTCTATTAATCAACTCTATGCTATCTATCTCTTTCTCTGCTCTTTCTCTCTCTCTCTCTCTCAAATAAATAATTTATCTTTTATGCCCTTTATCTCTCCGTGCCTTTTTCTTTAATTTTTTTACTTAAAAATCATATTGATAATTTTTATTTATTTGTTTTAATTTGGGATTCAGAGTTAGAATTTATGTTACTTTGATAAATTTATGTGGATTAGCTTTAGAATTTATGTTACTCTATTTCAATTACTGTTAGACAAATAATTTATATTACCTATATTGATATAAAAAAAAAATTTATTTATGTCACTTTCATCATCATTGTAAATTTTTATTTTGTAATAGACCATGGATGAGGGAATTATATTTTTTATAAACTGCCAATCCGCCCCAACCACCAAGGCAAATCCGTCATTATTTGCCAACCAAACCACCGATTTTTGGTAAAAAAAATGGCAATTTCTAATGACACTTTTATCAATTGATGACGTGCCATACGATTTCTATTTTTCTCCTAAACCACACTGACCTGCACCATGCACACCCTTATGCGTGAGGCACCCTTGGCCGACTCTACAAAAACTCGGTATTCCTCCATAGGTTCACTAAGGCTGAACATCCCACTACTCACCTACATACATATATATAAGGAGTAAGCGAAGGCCCAGTGAATAACATCAGAATAAAGGGGTATATGAATGAGTTCTAATGTTTAAGTAAAATCATACTCATCATAATAATTTTGTGTCATAATAGCACGACCTTGGGCCCAACAGATAGCAAAACGACCTCGGGTCCAACGTTTAACAGATGTACAAAACAGAACAAATCGTATCTTAACAGAACGACCTTGGGTCCAATCATTTACAGCTGTATAATAACCATTTGGTCAACTCATAACATATATTCAGACTTATCAAATATAAGGAACGACCTTAGGTACATCTTGTTAGATATGCAAAACGACCTTAGGTCCATTTCAGATATATGGAATGACCTTAGGTCAATCATACATATTCGTTTCTCATCAATCACATTTACAAATATCATGTTGATCAGACAGACAAAAACTCATTCACACTTGCAAAATCATAGGTTCAAAAAACTTACCACATAAGGATATTCAGAAAATAGAATAAATAAGAAAATATCTTTACTAAGATATTACTCACAGTGATTCGGTTGTTGACACATCATCGCAGATGATCCTACACAATTCATAAACATACACGCATTGAATCATATTGTTTAACCGGATCGTTCTTTAACTTATTCAATTCTTTTAAGTCCCATTCTAACTCATAGATTCATTTAGGAGGCTCAATTCACGCCTAAGAATGTTTAGAAAGGGATGAGATACCAAAATGGGTAAAACATGACTTTTCAAAATATGCTAAAACAAGACACTTCACTCGAGCGCAACATTGGTCGCTCAAGCGAACCACATGGTCTACAAAAGTATGGGGCAGTCCAAATCTATACTCGATGATAGCTCGAACCAGTGTGCAAAATGAACTGAGGTAGCTTGAGCATCAACTTGGTCACTCGGGCCAACAACAAAACTCTACAAAACTATTGGATGCATGAGATGTGCGCTCGAGCAACAAATTTTTCGCTCAAGTGGTGAGGCCAAATTCTGAAATTTCCATAATAGAGTTGAGCTTCAAAACACATAGTTTCAAATCATGAACTTGCATGGCTTATTCACAACTTAAAAGAACACTTAGAAACTCTTTCAAAAACATAATCATGTACTCAACTTCAAACCCTTAGCTCAAAATCTCAAGAATTCTTTGAAATGAACCTCAAATTCTCATGCATGTATCAATAGACTTCAAATTCTTTTCCAAGACTTCAAAAACATGAAATCTAACTTTAAAACTTTATAAATTAAAGATGCATGTGTTAAATAACTTTCAATTCAAGCTTAGATAATAAAATTATGTTAAAAAATGATAGAACTCTTCAAAATCATGCATGCATATATAAATAGACTTCAATTCTAATAATTCTAGCTCAATTCTTACATTTAATCACATTAACCTCTTGAATTCACATATTTGACTGCTTAGATTCATAAATTAGAAGTTAGACACTTACCTAAGGTCTTGAATTAAGCTTGTAATAAAATCTTGAGTCTTTCTTCTCAACCTCCAAGTCTCTAGCCAAGAATTCAAGTTTTCTTGCCTCTCTCTCTAACTTGCTTTCACTCTCTCTCTAGAATTCTTCATCTTCTCAGAATTTTGAGTTCAATTTATGATTAAGGGGTTCAAACTCTTAATTACAACATATATATACATGAGGATTAGATTAAGGTGTTAATTAAGATTTAAGATTAACTAATTACACTTAATTCTAATTAGTTTAATCTAATTAATTTAGTAAATTTTAATCAAACTTCTCGTTAGGTTATAAAAATTAAATTCACAATAAATTAATCAATTCTGGTTTTTGATGCCATTAAGGTCTTCAATTTCAGATTATAATAGAAATCACAACAGATATTCCT
The DNA here is from genome assembly GCA_025200525.1 of Camellia lanceoleosa. Lineage (NCBI taxonomy): Eukaryota > Viridiplantae > Streptophyta > Magnoliopsida > Ericales > Theaceae > Camellia > Camellia lanceoleosa. Next base: position 138,256 of record JANUSC010000388.1, read on the forward strand.
GCAGCTAACATATATGAATGCAAGAATCATATTAAACATATAATTAGCATTCAGATTTACACTAAGCACAAAAGCGCATGCAAAATTAAAGGATTAAAGGTATAATATGTGATGAGGTTGTAACACAATGTCTCATATTTAAACACAAGAACCCTATACATAAACATATGAAAATTATAATCTAAGCACATAATATCATGTATTTAGAAGAGAAAAGAAAATAACAGAGTGGTGGTGGCTTACTTGTTTGCTAGATTGCTAAGTTTGGACAAAGTTTTCTCTCTTTTTCTTTGTTCCTCCTTTCTCCCAAGCTCACACCTTGCTCTCCCCTCTTTCCAACTAGCCGAAATGTGTGTGTGTTTGTGTGTGTATGCTGAAGTGCACAGAATGTGCTAAGTGAGTGGTTCTATTTATAGAAAATTGTGATGAAAAGTCTAAAGTGCCTTTGGTTGGAATGGAATGGAATAGATTTGGATTTAGTTAAAGGTAATAGAATAAAGGTTGGTTAAGATGTTTACATAGGGTTTAAGGCATGATTTAATTAGGGTTAGTTTGTTTGGAACTAGAGGTACAAGCATAACTCTTTGATTCTTGGTCTTTAGGATAAATTTTTCCATGATTTATGTAATGTGTTTGCAAAAGTACACTACAATATATTCATATGAGATGGCCGACCATGTGCAAGGGATTTTTGAGGTTTTTCTTTCTTTTTCTTTTCTTTTCTTTTCTTTTCTTTTTTATTTATTTATTTACAAATACACCTTCAAATATTGTAGTTATTTGTGGAAAAAGATTATTATATTAAGGTGTACCTTTTTGTATATAAAGTAATGAATTTGAGGCTAATGTGCAATATTAGTTAAGTGTGAGGGCATTGACTAAATTTACAAATTAAAATACCCTTTCAAGTATAGAATTAATTAAAATAGCGATAGTAAAGATTGTGGGAGCCAGAAAATTATGGGTATCAACTTATGGGGCCCAATCCAAACAAAGCCTACAAAGGTCCAGCCCAAATAAATATCACACCCCCCATCTATATAAAGGGGGGGGGGCATCCCAAGTAAAAGGTAAGTCTGTTCTCCTCCATCACACGCACACACCCCTTCTGATATACATATATACTATTTCTTGATTCAAGGACTAACTTCATCATCGGAGTACTCCCGGCCGGCAACCCCGGTTGGATGGCACCGACTATGTTCTTCATTGCAGATCTACAGGGGTGAAGCTCTTCTCTTCGTTGGATCTCTACAACATCCATGTGAGAGGATATTTCATGGTCTCACAATTGGCGCCGTCTGTGGGAACGACTGAATGAGATCAACGAAGAACACAACAAACATGTTATTGTAAGTAAACACTCTACAACACTGTGTGTACTGACAAATTCCATGGAATCTCTTTTCTTTTTTCATGGTAAATCTTGATGACAAGTGTTATAATAAAATAGTGCTCTTGGATTTACTTTGGCATCTTCATTTTCTCTCTCTAAAAATGGGTTTCAGATTATGTTATTGTAAGAGCTTCTTTTCAGCATTATCAAAAAGGTTGCTCAGCCAAACCCACCCCCAGGATTGTTTATTTAGTTTTTGCCTCAAAGGAGTTTATTTTATAATTAATTCTTGAGATATACATATGTCTATATTAGCAATTGTTATGAAATCCACAATTGGGTCTTTACTTTCTCTCTCTAAAAGTTTATTAATCAAGATATTCGGCATCACTATCTTAGCGGGATCGAAATGAGATCGAAGTAAACTGTTAAAGCTGAAAGACTCATTTAAATTCGACACTTTATTTGGCTTGTCTATCAACCAACTCAGCAACAGTAACTTTTTATTGGGTTGTTTGTTAACTCTCTTGTTATTCTAAATCTCACTTCTGAACTTATGCTCATAGATTTGGTCCACTATATATTGATGCTCATGGATTTGGTCCAAACATTTGTTTAATATCTATCTCGACATTCTGAAAAGAGTAGTCGGCACATATTATGTGGATCTACTTTTACATTCAGTCTCTAAAAATGGATTTCATACTTTTCTTGGTGACAACATCTTTTCGGCATTACAAATGGGACTGCTCGGCCAAATTCATATGTAGTCTGCCATTTATCTATTTATTCTTTGTTTCTCAACACTTACCTTGTAGATGATTGTTAACTTAGTTGTGTACCTATGTTAAAAACAAAATTGGTCTTCACTTTTTAACTTTTTCTTTCTCTAGACGAAACTAACATAAACGGGGCCTTGAGTTATTATAAAACAATTTTTAAGGTTTTTACTTCATAATTTGTGCTAGTCTGAGGCAATCTCTCTCTCTCTCTCTATATATATATATATATTTACATAAGAATTCATTTGTTATGAACGACTCATTTTGATGCTGACCAAAATCTCGGCAAAACTGAACAAGTTGCATGCGTAAAGAAGTCTAGCCGACAGCCGGGTTGACACTAGAATCACAAGTATTCCAACAACGGTTGTTTAGTAAACCATGTTCGGCAACTATTCCACCTTTCTTAGTATCACTACACTCCTCAAGTTGCCCATCGCTATGCATTAATAACTCGCATCTCTTCAACCCATCTAGCGGCGAACCTTCATGATTACAGTGGGTCTTTATTTCATCTATTAGCAAGATTTTTGGCCAAGTAAGGCACCAAGAAATTGCCCATCAAGATCGTGCCCCTCCACTTCGTTGAATGCAACAAGTTCGGCACTGACGGAATTATAAGGGCCGACTCATACTTCAAACCAAACCCAAATTTTCATCACCTCGACATCGAGTTTTCTAAAAATGATGGTATTATTTACTCGGCGCCACCATGGGCCCATCAACTTGCCAATTCATCTTTGCCTTCGAAGTTCGGCGCAAGCACTTCAATTAAATTATTCGGCAACATCAAATAGCCAATCAACCACATTGCAAAAATAAAGAGACCAGAGTATTAAGTCGCCACCGTACATTCGTATGCTCTCTTTCTACTTGTATAAATTTTTGCAGGTATAAAGAAATATTATTCGGCAAAGCTGAGAGGAATTACTGCTCAAGTATTCGGCAAATCCAAATAATATTCGTTGCCGACACCGAAGCGAAGAATGCCGACTAAATGTTCGAAAATATCCAAATGGACCAGCCCAACTCGGCAACTTACTCGGCAAGAATTCGGAAGCATTACTCCGCAACATTGATTATTTGGCAACATTGCTTGTCAAACTTTGTAAAATTCGGCAAATCATTCAGCTCCAAAATCTCGGCACTACTATCTCGGCATGAAACTAGCATCTTGGCTTGCCGAAATCCACATCTAACAATACCAGAGGATTCGCGTCGACTTAAGGAGCCCGAAGCCACTAACCAAAGGAGCAAAAAATTGACCGACACTTGCCGATAATTGCGCAACAGCCCATAATTTCAACAAACTACATTTTTCAGCATTCTCAAAACCCAATTTCGACCATACCAATGTGAATTACTCTTTGAGACGAGTCCAACGCAAAAAACGACGTCGAAATCGGACTTAAAACGAAGGAGATACAAGGCCTCAAAGTCACGAACTCAAAACTGGAACTCTGCCTTCCACGACATGCAGCATGAAGGTGATGAAATAAGAATTTATCATGCGCTTCTCGGCACAATGTACTCCGTTGCATCTTATCGCATTCTAGTTAATCGGACGGTCCAGTAATTTCGAGGACGCTTACCTTCTAGTTTTTTGCTGTGTAGAATCCATTTTTGAGGTCCAATTTTGTGAATTTCGAGTTTTAGCTTGGGATCAGTCAACTGGCAAATCGGGGATGTTAAATGATAGTTCACCGGTCAAATCGTGTCCGATCAACTTGCAATTTTAATAACAGGCTCCTCGAGCTGGGCCATGATCATCCATCTTCACCGATCACTCACCTCAACTTGAATTTCTTTTACATTCGGCTATCACAACTATGGATATACGGAAACCAACAAACCAACTTATAACCACAATTAATTTGGCAACTTACTGACTTAATCAGCTCATTACCTACTCGGCCACAAGACTAAGCCGCCCATACGTCACCGCATCGGACAATCCCGCCCCATTATCTACGTTATTCGGCTCACAACGTTATATGTCAACTTATTCGGCAATAGAATTTATCGGCATTATGAATGCTGCTTGCATATGATGAACTCGGCTCAGAACTTATACGGCAAAAAATTACACTCATAACATTTATTATTCGGCACATTATTTTGGGGCCCGGTACGGACAAGTTACTCGGCATTACTGAGAACTCATAGGCAATTGCTCGGCAAAGCTCCAAAGCTACTTTGGTGATTTATTCGGCTTATACGTTCAACATCAACAACTTCAAATTCACAACTTCTTCAGCACAAACATCTCAGAGAATCAGCTAAAATTATTCGGCTCATTGATTACTCGGCAAGACTACTTGGCCACGCAGTAATATGCTCCATAACATTGGACATCCTCGGCGCAAAACTACAATTATTAACCGTTATTAACTTGCTTACCTTTTCAACAAAAATCCCATGCTTATTATCTTGGCATAGAACTAGTATCTCGGCTTGCCGAAATCAACATCTGAATATACAAAAGGATTCGCGTCAAATCAAGGAATCCAAACCCACCAACCCGAGCAGCCAAGAAATAACCAACGTTCACTGAAAATTGCGATATGGCTCACATTTTCCGACAACTGAAATTTTCAAAGCTATCAAACTCAAGTTTTGCCCATACCAATGTGAAGTACTCATTGAGACGAGTCCAACGCAACAAACCGCGTCAGAATCGGAGCTCAAACGAAGCCGTACAGGCCGCTCAAAGTTTGCCCAGAAAATGATTTCTTTCTCTGAGGAAGACGATCCAGCAAGATATAAAGAAATGATCATGTGCTTCACGGTTGCATTACAACCTATTAATTTGAGTCGTTAGATCCATTTTGGTTATAATTACGCCATCAGGAGTCTGATCACAGCGATCCAATAGTCCTTTCCAGTTATCTGACGCATTCTAAGTCCATCCGTACGGTCAGAATTTGCAAATTCAGCACAAAATAAATATATACATATATATTAAATAAATAAATAAATAAACAAATAAATTACAGATTTGATTCTGATATCACCAAGCACCTTACTTTGTCTCGGCTTCATTCTGATATCGCCACGGCATCGAGCAGGCACTAACTGCTTCAATTCATTATCGGCCTACTCGGCAATTTTGGCCCAAGTCAATTTTATTCCTTCCTAATAACAAATCTTATTCAAAAGCAATGGGGCAAATATCGTTGGACGAAGTCAACTCCACTAAATTGACAACCACAGCCGACCAAGTTCTTAGCAAACCTAACCCTGAAGGAATGCCGACACGCAGTCGACCAAACGATTGGCACAATCGCCGACCCAAGTGTAAACGGACACCGATGTTTTGACACTAGTTACTCGGCAGTGCATCAACTTTACCCGGCAAGACTATTCGACCATTATTAAATTCAACATTATGCATGATCATTATTCGGCCGTGCACCAACTCTATTCGACTAAGCAGCATTATTTGTCAACTTTATGCATCGTCAAACTTTATGCAGCAACATTGGCCATAGTATTCGGCAACTTTATTCAGCTAACAACATTATTTGGTAAAACATTTGCCCACTGGGACATCAGTCAATTTTTCGCTTTCCAATTAGGGCACATCAGCCGATCATCATCTCGGCACCTTTGATATGCATGAATACTCGGCCAACTTGGTACAAACATTACAAGGACGATTACTTGAGTTACAAACTTCCGCTCCTTTTCACACAGCTTCAAGCAAGCGCTCGTTTTGAGGCAATACATTACACACTTGGCAGACAGCAATTTCCATATTTTTGCGCGCCGTCATTTTACCAAAGCTGAACCTTCCCTACAACATAGGGCAATGGGAATCTACATTCCTTCCGACTAACACCTGGCATATGAAAGCAATGGGGCAAGTCTACCTTGGACTAAATGCAAACCGAGCAGCTCGGCAATTAAATAGTTGGCCCAATCTCTACTTGGCAATTCCATATAAGCAGAGCAATATTATTGGTGATTAACACGTCCACCTTATTCGGTACAGGATACATTATTCAAAGTCCTTGCCACTTTGGCACTTAGTTGCCACTTAAAATCAGCAAAAGTCTCCGAGTACAGCGCAATCTTCGTGACTTTTCGACAGAGCGCCGTTAGCAAAGGCCTACACCCTTGCCCGGGGTTATAATACCACAGGTCTACACCCTCACCCGGGGGTAATAATACCGTGGTCCAATTTTTGACTGATATATCGACCTTATTTAATCTATCTTATTTGGTTCAGGTAATCATTTATGTGTTCGGCCTATATAAATATTTCTAGCTCGGCATAAAAGTCCATATTTGGAAGCAATCTTTGCACTTGACAAAATACTGCACCCATGCCCGGGGGTTAGAATACTGCGGCCTACACCCATGCCCGGGGGTTAAAATACTGCGGCCTACACCCATGCCCAGGGGTTAGAATACCGCGGCCTATTGTTATGATTTATTTGTATTCCTTACTGGGTTTTAACTCAACCCCCCTTATCTTATGATCAACATATATTCCTTACTGGGTTTTAGCTCAACCCCCCATTATACATACATTCAAGACATACGTACATCTATACATACATTCAAGACATACATACATTTATACATACATTCAAGACATACGTACGTTTATACATACATTCAAGCATACATTCAGGCATACATGCAGTCATTCATTCATATATTTTATTTATTTATCCAAAGTGTTCTTTATCAAAAAACCTAGTTATTTGAACAGCGTAACTTGGCAAGAAAAAAACTCTCATTCCTCTTACCACAGACAATGAAAGTTTTGGGGCAATTGTGGGAGCCAGAAAATTATGGGTATCAGCTTATGGGGCCCAATCCAAACAAAGCCTACAAAGGTCCAGCCCAAATAAATATCACACCCCCCATCTATATAAAAGGGGGGGCATCCCAAGTAAAAGGTATGTCTGTTCTCCTCCATCACACACACACACCCCTTCTGATATACATATATACTATTTCTTGATTCAAGGACTAACTTCATCATCAGAGTACTCCCGGCCGGCAACCCCGGTTGGATGGCACCGACTATGTTCTTCATTGCAGATCTACAGGGGTGAAGCTCTTCTCTTCGTTGGATCTCTACAACATCCATGTGAGAGGATATTTCATGGTCTCACAAAGATAATTCAGATTATACTACTTTGCTTTAGAATTAAAAGTGAATAATTGAGCGAGAACAGCGATAACCGGAAACTAGGGTTTAATTCGCGAATAAACGAGGAACTAAGAACCTTATTATAAAAATTCTAAAGTTGAGGCCTTAATAGGGTTTACAAAAGTTAGGGGCCTCACAACATATCTCTCTTAAACAAATTTCATCCTCGAAATTTAAGCCATTTCCTCAAGTCTTAAAAAGTTACGTATATTTTGTCAGTATTGCGTCATCATGCTTCCAAATAGATTTTGCCAACGTACTTTAATCGTCTGGATCATCTTTCTCTCTTACGTTATTTTCTTTTTTGTCCAAAGCCACCACTGGTCTCGTCATAATAGTAGCATTTAGAATCGAATTTCTTCCCAATTAGTGACATAAGGGGGGTGCGTCAATCTTCTTTGGTTCGGGAAAATTCTAAACTGCTCGTGGGATAGGTAATGATGTCGCTAAAGGCTTGTGTTGCCAATTCCTGATGTAGTGGTCCACATACTTGTTAAGAATTAATCTTGTTGATCCTTCGGTGCTAAAGTCATTGCATTTGTTGATTTGTTTGAATCATGGGAGCTAGTCTATCCCTTTAAACAATAAAAGTCTTATTGGATGCATAAGTCATCTCCTTCTTCTGGTAGCCATCAATCACGGCTTGGTGTATGGATGATTAATCTATGTCCAAGATGATTCTGGAGTCAGACCTATTTATGCCTCGGGGATTGAAATTCAATGCACAAACAATTCCTAAGGGTTTGCATACAAATTCTAATTAGCTAACACACCCTGCAAATACAAAGGAAGGTGATGAATAAAGCATGTACTCGAAAATTGTGAAATACGACTTCCAAGACACCGAGATTGGATTCATAAAAACGATTTACACATCTATATTCGGATTACAAAAAGTCATTCTAAAAGAATTCTAACTATTATCCTAGTTACATTTTTCCTAAGTTACCCATGGCTCATACTGTGATTCCTCGAGTCCGTATATGGTGTATTGCTTGTTTTCTACGTTGTGAGATCTTTGTTTCCTCTATCTCGTAGCACAAATACTTTGCCGATTGGCCTGTTAACTATTCTAGACCTTCGATTGTTCTCTGTCTTGAAATTTTGTTTCCCAACAATTCTCAGCTTAGTTACCCATGGTCGTTGCCTGTTAATAGCATGCGTATTTGCACCAGAGCGCTTTTCTTGATTTCTGGTCAGTTGGGGACATTCGAATCTCCTGTGTCCCATCTGTTGACAATGATAGCACTGGATCAACCAAGCTGGTTGTGCTTGAAATCCATCATTTATATGTTGTTGTAGCTGTTGGGGTTGGGATTGTTGAGGTTCCCTAATATACGACTTATGTGCTGCTTGTTTTCGACTATTCCTTTCCATCCCCGCATTGGATTGGTTCTCATTCTTCAGGCTCCAAATCTGTCTAGTATCTACCACCTCCTGTTCTGCGCCTAGTGCCATGTCCACCACATCCACAAAAATGGAAAGTTGTAAGGGCAAAACTCTTCCTTTGATTGTAGGGTCTAGGTCCCATTCAAATCTTTGCACTTTCTCTTCGTTGTCTGCTACGTATTGGGTTGTATATTGGGCTAACTCCTTGAACTTAGCCACATATTGGGTCACCGTCATCATGCCTTGTTCTAGTTATAAAAGTTATGCCTTAGTTGCAAAATAAATAGTTCCACCAATATTACATTCCAAAGATATGATTACAAGATGGACTTAAACAAAATTAAGTTCTAATTTCTTCTAAACATGTATGCAGCTAAACATGTATGTAGCAAAGTCATCGGTAAAATTCTTCAACACCTGGCATGAAATGCATGAGGTTGGAATGCCTAGTAAACTCATACACACCCCATCCCCTTTTTTTCCAATCCAATACAAAATCACAAATAACATAAACATTGAAGTATAAAAGCCAAGTCAATAGTTCAAGGGATTACAATGTGAAGTGTTAGTAAACTAGAAATCCCCCAAAGAGATTTCATCCTCCCAACCACAAGAATTAGACTCGGATTATTCAGTTCTCCCAATTTTGCTAATTTGCATACCTTACCCCGGATGCCTACAACGGTTATCTACCGTGTAGCGCCAACCGAGGACCTCAAAAGAGACAGTAAAACATGGGTCAACACCCAAAACCTACCCAACCTTATAACACCAAATATCAATAACCACCTAGGGTCTGAATACAATCGATCCATTCAAGGGTACCAAAACAAATCACTTTTGCAAGACTTATTCCTCGAATAGGGAACACATCCCACAAATCAATAATTGAAGTTAGCATGATATTATCTCATAAAAATTATCTCAGTGATCGAAAACCCAGCACCACCCTTTTTAAGTTTCCCTTTGTATTAAGTATATTATGCTTGGGTTAGAACAAGCTATTGAAATAACAAATACTGCACAAGTATAAACATTTCATGACATAAATTTAAAGAATTACAACAAGAACCACACAAAGGTGATAAACCAAAGCTTGATCAATTAGTAAAAGGCACATTCAATCAACTAAGAGCATGAAAACAATAATTGCAACAAATTTCCAAATTTGAATCACTTTGGAAATAACTATCAAAAAGGTATCTTTAATGGTCCCAAAGACTTGGCCTCTTTAGGGTTTGTAGAGAATTTTTTCTAGTTTTCAAATTAATTCGGAAGTGGGATAGCCTTTCCAAATTTTTAGTTTTTGATGAAATGCTCCAACTCTGTCTAGATTCTTCGGCTATTACAAAAATCGATTTTGCTCTCAACTACTTATTCATTTCAACTAAACCAATTTTATTTGAAATTTAACACTTTAAGAAAGATTTTGATTAAAAAATGAGCTCAAGGAGATTTTTTTTTTGCATTTTTCTAGAATTTTTGAAAATGGACTGAAAATACCGATTTTTTGTGCTCAAAACTTAAAATAAGAGTTATAACCATGGGTAATTTTACACTTCTCATATGATAAAAACATGCCAAATAATATATTAAAAACTCAAACTTTTAGTTTGAAGGTGTGCCTTTAATAATGATGCACTAAAAGGATAAAAAATTGTGATTTTGCTTCAACAAAGAATGAACACAAGTAAGGTGATCAACAAAACTCAATCTCTCCTATTTAAACACAAGAACCCTATACATAAACATATGAAAACTATATTATAAGCACATAATAACATGTATTTAGAAGAGAAAAGAAAATAATAGAGTGTGTGACGGCTTACTTGTTTGCCAGATTGGTAAGTTTGGACAAGAATTTCTCTCTTTTTCTTTCTTCATGCTTGCTCCCAAGCTCATACCTTGATTTCTTCTCTCTCCCTCTAGACAAAATGTGTGTGTGTGTATGCTTAAGTGTGGAAAATGTGCTAAGGAAGTGGTTCTATATATAAGAAAATTGTGGTGAAAAGTCTAAAGTACCCTTGGTTGGAATGGAATGGAATAGATTTGGATTTAGTTGAAAGGTAATGGAATAAAGGTTGGTGAAGATGTTTAAATACGGTTTAAGACATGATTTAATTGGGGTTAGTTTGTTTGGAACTAGAGGTACAAGCATAACTCTTTGATTCTTGGTCTTTAGGACAGACTTTTCCATGATTTATGTAATGTGTTTACAAAAGTACACTATAATATATTCATATGAGATGGTTGGCCATGTGCAAGGGATTTTTGAGGTTTTTCTCTCCTTTTTTTTTCTTGTACATTTACGCCTTAAAATATTGTAGATATTTGTGGAAAAAGATTATTATATTGAGGTGTACCTTTTTATATATAAAGTAATGAATTTGAAGCTAATGTGCAATATTAATTAAGTGTGAGGTTGTTGACTAAATTTTATAGATTAAAATAAATATTTCAAGTATAGAATTAATTATAACGGTAATAGGAAAGATAATTCAGATTATGCTACTTCGCTTTATAATTAAAAGTGAATAATCGAGCAAGAACGACAATAATCAAAAACTAATGTTTAATTCATGAATAAACGAGGAACTAAGAAATTTGTTATAAAATTCTAAAGTTGAGGCCTTGCTGCTAGAAAAGAGGGCTTTAGACATGGAACTTTTTGCAATGGTTTAAAAATTGTCACAAAAAACAAGCTTTTGCGACAGTAAAAGAATTCATCGCGAAATCATTTTTTTGCAACGGTAAGCGATTATCACCAAAAAAGGCACTGGATAAATACTATTATTAGAGTCGGATAACCGAAACCATCGCAAAGGATTTTATAGTTTTTCCTTTTTGTTAATTTGCGATGGCCTTTCAAACCGGCGCAAGAACTTTATCCTCTCTCTCTCTCTCTCTCTTACAGTGGCAACATCAATGACATGGGCAAACCTCCAGCGTCCAGGTAACCCTCCTATCTTCTCATCTCCTCTCCCTAATATTTCAGTCTTCTCTCTCGTGCCCAGGGTTTAGGATTGTGTTTGAGCCCTTCTATTTTGGACATTAGGGTTATGGCAAAATCATTGTACCGTCTAAAGTGTTACCCAAAAGACAACCTAAGAGAAGGGGTGAATTAGGTTTTTACAATTAAAATTAATAATACCCTAATAAAAATTATGGCTAGCACAATAGATAAATATAATTAATGAAATAAAAATAATTAAAACAAGTGTCTTAACAACTATGTCAGTTAATGATTTTAGCACAGTAAAAATGTGAAATATAGCTATGGCAATTTAAAATAAAATAAAGAGAGAAGGGAGAGAGAGGCAAACAAATTTATAGTGGTTCGGCTTTAACTCGGTCTACGTCCATTCCTTAAGCTTCACTTTAGATTTTCCACTATCTTTTAGCTTCACAGGGGTGCTAGCAACCTCTTTACAAATGGAGCAATCCTCCACGGATTTTACACAGACTTTATAAGCCCAAACCCTTGCAAATCTTAGGTGATTCACAATCACTCTCAAGATTTCAAGAACATAGCGTTTGCAACACTTTTACAAGATGAAATGGTATTTTTGATTTCAAAGAAAGCTTACAATAAATATCTCTCAAAGATAGATATAAAATGAGGCTTTGGTTTTTCTGTAAACCTCATACAGAAAAGATGGGCTTAAAGCTATAAGGCTCAGTGTATAATTTCTGAGAATAGATGTGAGTGATTATAGATCAAAGAATATTTTCAAATTTTTTGTAACTTATTTACATTAGAAACTTTGGTATATATAATGAAAATTATAGCCGTTTATAGCCGTTGTATTCATTTGAATTTATAGCCATTTATAGTCATTGTAGTCATTTGAATTTATAACCGTTTATAGCCGTTGTACTTTCATCATTACCAATTTGAATATCTTTCACTTAAACCTTTTGAACCTTTTGAATTGTTGTTGTGATAAGTTGTTTGAACCTCTGTTTTGGGCTGTTTGAACTGCTGATTTAATCAAATATTAAATACATTCTAATAATATTTAGGATAAAGGTTTAGGTGAGAAATAATGGGACAAAATAAATTTTGATTCTATTTTTATTTTTCAAATAAATTAAAATATAATCATCAAAATAAATTTTGGATTCTATTTTTCTCTTTCAAATATATTAAAACATAATTAAATAAATCATCAAAATAAATAAGTCTAACATAAAGGATGAAGATGATTTCTCACCTTTGTCAAACTGATTGTGGTGGGAAGGGAAGGAAAGCGAATGGATGCTTTGTTTACATCGGCATAGTAAGTACAGATAGAACATGATCTGCTAACAAACCAACCTAATCCTGAGCTTTCTGCCATTGCGGCTCATTTTCACTATTGCCTGGGATTTTAGGAAATGAATCTTTTTTTTCATTTCAGTGTAATGCAAATGCCTTTTTATACATTCTACTAATTATGCCCCCATTTTAAATTGCTTTACATTGAGTGATTGTCTAGTCACACACACTCTCTCTCTCTCTCTGCTCTTTCTCTACATTTATTAGGAAATAGGTCTTCGATCTCCCCCATCTGTCTCTCTCTCTCTATCTACTCTCTCTCTACATATATTGCAGATTGTTTTCACACGGTGTATCAACTTCCTTCTTTGTCTTCGATTGTCTCAAGAGTTAATTAAACAAATTCATACATTTCTTTTTTTTTCTCTTAAGATCCTATTCTCCTTGAGTATCTAAAATGTTATGCTTTCTCATTGATTCTGATGTTGGTCACTACTGCTTTTGCCTTTGCTAGTTTAATTTCTCATTTGTAGCCTTTTGAGTTCTATTGAATTTGAGTAGAAATGGAGCTTTGATATCAATACATGTTGGTCTGCTGTTTTGCTAAGCTAATTCTGAGGAATTCTGTTGAATCTCTTTGGAATTTATTGGGTTTTTGTTTTTATTACATAAATTCAATCAAGGCACTACATTGCACTTCTAGTTGGGATTTTAATGACGTTTAATTATTATAATAAGTATAGATGAATCCAGTAAGGAGTTGTTTTGAAGTGGTTTATAGTTCAGTTGCTTTTGACATTCTTGGTATGTTTGTAATTTAGATTTGATCTGAAGCTATTCATGTGTGTTTGGATTGATTCACATTCTTATAAGGAATGTATTGAGGTTTGTTTGTTTTGAAGTGATTTTAATTCAAATGGTGTTGATTTATGGACAAATTGGTAAGCACAAATTTTTGTTTTTTTTGGGTCCCAAAATTTGATGGTGTTTTGCAGAAGGCATTATTCTTTTGACTGTGTTTTGGAGGCAGATCTAAAGATCTCACATCATCAGCAAAGCTGGCGGTGACACTAGCTTGGAGGTTTGCTCCCTATAATGGCAACAACCTTGCCAATAATGATCTGGTACTTATGTGCTTATTTCTACGTACAATAAATGATTGGTTTGCCTTCTTGAGACTTGAATTTTGGTGCAATCTGGGTAATACTGGATATATTTTGCATTCTTACACGACATGTTGTATCACTTTCATGTTATTACTCTTGTGAAAATTAGTGCATTGAGGAGTTCTGCATTTTGGTTTTCTAATGCTATATTTTTCACAATGATGGCCAATGAGTATGCTATATTTTTCTAATGCTATACTTTGAATTTGTAAATAAAATTGAGCATTCTCACTATCTTCTTCTCACATATTGTAGGATTATCATATTGATTGACAAATGCCCATCTAATTTATTTATTGTCTTCTTCTATAGATATTGTAATTGAATGGCTTAGAAGCATTATATATATATTTCTTTTTCAATTGATGGATACTTGTACTAAAGCATATTTTTTATGGTTTTATAGGGTATTTATGATGCTGACCAATCTTCAATTCTTCTTAGTGCCATCTTTGGTTTTTTCTTTTTTCTAATTTTTGCTTTGATCACATTCGAGGCTGTTTATCTTATTTACCATCTTTGAATTTATTTTTTTGTAAAATTTTGCTTTCTATACTCATTATGGTCTGGGAATTGAGAGCTTTCTACTAGCCGTTAACTCTGTTTTTCTTTTTCAATTTTGTTATAGGAGTTAGTATTCTAGGGAATGTATAATAAATGTGTATATATTATATTTCTATTTTTATAATTTTTTAAAAATATTTTTGTTCTTATTAAAATTTTGGGTTCTAAATTGCAAGTGGAGTTGAATGCTATGTAGTGGCTAGTAAATGAGATTTAATCAGAAGCAAATCATTTTCATAGATTGTTAGTTGATGCCTTTCTAGTTAGTTCCTCGGCTCAATTTATCCATCAATTCAATCTCAAACCCTTCAAATCCCAAACTAAAAAGGTATTCTCTCTTCATCATTCTTCCTTTACTAGGTTTGACAAATTAGTATTTCTCTGGCAAACCCATTTCTATGGCGTTGCAATGTTGCTAGAAATTATGTATGTATATGCGATTCTGGAATAATATGTAAATGGTCTGAATCAGTGTGTAATAGAAACCCCATACTTTAATTGGAACATAACTTAAAATGTAATTCAAAATAGATTATAGAAACCTAATTTGGGAATTCAATATTATGAAGTGCTTCTTATCTGTACATAATTTAATTGTTGTTAACAGACATTGGATTTCAAAAATATTTTCCATAATGGGTTCGTATTTAAATATATTGATTTTATTGTATAATATGGCACTAGTTTGTTTAACCAATCTTAATAATTGATATTCACACATTGTGATATTGATCTTATAAGTTTGTCTGGCATTACCAATTACAACGAAATATTGAGAACTAGTTGACACACTAAAATGCTCAAGTGGCGTCGGATGTCAACGAAACTTGACACACACGACTAACAAGGCACAAATGACTTGTAGGAAAAGATAGGACTTGAAACCGATTCCCGATTTTGAATCTAGAGCCTAATTCCCGTTTGTGAAAATGTATCCTTTAAAAACTCTTTTTCCGAACTGGTTGACACACTAAAATAGTCAAACGGAGACAGATGTCAACGACACTTGACACGCATGACTAACTAGGCACAAATGACTTATAAGAAAGACGAAACTCGAAAATGATTCCCAGTTTTGAATCTAGAGCCTAATTTTCGTTTGTGAATATTTGTCTTTTAGAAACTCTTTTTCCGAACTGGTTGACTCACTAAAATGCTCAAACAGCGTCAGATATCAATGAAACTTGACACATGACTAACTAGGCACAAATGACTTGTAGGAAAAGACGGAACTCGAAATCAATTCTCGATTTTGAATCTGGAGCCTAATTTCTGTTTGTGAAAAGTTATCCTTTAGAAACTCTTTTTCAAACTGGTTAACACACTAAAATGGTCAAATGGCGTCGGATGTAAACGAAACTTGAGACACTTGACTAACTAGGCACAAATTACTTGTAGGAAAATATTGGACTCGAAACTGATTTTCGATTTTGAATTTAGAGCTTAATTTCTGTTTGTGAAAATTTGTCCTTTAAAAACTCTTTTTCCAAATCGGTTGACTCACTAAAATGCTCAAACGGTGTCGCATGTAAACAAAACTTGATACATACGACTAAATATGTACAAATGACTTGTAAGAAAAGACGGGACTCAAAATCGATTCCCGACTTTGAATCTAGAGCCTAATTTTCGTTTGTGAAAACTTGTCCTTTAGAAACTTTTTTTTCGAACCGGTTGACTCACTAAAATGCTCAAACGGCGTCCGATGTCAACGAAACTTGACACGCTTGACTAACTAGGCACAAATTACTTGTAGGAAAAGACTAGACTCGAAATCGATTCCCAGTTTTGAATTTAGAGCCTAATTTCTTTTTGTAAAAACTTGTCCTTTAGAAACTCTTTTTTCGAACCGGTTGACTCACTAAAATGCTCAAATGGCATCGCATGTAAAAAAACTTGACACACTTAACTAACTAAGCACAAATTACTTCTAGGAAAAGATGAGACTCGAAACCAATTCCTGGTTTTGAATCTAGACCCTAATTTTCATTTGTGAAAACTTGTCCATTAGAAACTTTTTTTATGAACCGGTTGACTCACTAAAATACTCAAACGGCGTCAGATGTCAACGAAACTAGACACACATAACTAACTAGGCACAAATGACTTGTAGGAAAAGACAGGACTCGAAACCGATTCCCAATTTTGAATCTTGAGCCTAATTCCCGTTTGTGAAAACTTGTCCTTTAGAAACTCTTTTTCCGAACCTGTTGACACACTAAAATGGTCAAACAGTGTTGGATGTTAACAAAACTTGACACACATTATGGAAGATACATTATGTGTTGCTTGATTCATGTATATGTTACAAAACTTGACAAAAGTGAAAAAACCGAATGCTCGTTTAGAAACACCATCCCAAGGTCTAAGAACAATTGGAGAAATTGTTGAAAGATACATTGTGTAACACTCAATTCATGTATATGTTACAATCTTATTTATTTATTGAAATAAATATAATTTTTTTTTTCTTTTTGTAGATGCTACCCTTTTGTGTACTTGATGATATCTCTGCATATCGATATTAGAGCTTACTGTTGATACTAAAACAAATTATAATATATAAGTTTTTTTATTTGTATTGTCGATACTTTTGTTTTGTTTTAGATACAAATTTGAGTTCTTGAATTATAAAAATTATTAGTATTGTTAGAGGATGTTTTCTATATTATTGTAAAGAATGTGTGGTTGACACTGTATTTTTGCAGGGTACATATATATTATTATTCGTATATATGATTTTGTGAATGTGAATCTGGATGTGTGTGGATGTGGATGTAAATGTATTTTATTTTAGAAAATATTAATAATTTGTACAGAGAATGAATTAATAATATATATTATTTTATGATTTTTTTTTTCGATAGTAATAAACGTTGCTAATGTAATCATCATTTCCTTACATTTTATTAGTGACGGGTTAACTTATCGCATATACATATTAGTTCAATTCTTTAGCGACGGTTTAAACTGCTGTGAATACATTATTGATTTAATTCTATTTTTTTGCCACGTTTTAGACCATCGCTAATAATACTGTTAGCGACGTCAACTATCGTCTCCAAAAAAGTTTTTGGTGATGGCATCCTAAACCGTCGCTAAAAGTGATATTTTTCTCGCTTTTTTGTGTAAGGTTAAACTATTGCAAAAAACATTGATTTGTCGTCACTAAAAGAAAGCGACGGTTTGTAACCGTCACAAATACTTTTTGTCACATCCCCTTGTGCCACCCCCCATTTTCCATCGCTACTCTATCGTAAAAAGTCTTTTGCGATGTAATGTGGACTTTTTGCAACGTTTGAGACCGTCGCAAAATGTAACGGCCCCAAAATACGTATCAGAAATTTATCTTTATTTAATTATGGGTTAATGTGCTTTATTTTAATTATATCAATTTGAATTGAGGAATTATTTGTTGAGTTTACGACTTTGAAACTGAAATTGATGACTTGTTTTTTGGTGAGTAAAATTGATTTTTTTTAATGGGTTCAAAAATCGAAATTGAGTACATAGATATGCTAATGGAAATATTTAGAGCCATTTGGAAAATTTAATTGAAAATTGATTCAGTCTGATTCGTTAAGGCGTGTTTGGCACGTGTCCTAGCTATATACACACACATATACATATATATATATATATGTGTGTGTGTGTGTGTGTGATATAAGTCACCTTTTGAACTCATATCCTCCCATTTTGTGAGGGGAAAATTCTGGAGAGTTATCCAAGAGAGGAAGAGTGAACTCTCATTCTAGAGAGAGAGAAATAGAGAGAGAAAGGAAAATATGGAAAAAGAGGCTCAAGATCAAGCTAGAATACATCAAGATTATGCAGGATTAAGTAGCTATGAAGACTTTAGGTAAGGTTTTACCTCATAAACCTTGAAGATTAAGTGCAAAAGAAGGTGTTTATGGATTATATATGATCACATGCATGTGCTTTGTTATATAAAGCAAGAAGATGTTGACTCTTTGAATTTATGGCATTATATCATGAAATTCATGTTCATAACTTGATTCCTTGAATGATTCCTATGATTCTATAAGATTTCAAAAGGGATTTTCCATGAAAGTGAGCTTGGAACTCTCAAAGTGTATGTTTTATGATTTTTGTGCCCTGACTCTTAAATTGATCTTTCAAATGTGAAATTGAGTTTTGATTTAAAGTTATGATTTTTGTTTAAGGTTTGGTATGTTAAATTCAACCTGTTTTGAAGAGATTTGGGCTTTGAGTTGCATGGAAATGAAGTTAATTTTGCAAAAGGGTGAGTTCCAAGTTCAAAGCAGATTTTCAGACTGGTTTTGAACCTAGTCCACACGTGCGGAACATTTTCTCTTGCTTCACTTTTGCTTGTGCTTTAATTACACGTGCGGTGAGGTTCTGCATGTGTGGAAGTGACAGCCGCACGTGCAGTTTTCAGGGCGGCTCTAGTTTTCATTTTCGCTCCGTTTTTCTAACTTTCGGGCATCCATTTGCATGATTTTCACATGTTTTCATGTGCATTCACATACTTTATATAACTTGTGTTTTGATTGAAATGATGGAGCATTGTATTACAATGGCATATGAAATGAACCCGAGATCGTTCTGTTTCTATATATATGATGGACCCAAGGCCGTTATGTCTGATATGGATTGTTTATGACTAATGGCCCTAAGGTCGAGGGAAATTGAGACATGTTGATATTCCATCTACCCTATAATGAACAGCTGTTGACATGTTGGGCCTAAGGCCATTATGTATTATGTTGGGCTTACGACCGTTCTGTATTATGTTGGGCCTAAGGCCATTCCGTATTATGTTGGGCCCAAGGCCGTCCCGTATTATGTTGGGCCCAAGGCCGTTCTATTTTACGTGGGCCCAAGGCCGTTCTGGAATATGATTATGAATAAGACATGTATATGATTTATATGTATATTCTCCAAAACATATGGTCATTCACATGAACCTCCTTATATTATTATTACTCGCTAAGCCTTACTTACTCCGTATTTATATATTATGTAGGTGATCAGCTCAGAGGCCAGCCCTAGGTCAGCTTCAAGAACCTCGTGATGGGCCTGTTTTGTTAAGTCTCCAAAGTTGGAGCCTTTTCTCTTGTTGGAGCCTTTTGTCTTTTGGGGATTTCCTTTGATGCTACATTTTTGTTAAGTCCTTGGTGACTGTTAGGTTGCTACCTCCTGGTAGATACTTGCATGACTCGTACTTGCATGTATGAACTGTGTATGTGAACTTTCTGTATATGTAATGTTTAAAATCCTGGCATATAAGTACTGCTCAATGGATGTTCTTTTATTTTATTTGCTTCCGCTTAGGCCCTGTTATTATAAAAAAAAATTGTAATTTGTCTAAGGCCGTAAGTAATCAAGAGGTTACTAACCGGTCATGATCCAAACTTTTAAGGGCAGGTTTGAGTTGTGACACAAAATGTTTGATTTTTAGTAATTAGGGGCATGACAACAAGAAATCGTAAAAGAAAAATAATAAAACGAGGAAGAAGAAAAAAGAAAATGCATTAATTGAAAATTATATAAAATCTAGGGTTTAAATTGAAATAAATTATAGAATAGTACATAAATATTTATTTGTAATTAAATAAATGCTAGAAAAAATAATCGGGTTTCGTTGGGCTTAACTGCAAAGTTCGAAGAAATCGGGAGCTAAAATGAAAAAATCGAAAACTTAAGATTTAAAATATAATTACTAAAAATTAAGGTCTCTACATATACTTTCAATTAACAAAATAGTTTGAATTTTTGAAGCATAAGAAAGTTAGTGTTGAATATTCATACCTCTTAAAAATATTCACACTTTTTAAAAATTATTGCAATATGATTTTTTTTTCTTTTTTCTTTTTCTCAAATCTTAAATTCAATTGTAAAAAGAAATTGTCCCTTTTTGTTCACATTACGAAGCGGAATTCAACAAAACACTATTGTCCAAGGCCTGAGAATCCCAAAGTACCTAACCTAGATAAGCTCTCACAATTTCGCTGCGTTAGTTTGTGTAACTTCATTCTCAAAATTATTACTAAGGTGATGGCAAATAGGTTAAAACCGGTCCTGAAACAAGTAATTTCTCCGCAACAATCAGCTTTTGTGCTGGGTTGGCGGATCCAAAGACAACATTTTGGTGGCCCAAGAAGCCTTCCATGCATCATTTAAAATTGAAGAAGAAAGGAGCAGTCCATGAGATGGCAATCAAATTAGATTTCAACAAAGCGCATGATCAGAGATGCAGTGGGATTTTTTACAAGCTCTCCTCTTCAAAATGGGTTTCAATTCAGTGTGGATCAAGTGTATTATGGAGACTGTCAGTATTGTTTCATTCTCTAT
Source organism: Camellia lanceoleosa (assembly GCA_025200525.1). Lineage (NCBI taxonomy): Eukaryota > Viridiplantae > Streptophyta > Magnoliopsida > Ericales > Theaceae > Camellia > Camellia lanceoleosa. The sequence goes on from JANUSC010000388.1 coordinate 159,254, forward strand.
CTTCGCTGCTTTTATCCCTCAAAGGTGACTTCGTGAGGGAGACCCACTCTCACGTTACCTCTTCATTTTGGTGGCTGATGTTCTTTCACGATTGCATCTACGGTTATCAGTCAGATGGTATCAGGCTCAAGAAGGGTTGTCCTATTTTATCCCATCTTCTCTTCGCCGACGATGTTCTCTTATTCTCTAGTGCTAATGTATCCCATTACCATAAGTTGAAGGAGGAGTGTTTGGATGAGTATTGCCATGCTTCTGGTCAATTGATCAGTTATGACAAATCAAGCATCACCTTTTCAGCCAATACTCCTTTGCATGTCCAACATGAAGTTTGTTCAGTGTTCGGTATTCGGTATCTCCCCGATGGTGAACGAAGCAAAATACTTAGGACTGCCCTCCTTTTAGGGAAGATGGAAGATAGAGGCTTATGGATATTTGATTGAACGAGTAGTCCAGAAGATGCAAGGTTGGAAGCAACATCTGTTATCTCAAGTGGGGCGTGAAACTTTCATCAAGTCAGTGGCACAAGCGATCCCAGCGTATGCCATGGCTTGTTTTGCTTTCGCCAAAAAATTCTGTGACCAATTCAATCCATACATTAGCAACTTTTGGTGGGGAGGGGATCCTGAGAATAGGGGCATTAATTGGATCAAATGGGCGAGTCTTTCGGTTGCCAAGGCTCAGAGGAGAATGGGTTTCCGTGATTTCAAGGCTTTTAACTTAGCACTCTTGGCTCGACAAGCTTGGAGAATCCTGAAATCTCCTAATTCCTACTGCTCCAAGATCTTGAAAGAAGTCTATTTTCCCCAGACTGATTTTATGCATGCAGTTAAGGGGTGGAAGGCATCATGGGCTTGGGCAAGCTTGCTTCAAGGCAGAGATTTACTCAGAAAAGGCACTCGTTCGCTGGTGGGTAATGGGGCATCCATCAACTTTTGGGAGGATGGGTGGGTCCCTAGCAACCCAAATTTTAAAATTCAGAGCCCTAGACCTAGGAATTGTTGAATCTCTTTGGTTAAAGATGTCATCTCCCACAGTAACAAAAGCTGGAACAGAAACAAGCTTAGTGGCATTGTGAGTGCTGCTGATGAGGCCAACATTCTGCCTATTCCAACTTCTTGTTGTGAAGAAAAAGATGATTCTCTAATTTGGCATTACACATCGAAAGGAACCTACGAGGTGCGTAGTGGCTACCATGAACTTCCAGTGGCCTCCTCTTCCTTTTCTCCACCTGAGAAATTGTGGAAACTAATTTGGTCTCTCAAAATACCTCCCATGGTGCGTCACTTTTGATGGAGAGTGTATTGAAACAAGTTCGCCACAAAGTAGAATCTATTCAAAAGGAGGTGTGCACTATCAAGCCAATGTCTAGCATGTGGGAACCCTGTCGAATCAATTGAACACATTCTTTTCCAATGCCCATGGACTCTATCAGTTTTGTTTGGAAGTGAGTTGGGCCTAAAGGTTGATCTGCAGAATTGCAACTCAGCTGCTAATTGGACTGTCTCCATTATGGATCAGTGCTCGAATAAAGGTGATTGTTTGAATCTGGTTGGGATAGTGGCAGTGGTGGGTGGTGCATTTGGAAGTCAAGAAATGACTGGGTATTTAACCACAACCTGTTAAATCCTCTGCTGGCCTTGAACCAAGCGAATGCCTATTAGAGAGAGATTGTTGCCGTTAATCAGCCTCACCTAGACCAGCAATATGTACCTGTGATACCCCAAAGAACAGCATGTGCTATAACTATATTATTTTCCATCCTTGAATACCCTAAGTCAAATTAACTGTCTCATTACACAAATATTTAAGATAAAGTTTGGAAATGAGTAATTAGGAACTTCTGAGCATTGAATTTGACTGTAAATTATTAAGACATAAGAACTAACTACCTCTTGAACATAGCAAGTGTGAATCACATCAAAAGTAGTTTTACATGACATAACCGAATACCCACTTTAATTTAATTACCTTTGTCACACCCCAAACTGGGGGACCGACCCGTGGCCCCACGACGACTTAGCCCAAGGTACACGTAGCATACACATGACCAAAACCACCATAAAAAGAATAATTGATATGATAACCAATAAATAAATCATCAACTAGATCCAACATTATATACCACAATGTATGCAAAAAACCGATAAGCAACCTAAAATAAATAAATGTATGCCCTAGAGGTCCATTCTTGCACTCCGTGCTGGTCCGCCATGAGTCCTAACTCGGAGTAAAGTGAATTAAGTGATAAAAATTAAGTCACCGTTGATAATGAATAGAGCAAACAAATAGCTTAAATACGCTTTGTTCAAAATAAAATATATAAAATAAAAAAAATAAAATATTCTGAAATTAGTGTAAATACAACGTTTTTTAAAAGAAAGAAGGTTCAAAAGAAGGTTCCACAAATAACACTTAAAAAAGCATAAAGAATATAAAATATCAAACAAGTTGTTTCAAAAAGTTCATACTCAAGAAGGTTCCACAGGTTTTAAACTTTTATAAATCATGTCTAATCCAATTAGCATAAATAAAGACATTTTAAAACATGTTAAAAAAACTTAATATTATTTACATTATTTTTCCAACAAATACCAATAAAATAAATAATTTCAAATAAAACAAAAAATCATCATACACACATTTCAAAATTCAAGCCAGAGAGGGATCCAATACTCAACTAGGAGTCATCTCGTGGTTGGCTCCCTGGCCTTTTCTCAAAAATGGAAGGTGTTTTCTTATCTTTAGGTCTTTTTTTCTTACTCTTAATCTCACTGAAGTCTAGAGGATTCACCCGGCCACACACATCACGTTTCACCCTCACACAATACACATATGGTCCCACTATTCAATGCCATACATACATAAATAAAATAAGTAATTCATTATACATGAGTTTACTAAAAAAATAAAGTTCATCATAAACACAAAAATGTTTAAATAATAAATGAGATACAATTGATGACATAATAATAAATGTTTTTGAGAGAAATTACCTTGATATGAAGTGATAAGATGAAATCTTAGAAGATGAGTTCAATTGGTAAGAAACTTAGAAGTGAAAGATATGCCTTGATAAAACAAACTTAGAAAGAGAAATATTTGAAGACTACTAAGAGTTAGGGAACACCTTAGGTTTAAAATTTGTGAATGCTAGCATGTGCCTATGCACTAATTGAGGAGCTTAAAGGCCTTAAAGCTAATGTGCTTGTCATGTTATTTTGCTAATTAGGATTAGTGTTAATTACGTTAGATTAGTGAGCCTTAATGAAGATCAATTAAGTTAAGCATGATTAAGTTTAACCTTGAAAAATTATAACTAAGATTGATTAATTAAAGCAATGATGAGATTAAAGAATTTGGTGAAGCAAACAAGTAGGTTATGCATACACCTCCCTTTTGTCTCAACTCTACTCTTGGTTATGCATACACCTACCTTGCCTTATAAAGCCAAACAAGAGGAGAAAAATCTGCTGGAGTGAAATCAACTGGAAGAAAGGAGAAAGAAGGAGAAGAGAAGAGAAAGAAAGAGAGAAAAGAAGAGGGCTTGAAGAACCTTGTCAAAAAAAAAAGAAAAAAGAAATCCATCTTTGATCATCCTAAGGTAAGTTTTGAGCCCTACTTCTTGTAGTAATCCCTCCATCACTCAAGATTGAGAAGAGGTAAGGATCAATTTGGGTTAATAATGAAGTTATGGAAGAAGAAAAAAAGAAGAAGAAAAGATGATAAGTTGGAAAATAAGCTAGGTAGCCTAGATTTTTACTACTTTGACCTTAATTTTGATGCTCTTCTTGCATAAGAAGTCATTCTTTCATATTTTCAAGTGAAATCCACGAGTTTTACAAATAAATTCATGTTTTGGGAGGATAGGCAAGAACGGGTTTGAATGAGAAATAGAGTTCATGAATTTCTTGATAAAACTCATGTTTGATCCTTGACTCTTAAAGTTAAATCATGTTTTGATGTTATAGTTTTGAAAAGAATAATAATCACATGTTTTTCTACAAGTTCTATGTGTTATTTAATAAGTTTTCAAAGTCCCAAGTCATAAAAATGAGAAGAGGAAAGCAAGAACAAAGGAAGAATTTCGTATAGAACAGAAACAACCATTCCCACTCATGCCTTGGATTTCCCGCACGTGCGGCCAACCCCTCTAGAAACTAATTTTTTTCTACTGAAATAACCGCACATGCCCTCAAATTTCCCGCACATGCGGAACTCTTCCCGCACATGTACTCAGATTTCCCGCACATGCGGAACCCCTATTTCAACTCAACTTCAAATGGGCATATCTCTCTTATCCGGACTCGGTTTTAGGTGATTCTTGAGTATAAATTTAAGCCCTGGACGTCTAATTTCCAATGGTGGTGGTTTCACATCCAAATTCTAAGTTTACAAAGAGATATGTCTAAATTAGTGAAAGTTACTCACTTTCTTTCTAACCATTTCATGCTAATTCCTCTCCTAACTTAGTTTTCTTTCATTTATTCTTACCTCCTTAAACCTTAAACATCTAAATATGATATTTTTAATGCATAGCATATGAAATTATTGTAGAATACTTACCATTCAACGTACGTTTTCAACACACTTTGACATTCTTCAAGCCTTAATCACCTAAGATGCTTCTAGGTATGCATTTGACACTTGTTTGACACTTGATTTTGACCTGAACTAGGCTTAGAAAAGTCTTGGATAATTTAAGAAAAGATTAAGAAACATTAAGCTAAGTTAGAACATTGAAATGAATTTAGAAGCTTGCTAGTCTATATGTTTTCAATATCTTGCTTATGCTTTGTGTAGGTCAAGCACTTGAAGGAGGAAATTTTTTGTTCAATGAGTCATTTGTGAGTAATATTATTGTAAAGTTATGTCTGAAAATTACTTTTCAAAATATTGATGATATGTTATGATTTTGTGAAAGTCTTATTTTGTTTCCGAATGAATGAATATTCCATATTTTTGTGAATCCAGTAATGGCATCCTTTAGTGAGTCTTAGCCATTGGAGGACATTTATTTATGTGCCACGGAAATTATTGAGATCTCCCGTTGACGACCATGTATGGTCGTATGGTTTATTTTAATGGATGTACCATGTTATCATGCTTTCGATTATAAGCTATTCGTATGAATTATTCGAATGCTTTTGAAGTAATGAACTGGAATGGATCTTTTGCAAATTTTTGAAGTTTATTCATTTACCACTTTACGTTAATATTATTCACTGGGTAATGGTTCACCTCTCACCTTATATATATATATATATATGTAGGTGCAAGAGAAGCATTTTGAAAAGGATAGCCCTGACGAGTTTTTGTTTATATCTTGTATATGTTGTATCTTTCTTTTAAGAATGTATAATTAAGAATGATGTATGTTTCATGTCATATAGTTAAGTACTGCTCTGAATGGATGTCTTAATGAATTTAATGTACTCAACTAAAGTAATTAATATCTTGCACAACTTAAGACAAGATTTGCCCCAATTAACTTAAGAGTCCAACTTAATTTGATTTTTGTTTGGTAGTCTCGACTCTCGATCACCTCCATCCGGTACCTGTAGTTCCTCCTATTGTAGATTAAATTGTGATGCTAATTTCTCACAAAATGGTGCTTTGGCTTCTCTAGCTGTTATTCTCAGAGACTGGCAAGGAAATCTGGTTGATGGTGCTACTTCTGTTGTCCATGTGTCTTCAACTTTGCAAGGTGAAGCTCGAGCGGTTGAACTGACGTGTGCCTTTTCTCAAACGCTCAATGTTAGGCATGTCCATGTGGAAAATGATAATAAATATGTGATTGAACTTGGTGTGTCCGAACTGGTTCCTCCTTGGGATTGTCAGGCCATTTTTCATGATATTCGGACTGCTAGATCCAGGTGCCATATTTCCTTTAGTTGGTCACCAAGAAATCGTGCTGCCCATTGGTTGGCTTAGAGATGTTTTGTCTTTGGACTTTTTGTAAGCTGTTTGGCATTCTCTCATTCAAAAAAAAAAAAAAAAAAAAAAAGCCTGAGAATCCAAATGGCCTCTTAGTTGGGACTAATACTTTCAATTAACAAAATAGTTTGAATTTTTGAAAAATATGGAAGTTGGTGTTGAATATTCATACCCTTTAAAACTATTCACACTTACTAAAAATTATTGTAATATGATTTTTTTAATTTTTTTTTTCTCAAATCTTAAATTCAATCATAAAAGAAATTGACCCTTTTTGTTGACATTAAGAAGCGGAATTCAGCAAAACACTATTGTCCAAGGCCTGAGAATCCAAATGTCCTTGGGACTGAGTATGACTTGAATCGATTTAATTTAGGAGTACGCAAGGCACCAAATTATTATTTGCGGTTCATTAAATTTGAAACAAAATCAAATTATACCATGAAAATTTGATAACCAACTCAGATCGAACCATTAAAATGTGATTTTGTTCGATTTGGTTTGAATTGCAATTTTTAGAAATTTTGTCATTGTTCACAATATATTCACAAAATATTATTATTATTATTATTTTTTAGGTACAAGATTACAAAATATTATTCACAACCTATGAATTGTAGACAATTATTTAGAAATAGTTCTACCAATATACAAGAATACGGTTGAAAGAAATAAAAGCTGATCATGCATACAAATTATATATACGTACATATAAATAGTCTGATTTCCAATTGAATTCGTAAATATCATAAATCGAACCGTAAAATACAATTTACCTATTGTAATAACCACATTCGAACCGTACATTTAGGGGTCCTCAAATAGCTAGCGCACAAAAAATCTGATATTACCCAACTTGGCTCATAGTCCATTCCAATTCGCTTGACTCGTCCCATCCCATAGAAAAGATGAGTTAAGACTTTGGACAAAGGTTTGTAATCCGAACCCGCCCATAAAATATGAGATTTAGACACAAGAATTGTGGATTGAATAAGCCCAACTCGTCCCATTGATAACCCCTACATGCACTGACAAAACCAAACCAAATTATTTTTAATTAAATTGGACTGATTCGTGATTTTCAAGCTTTTTTTTGCTTAACCCTTTTCTTGGCCAGTGTTTTTGTTTGTTTTTATTTCCCCTTTTTCCATGTTTTCACAAACAAAACAATACAATACAAATTTTGAGCACACCATTTTCACTTTGTTTTCACTTTTTGTGCCAACCAAAAAACAATCATAAATTCAAAAAAAAAAAAAAAAAAATGGGGTTTACAAAGTACGCTGTTTTTGAAAAAATGTTCCAAAAACAAATTTCTAAAGTAGTTCGCTTCACATAATTTGTGTTTTCTGAAAAATGAGAACAGAACAAAACAGTCCCAAGAACCCTGCTTGGTTTGCCAAGGATGGGAATTTTAAAAAACTCAAAACTTAAGGCCTGTTTGGTAGCATTTATATTTACTATTCTGTTTATATTTATAGAATTTTTAAAAATTGCAAACAAAAACTCATTTGAATTCTATTTTCGTTTTCAAAAGGTTATAAACAGTTTACAGTAAACATTGCCAAACACCTAATTAATTTCATTTATCCCCCAGCAATCAAATACAGCATTGATATGAAATTAGCAGTTACCACATCAGGATGGTTAAAATTGAGTTAATGTGTTTGTTAAGGTGATAAAAGTGAAATCCAATTTTGTGTCTAGCATTTGTTAATTTAGGAAGTGGATGAGTGTTTCAATGGTGATTAGCTAAAATGTGAGGTAGAAGTGAATTGAGTATGTGTTAATTTAGGAAGAAGTGAATCGAATCGTGCAAATTGAAGCAAATGGCAGGTACAAACTAAAACTACCAAACCAAACCAATCCATCCATTCCATTTGCTTGCCAATGAGACAGAATGAAGTGATAGGCAAAGTTGAAGATTTAAAGTTCAAAATTCAGAATAATTAAGATTAAAGTATCATACTACATGTAAATCTTAATAATCAACTCAAAATTTGGTTTATGGAACACTAATGCAAGAATTGCAACATCAATGACCCACAAGAATTGATGAAATAGTTTAGAATCAAAAGAAAACCACAAACAAACAGCACGAACTTTTCACTCACAATCAGAAGCCTCTCAGTCATCATCAGAATAATTGAACTTTATTGAGTGGGCTTGTAGATCAATCTGCCCTCCTCTATAACTACCACGCTTCTTCTTTGTTTTCTCATGACGAAAATCCCTGAAACCAGAGAAAGATTATAAGCTCTAACTATCATATACCAAAGAAAATCTGCAATAACTAGAAAGTACAGCATCAGCTCAATGTAACGGAGAAAAGCTGCTCTATTCCTTCTTTTTAACTAATTCTACCAATACTAAAGCTGTCAACAATCGAAGTCCAAGAAACACATGAATAATTTTCTTGAATGTTTCACTAATCCACCCAAAAATAAAAATAATAAATCTGCATCAATTCCCTTGATCTACTTCTGCATCACCCTAAACCAAAGACAATTATTCAAGCTGAAAACTACAGAAACCCACCAAATGTGTAGTTTCCCACTGTTAGATCACCAATAATCCTAAAAGCTTAAGTTGTTAGGAAATAAGTACAACTATGAAGCACCGACACGTCCCTAGGGCTTGCGTACAAGCGTCGAACTTGGACATGCGTCGGACACGCAGTGGACATGTGTCCGACACTCTCTAACGTGTCCTCTTTTTTTTTTTGAATTGTTCCAGTTGAACACACCATGGACACGCTCTGACACTTTCCGGACACGCATGGGTGGATCGAAGCCCTAACTGTTGGAGAGAAAGAGATCGAGGGAGGAGAGGAGACAGAGAAAGAGATCGAGGGAGGAGAGGAGAGGAGCCCTAATCTGTTTAGATCAATTGAAGAAGCTGAGGTATTCTTCATCTGCCCTCTTCTTCTTCTCCTCCTCCCTTTCTTCTCCTCCATTTTCTTCGCCTTCTCCTATTCTCTATCTCTCTCTCTCATTTCACTTTCCCCTCTTTTGTTTCTCTTTTTTATTTTTTTCCCCCTTTTGCTGATTCACCCGTTTCTCTTAGTCTCTCTCCTCCTTTATTTTCTTTCCTCTTTTTTTTTTCTTTTTTCTTTTTTTGTTAATCCTTATTTTTGTTAAACCTAAAATTCATAAAATAAATTATTTTTATTTTAAAAAAAATCATTTTTTATTAAAAAAATTAAAAAAATATGTTTATTAATTTTATTATCATTGTAATTGTATAAAAATTAATGATTTTCTTTTTATTTTAGACATATAATAAATAAATAAAATTATATATATTAAACGCGTCTCCAACGTGTCATGTCCCCATTTTTTAAAAAGTTGTGTCCTCGTGTCCGTGTCGTGTCCGTATCCATGCATCATAGTATGTCATCAATGGTAGAGCTATGGTAAGTGTATATAACCATAGAAGCATAAAGTTCTTGGAAGACTTTGTCCATTTGGATCCAACATGTGTAATGGTGATGAAACAACAAAGCGGGTTTGTAATGGTGATGGAGCAACAAAGCAGGTTTCTCTATTTCCACCATTTGAAAAACCATAGGAAGCCATTTAAACACCAACTTGGGCATTTGGAAATCCGTTTGGGTTTGGGAAAACACCATTACTCAACATTTCAAGGATTTGGAAATCCATTTGGGTTTGATGAATACCATTCCCAATCAATTGCACATTATTTTCGACATTTGAGAACCCTTTGGGTTTGGTAAAAGAGTAGCGAGTATTACCTTTTGTGTGCCTTGAAACCCTTGAATAGCACCCATGAAAGTAGCATGGGCTTGAGTTTTGTCATTACCATTGAAAAAACCTTCATGTTGATGAACTTCTTCCATTTTCGCCAAAGTAGTATGTGTTCCAGATCTCGTTGCTTACCATTAACCAACTTGCCTCCCCAGCAGAGTCACCAAAATGTATGAGAGGGTGCACGAACGTTACCGAAAATTTTGAATGTCGTCGAAAACTTTGAAGGCTAGCCAGAAAATTCGAAGATCGCCAAAAAATTCAAATTCTTTAGAAATGATGAGAGAGACTTAGGGTGTGTTTGGTTTGTGTTTATAGAGTAATTTTTTAGATAAAAAGTACGAAAAATTGTTTGGTTTGTCTTTTTTCAGAAATGGTTTTGAAAAATTGTTTTAGGGAGAGAGTTTTAAAAAAAGTGATTGATTTGATGTGTATAAGAGAGTGATTTTGAAAAGTAGGTAACCAAACAAAATTTTGAGATTTTTTTAGAAAAATTTGTTTGGTTTGATTACTCTTGAAAATTTATTTGTAGAGAATTTTTCCCAAAATTTTTTCTGAAAAACAAACCAAAAAAGGCCTTAGATTCTTCAACAATTGCAACTAGGAACACCATAGGAAAGAGATAATGGAGATGAGAGATTGGGTAAAGAAGAAGGCAAAGTAGAGAAAATAATGACAAGGCTCTCCCATAGATCTTCCACTTTTACTCTCAAGGAAATAATGGAGAATGAAGATTAGTTCTCTCCAAAAAATAATCTCTCCAAAATTTTCATCATTGTAAAGCTATGGGTGAGTACTATTTATACGCACTTCATGATGTAGGATGGAGCTCATGTGCAAGGCACATAAGGAATATTTTCTCTAACCATTTTGTCCGAGAAAGTGACCTCTCCGAGGATGAGAAAATTCTGAAAGATGAGATCACCTCTCGACGAACCCTTGCTCTTAGCCACCACACCTAACCAATGACCTCCAATCATCTCAAAGGGTCAGGAGTAGGTCATGAGAACGCCCTGCTGCGAATATCGCCGAGTCTCATGGACCCCTTAGGTTGTGCCACCTTAATTCTAGTATAGGCTAGCTTAACCGCCAAATGCTCGGATCTCTAGGTTTGCTCAAAACTCTTTTGAGTCCGAACTCAAATAGGTCTCTAGGATCATGGATATAAACCCTTTCAAGATTAGAGCAATTCGGCCCATTCGATAATGATATCTCCAAGCCCAATAATTTTGGGCATTCTAACTGGGCTCCGATTGAGCTTAATCAATTAGATAGGCTCAAATTAACCCCTATTACACTAGGGACCTCAAAATAGAAGACTGACATTTTGACAAACCAAAACCATTTAGGACATAACAAAAACCACATACAACAAATAGCTTAACTTGACCCAAAAAAGACCCATAGACCCATATTATAGTCAATGCCCAAAATTATTAAAATAAAATATAAGAAAACATGAATAAAAGAGACAGTCAACAAACTAACTTCCAAAAAACATGAGTCAACTACCCTATACACTTTCCTATAAACCAAAAAGATTTCTTGACAATTTGTTTACAGGTCTGTCTGATGTGGTGCTGTTTGAAAATGTTTTTCTGACTGAACCACCATTGGCAGGTGGGGGCTTTGGCCACCCACTGTGAAACCACCAATTTGGCTGAAATTTTCAACAGTTTTACATTGGCAAGTTGGCAATTGGGTGATGGAGTTTTGGGAAGTGAGAGCTGGTATGGAGGATGTTGGTAGTGAAAGCTGACAAAGGGTAGATGTATGTGTGTGGGCACGCGCATGCACACGAGAGAGAGAGAGAGAGAGAGAGAGAGAGTTGGTTGGTAGTGGCACCAAGAGGATGGTTGGGGTAGTGGAGGTGCCTAAAGGATGATGACAGTGAGCTTAATCAATGTTGGTGGTGGCCAACAGCCATGGTAAAAGACAGTTGCTTATCAAATTAGTGTTTTGACTTTTGTAAGAGATTTGGTGACACTGCACCTTAAATTAGGGATACAGCAAGATAGTTTGGTTCATATGCGGTTGGACATGAAATTTGAGGTATTTGTTAGATATGAAATTTGAGAAAAATTGGTGTTTTTGATATATGTAAATGGTATAAAATAGGGCTTGCTCTTTTGTTTTAAATTTAGAGAATTAGTTCTCAAATTGACAAATGGAAATTAAATTTCAAAGTTCGGTACTAAATTTTGACAAGCCCTAATTTTCATTCAAAAACCTAATTGTTGAGAAATTGGGAAAGTGTTGTAATTTGGGAATATTATTGAGAAATGGAAGAATTTGTTTGGAAATTGTTAAACTTCTTGGGAATTTTGAAATTATTGAATTTATTGAGAATTATGGGACTATTAAAATATTGGAAATTCTTGAGAACTATGAAATTGTTGGAATTATTGTTTAGTTATACTCTTGTGTTGCCTTAGTGAAATACTTTGATAGATATAACTTTTTTGGCAATCGGTAAAGAATTGCATGTTTGTTGTAGAATGAATTGAGAACTAGGAAAAACGAAACATTTTCAATTGATACATTGCACCAGCATTTCATGCTTATATCATGTGTATCATCCAGTTCTTTGAGATTTGTATTTGGGACTTTTGGTAACAATTGGAAATTTGTTAAATTATTAAAATAAATAATGTAGTTAAATCCGAAATGTGTAAAAGATGTTTGTAAATTAAATTAAGTTGGCTTGAGGTCCTCAGTGAAAGTCCAGAAACCAACGCGGAGTCAAGTGTCCAATTGCCCTTTTGATTAATAACCAAAGAATATGGATTTTTTATAGTTTTGAATAGACTACTTGCACACACGTCTAGGAATTTCCCATGTATTATTTACTGTTTAATAATTGATTTTGCTGGAATTGGTGAAAGTCAAAATATTAAGTTACATCATTGCATTCATGAATAAAGAAAACCTTTTGGCGTGAAATGGCATCATTTGCTTTCATGAACATATCCATGATAATCTCATATACTTTGGTAATATTATCTCTACTAGGCAATTTTGCTCATCCCTTCGGGCAAAAACATTTTTAGATACTGGTGAGATGCCTTCGCCTTGTTGAAGGTTAGGGAGATTTGTGGAGCGCGAAGGCTCATTTTGTTGTTTAGATTGTATAGCTTTGGCTTATGTGTTGGGGTAGAGCCCACCTTTTTGTAACAAGGTTTCAACCCTGCGATATGTACGCCGCTAAGGCATTCTTATTTACATAGTTTTGTAATTATATAACATGCAATAGATTCATGTTTAAGGGTTATGAATTACTTTTGTACATCTCATTTGATGAAATGAAGAATATGAAAAGGAGATTTGTTTTGATTATGAATGTGTTTGTGTAACACTTGTGCTCTTTAAACCTTTGGAAAGTGTATTTAATTTTCATTTCTTTTGCCATTTGGATCTTTGGGTGTTGTATTATTGATTTGGTGGAGTAAAATTCAATCTAGACTAGTTAGGGTTGTTCACTCGCACTTGGTTTTGTCGAAAAGTTCATTGGGAACTTAGGCCCCGTTTGGTAGAGCTGTGGGAAAGTGATTATAACTTATAGCCTAACAACTTATAGCTTATAGCTGTGAACTTAAGCTGATTTTTGACTTATAAATTAAGCTTCTCCTTCCCCACACAAAGAATAAGTTGATTTGACTTCCAAAAAGCTATAAGCTGTATTGTTAAGCTAAACCAAACACATCAAAATAGTTTAAATTAAGCTAAAAGCTGAAATAAACTGGAAATAAGTTCTACCAAAAAGGGCCTTAGAAATCTAGCTCTAGGTGTCAACACTAGGTTCCTGGGGTCTGCTTCCTCTTCTTTTTTCTCTCTTGTTGTTCTGCTTGTTGATATCAACACCACCTCTTCTGGGTATCGACATTGCGTGGCCCAAGTGTCAGTTGGGCACTACTGCTTTTTGGTGTCGACACCTGGACTAACTGGTGTCGACACGACATCTGTTGATGCCTTGTTTCACCTATGTTGCAAGGTGTCAACACTCCTCTTCAAGGTGTTGACACTTGACAGCAGCACATAATTTTTTGCTACGTGGCTTGGTTTGGCATAACTTACAAAAGTAAAAAAGTAACTAAAAAAGCCAAAAAGTCTATACTATTTGGGAGAAGCTTGTGGGGGAAACTTAGAGGGCAAAATTATTATTCTGCCCTTTGAATTCAACTACCCAAAAGTCAAAAAATTAAAAGTCAAAAAATCAACTAGGGTAAAATGGTCATTTTGATTTTATTACATATCTTTTTGTAAAAAATCAAAAAGTTATCCTAAACATACACATATTTTCTCTACTTTTTTAGTCAAAAAGTGCACTTATATAGCACATAGCTTGTTTAATAAGGTTGTTTGGGATGATCTTTGGGTTTTTGACTTATTCTTTGGTTGACTTTAGGGCAAATATTCTATTAGTATTATTGACCTAATACTATAAATAGAACCCCCACTTCTTTTCTTCACTTTTTCTTCTCTCTCTCTTTTTCTTCTCTACTTCATGGATCCTCATCTCTCTCTCTAAACTACAACCTTTTTCACGTAAGATCTTCAGATCTACTCACTCAGAGTAGTCTTCTCGTCTTGTTCTTTTGAGATAAAGTGTAAAGCTCGTCGAGGATTTCATTTTAATCAGAACAAATCACCGTTTCGCTACTGTCAACTTTTGGAATTTTCTTCCTATTCCTCTTTCATTTGAGATAGAGATTTCTTTCCTTTTTAGCTTCACTATGTATTAATTTGATAGCTTGAAGTCTTTAAGAAAGCTATGTATTATTGCATTAAAAAGAGGGATCTCTCACTAGCCTTTCTTATTGTCCAATTAATGTTCTTGGAGTTACCTTGCGACTTGGTTTTTGGAAGAAAATTGGGCTTTGAGGGAAAACCCCCAAATTTTTTTCATGAGACCTAAGGAGAGTGGAAGTTATTGAAAAGAGGATTTGGTTGGAAATATTTATGAAACCTTTGAAAATGATGAGTATTGATTACTCTTTTTGAAATGTTGAATTTGTTGGGAAAATTATATTAATTTTTGGAAATTGAATTTAAAATGTCAAGATTCGTGAGACTCTTGAGTTTTGAATATTGATTGTTGAGATTTTGGGACATCATGGAGATTTTGGATTTTAATATTATGTTGGATTATATCATAGTTGTTGCACTTTAATTTTCAAATTAGAGATAACTGTTTTGGCTATTGATGGAGGATAACATTGATGTGTGATAGAAATTGCATGTGATTTAGGCAATGGATCTATTGTATCATGGAAATGATTTCTTTTTGAGAAAATGGTAAATAAAATAGTGAATCTGTGTAGGGAGCGTGGTTATGGGTAATTAATTTGGTTACAGGCCCATGGTGAAAATTTGAAAACCCATGCAATCAGGCACCAATTCCTTCCAATTACACTAGCGGTGGGAATTTACAGCATTGTATTTACCGTCCTGTCTTAGGAGTTGTTTGGGGTGTCCTAAATAAGTGCACTTTTTGTCTTTTTAGACTAAAAAGTTGAGAAAAAAAATATAGATTTTTGGATTAACTTTTTGACTTTTTATGAAAAAATGTGCATTAAAAAATTGTATAAATAAGTGTGTAGGAGAAGATAGAATAGAAGCCGTACGGAATGGTAGTGGTGACGGGCTGGGTGAGTAGATGAAAAAATAGTCTACTTCTCGGGCTTTGATTGGATGATATTGTTTGGCCCGTGGGGGCCCACCACGGGTCCCGTTTTTCTAATTGAAACCGTCAATGTGTAGAACTCATCGAGTACTACATGCTTATAAAAAATCACGTTAATTGGATATCGATAACTATCTGATCGTGTTAGTTTTCTTTGTCAACTGTTAACTATAATACCATGCAATTTTTATATAAAACTGATTTGATCATATAATTAGCGATATCCGATAGACATGATTTTTTACAGGCATATAGTACTAGACGAGTTCTACATATTCCACAGTTCGGATTATCAAAACGAGACCCATAGTGAGCCCCGACAGGCCCAACTTTACCATGCAAATAAGTGAATGTACACATATTATTTTTTGTTTTTCCTTTCATTGCAGGTGGCTGACGTGTCCGTACGTTGATGGGTTGGTCGGATTGAACTATTATATTAATTTACTATTTAAATTAATATTTGTATATTATTTTTTTAATATATTTTTTTTTGTGAATAGTGATAACTTTTTAACTTTTTAGGTAACTTTTTAACTTTTTCAAAGGTTGCCAAACTAGCCCTAATTCAAAAGAAAGTGTTCGGAACGTGGTTTGGAACTCTTGCATGGCATTGTTTCAAAAAGGAAAAAACTCATGTTTTGGTCATGGCATTCATATGCATTCAACATATGGCATTGTTAAACATCATACATGTCATTAAAATTAGCACTACTGGACTTTATGATCATCCTACACGGAAACAACTTTAAGGTGTTGATAGTGTGCCTCCGCCAAAGTGAGAGCTTGGAGGATCTTGGAGCTAAATGCTCATTTTGTTGTTTTGTTTTCTGTATAGCCTTGGACTTTGGCGTATTAGGCTTATGTCCTATTTTTGTTGTAAGCGGGCAAGGCCTTGAAATTTGCAGCCTTTTAAGACATTAACTTGTACTAGTTTAGATATTGTTTCTTTTCGTTCACATGCTATGGATTCATGTTCGGGGATTAATCAATGCTAAAAAGCATGTAATGCTATTTGTAGGACTCAATGGATATTTGTGAATGGAATACAGTATTGGGAATGTTTCTTATATCGAATGATTGGGATTAATTAGGTTTTCCACATGTTTAATGAGTATATGTGTATTTCGGTATCTATATTTTTGGGGTGTTAACAGTATGAGTATCGGATATTCCATTGGCTGCCATGTTTATAAATTCAATGAGTTTCAAAATAAAGGATGAATGCGGATTTAGATAATATTAACCAGATCCATAGAAATTGGGGCATTATAGTGGTACATAAAACAAGAGGTAAGCATAAGAGATAGAAGTCATTCAGTATTAAAAAACAGCATAAAAGATAAAAAGTCATTCAGTATTAATTTGTGAATACATGACGAAGTTCAAAGACATACCTTCCTTTAACCTGCCCAAGAATTTCCTGTGCTTTGGCACCATATCCAACTTCCGCACCGTCCTGCAGAAAGTTAAAAATGGAGATTAACTGCTAATAACATAGGACATGAAGAAAACTTCCAGAATGGCATTTCAAAGAATCAAAAAATAAATAAATAACAAGGAAAAACAATCACCTTGGCCCAGTAAGAATTATTTTGGAGCCTCTCATCAGCAAATTTCACCTCATCAATTTTTACCCTTTGAAATGCATTCACTGTCTTTGGCTGTAAAAAACAGCATCCATCAAGACATTTCACAACAAATTTTCAAATTGTAGGAGGCAGTTAACAAGAATATTGGGGGCACATTTTCTAATCCTAAAAAACAAGACATCATTACAAAGGAGTGGAGACACCGAATAAATGATGACACTAACAAAGACTGCAACATCAAAATTAAATACATGGGAAAATACAGGAAAGGTAAAAAAAAAAAAAAAAAAAAAAAAAAAAAAAAAAGAAACTAAACATTGGACTAAAGAATCCTAGGCTGACTTGAAAGCCAAGGACATTCAATTTGTGCCTACAGTTCGCATTGTGGTGAATTTGGCTTCCAAAAGTTGTAGCTTAGTTTTAAAAAGAGTGGGAAAACAATGTTGTAGTGTAGTTTTAATCTTGATTTTTCTTTGTACCAAACTAATTAACTTCTGAATTTTCAAAATTAACTGCCAATTTAGTGACAACTAACTATCTATTAGTTTTTGGTGTTAATTTGAAGGTCATAGGGGAAGGGAAAAGATGAAGGTTCATTAAGGCTCAAGAGATAGCATTTTCGAAAATAGGGTCGTTTGGGGGTTGTGAACTTTAGCTTGTGAACAGTGACTTGGCTGATTTTTATGGAAGAAGAAGAATTTATTGGGCTTCAACCATGCAATAATTAAAGTAAGTCCCACAAACATGATCTCAAATCTCAGAAACCAACTCCAATGAATAAAATAATTATAGAATTTACATAAGCTGCTCAAATTATCTTAATACTAATAGGACTAGGGCTAGTAAATAAGAATTTTGACCTTTTGGCTACCAGGACTATTTTGGCTCAATGAGACCATATGTAATGACCCTGAAATATAACTGAGACTTGTAATGGTACTCAAAATCCATCACTTTCAGCCCATGACAAGCAAATCTAGAAATTACCAAAAAATAATTAACTCTCAACACCCAACAAAAAATTGATAAATATGGCCAGAGACTAACTTATAATTAGAAAAAATAAACAGAGACAACCAATTACACTACCTTTACTGTCCTGTCCACTAGCACCTAACACGCCAATCATTGATAGAAAAAAGCATCTCCTAAAATAAGTGCTACACCTGATTAAACAAACCAAAAGGGATTCTGGTGTGTGCAAATATATATATCCATATTGTTACAAATTACAATATTCTACAAATTTTTGTTTAGTTGTATTTTAAAGAATAAAAGGACTTCACCTTTGAGATTGACTAATACAAGATCAAAGGAATATGAATCGAGGCACTGCTTGCAAACTTGACTCATGAATTAAGAAATGATCCATGCATGGGACAAAAGCCTCATGTCATGAAGATTCTTGCGAGCATATAGATGGCTCATGCTACAAGATTCAGCCTCCATGTTCATTTCTTTAAATTATTAATTTGTTTCCTCTGTAATACCTTACTGACCAGTGATCATTTATTAGCAGCACAAGAAAATTCACATATTTCTAGATATAACTAAAAAAACAAGACTACCTCCATTTTATATCTTATCAGGTAATAAAAATATAGTTAACCAAAACAAAATAAAATAAGAACCACAGCAAGCATACCTCTGCTGAACCATTATGTTGCTTTTTTCTGATTTTCTGAGCAGCAGATTTCTCTCCATCCTTCTCAAGGTTCCCATTTGCATGTGCCTCAATAGATGTGTTTTGGAGCTCAATTTGAACAACATGACCATTTTCACCTTTTTTTTTCCCAGCATGCTCATCATCACCTGTTATTGCATTCACTTTTGTAAGTTGTTCACAGCACTTCATTTCTTCCAAACGTTCCGTTTTTCTGCATTTTGATTCCTCGCTTACTAATTTCTCAACAAGCTGCCCCTCATTTTCATCACAAGCCAACCTTTTCCTTTTTTTGGAGCTCTTTTTTTCCTTGTCAGTTGCATCCTCAAAAGCCTGAACAGATTCCTTTCTTGACTCATTTTTTATTGGGTCATCTTTGTTAGGCACTTCAGGAACCCCACCAGACAATGTTTCAGAAATTGAACCCTCTTTCTTTCTCTTCTTATCTTTAGATCCAACCTTTTTCTCCTCCAATGAAATGTTATGCATATCCTCCAAGGCAGAGTTACATTGCTCCATATTTTCAACGAGAGAATCCATACTTTGCTTTTTCTTCTTCTTTTTATCTTTAGATTTACCTTTTGCCTCAGAATCAGTTTTATTGCTGCCTTTTGAAGATGCTAAATCTTTGGATTTATCTTCAGTGGCCATTGGCAACAAATCTGATTGCTCTTGTCCTACATTTCCACCAAGATTATTTGCAATCAAACACTTCTTATCCCCCAAGGCACAACGCTCAACATTGTCACCAAGAGAATCAGTAGTTGCCTTGTCTTTCTTCTTTTTATCTTTAGACTTAGCTTCTGCTTCAGAATCAATTTTACCACCACCTAAGGGAGGTTTCAAATTTGTGCATGTCTCTTCATTTACCACTGGCAACGAATCTAATTGCATTTCTTCGACAATACCATCAAGTGATTTAGAAATTGACTTATTTTTCTTTTTCTTCTTATCCTTCTGTTTCTTAGTGGATTCATCTGTCTGCAGTTCACAGACTGTATCAGCAGTGGGCTTCTTCAATGACTGCACATCAACTTCTTCAGTTTGATGAAGAGAATCAGAAACTCTTTTTATTTTCTTCTCTTTAAATTCTACATTTGAATCAGTGAGCAAATCATTTGCTAGTATCTCCCTAGAGTTCTTAGTAGATTCAGAAAATTTATCATCAGTTCCAGATTGATTTGCTGCAGCATTGCTATCACTCATCACTTTTCTTTTTCTTTTTCCTTCCAACAGTTTGCTCAAAGGTAGAACAGTGACTGTCTCCATCTTTTTGGTAATGCAGTCAGTCAGCAATTCTGTAATTTCACCAAGTAGTATTAGATCTAATAATCAAATGAACTAAAAACTGCATGCATTTTAAAAGAATGGGGGGAGGGAGTGAGGTAGACACACACGAGATATTACAAATTGAACAAAGTTCCATCAGCATAGTATACCTTGCTCCTTGTAGGGGTCGCATTTTGTGCCAGCACGAGTACTGCACAGCACAGAAGCTCAAGTAGCATGAGAATGAAAATTGAGATTCAAAGTTTTAGATCTAAACTATATTTTTCATGGAGATACCAAATGATTTAGGAGTAACTACAGCACTATAATAGAGGAGACCAATAGACACTTGTTTTATGATAAATCCATGGAATGGAATGGCTAT
Source organism: Camellia lanceoleosa (assembly GCA_025200525.1). Taxonomy (NCBI): domain Eukaryota; kingdom Viridiplantae; phylum Streptophyta; class Magnoliopsida; order Ericales; family Theaceae; genus Camellia; species Camellia lanceoleosa. The sequence goes on from JANUSC010000388.1 coordinate 179,547, forward strand.
TCCTTAGCTTGGAGGAAGGAATAGGTATTCCACTTACATAAGGTGTACCAAACGAGGAAAATGAGATACAAAGGTGGAATGGGCATTCCATTCCAACGCCTATTCCATCATACCAAACATGCTCTAGTAGTATTATTAACTAAAGCAATCCAAAATCAAGTAAGAGTTATTCATCCATATACATGGAAGACATAAAACAAACAACCTACCAAGTATCCCCAACTTATAAATATGGCTATCACGTTCAAAATTCCTAGAACATGCATGTTAAGCCAATGGTTAAATTTATATTTCTTGTCACATACAAGTATAACAATGAGAGACAAAGTTGTGAATACCGTACCGGTCAACCTACCATCTTTGTTATTGGTATGAATGTATCAGTGCATTTCGGAGTACCGTTTCAGATTTATCATTATACATATTTATATGTATTTATATATGTAATACTTAATAAATTTACTCGTTTATATTTTCTCTAAGAAACTCTAATGGTAAGGAGTATCTAATTTTCCTCATATACATACAGTGAACAGTAGTACAAGGAAAAAATTTAAAAATAAAATACAACAAATATGGGAAACACTATACTTTATAGAGGTAGCCTGGATAGACTACAGTTGATAGAGAATAAATCTTTTTTTTTTTTTTTGGTTCTTTTTTTTTTTCTTTTCATTTTGACAGTATTGTCAAAACATCAAGTCAGGTGCAATCATCATAGCCCATATCACATAGCTGGTAGCCCCAAGCTTCACCTAGGAGTTGGTGATTAGACAATGTCAATTTGTCTGGAACTGACCAGAAATAGCTTGTTTAGTTTGGTTTTTCAGGATTCACGTTTCGGAAAATTGAAAATTTTTGTTTTTGGTGTTCTTTGTTTTCACTGAATTTTTTTAATATTCTAAGCAATTTTTAAAATTTTTAGATACACCTAATATAAATGCACTTAAAAAGTATAATATTTGTGCAAAAAAATCTTTAGAAAATTCACTAAATACCAAAAATACAAACCAAAAAAAAAAAAAAAATCGAGAATTCAATACATTTTTCATATTCTTGTGTATTTATTGATTTTTTAAAATATTTTTTTACAAATATTTTACTATTTAGATACATCTAAGTAAGGTGCATCTAAAAATGTAAAAAAAAATTGCTTAAAATTTTAAAAATATTCACTAAAAAAAAAAAAACCGAAAAACAAAATACTCAATTTCCAAAAGAATTGAAAAAAAATTGAATCTAGGAAATTGAAACCAAACATAACATCCAAATTTTTCCAGTAAGACCAAAATTGTCTGGAACTGACCAGAAAAAAGGACGAATTGAAATTACATCCTGAGGGTACTGTGATTTGATTGGGTGCTGGATGTCCTGGGCCATACAGAACGGTATAACAACTATGATGAGAAAGGTCTCAGAGGCATACTGGGAGTGTACATGTGCATAAAAAGTTGGAACTTGGACTAGAATTCTAAAGAATGCACAACCCTATCAACATATCAGGGCAGGCTCCATGAATCATGGAGATGTGATGACGAATTATGATTATTATTAATACATTCAAGAATAAAGTACTTCTTGTCCTACCATGTCTCCAAATAGTTGTCGTACATATCTTCCAAATTTAGTGAACAAGTCTTCCAGCTGTCATTCTGCAGAAAAAGATCACGATCATTTGCATGACAGACAAGTTAAACTACAAAGAAACAGCATAGCATAACGAATCAGAGAGCATAATGTGCTGCTGACAGAAACTGTATACCACGGATATGCATATCATGTATTATTGCTTGATGTTACTAACCTTCTTAGGTATATACTAACTTCTTTTAAAACTATTGAGTCTACCCAAGTGATCTTTAAAACTAGCCTTTATGGAAAAACAGTTATACATGCATGCTCAATGGTCAGAAATTTTCATGAGCGCCTAACAGATTCAACATGCAACCAGAAAGTGAAGTTCAAACAGATTAAAAGTAAACTAGATAAGCCTTTCTTTTCCAAAACACCCAAACGTAAAAAGCAATAGCAAATTGAATACAAACATATTTACCCAAAAACAAAACAATGGATACTGACTTTAAGTTCAAAAGAACTCTTATTACTTTGACAGAAGAAATGTGGGGGCAGGACACTGTAGAGAGAAATTTATAAAATGTGAGGATGGATATCATGTAGTGTTGCAGGCTTGCAGCATCAGTCATATATGGGATCTCTATTTAAGTCCTATATCTCACCAATGAAGAAAACCAAAATGAAAATGTCAATAAACTAGTATTTTTATTGTGTTTCATATTATTTGGCTCTAGCCAACCAAATGTACACAAGTTTCATATACTTTGCTTATTTACCTACCACATATTCAAACTATATATCTACTTCCAAGTAATCAATAACTGAATCTACAATAGAAATCAGTTTTTCTAACCAAATTTGCTAAAGTGAGTATCAAACAAAACGTGAATAAAAGTTAACATATGCAAGGTACTTCTTGTTTTAGAAACCTTGGTTTGTACGAACTTTAAAACTTCTCTCCAATAGATAAAAGAATGGAAAGACAAACCTAATTCAAACCTTCACTTAATTAAAACAGTGGAAAGACCAACCTAATTCAAACCTTCACTAAATTAAAACAGGAGAAAGACCAACCTAATTCAAACCTTCACTTAATTAAAACAGTGTAAACAAGCCTAGGCTAGCATGACTGGGTTATATAACACAGCATTAGAGAATTCATTAGTATGTGCATAACCAAATCTCCATGAAAACCGCAGATCAGTGTTATTAAAGGCGATAGGCACACCGAAGCGCCAAGGTTTCCCAGGGCCTAGGAGCAAGGCGAGGTGCGACTTCATCGAAGTGAGGGTCATCTTGACAATAAAACATAGATAATTTAATATAAATAATTCAAGGTTCAACATAAGTAAAATGAAAAATTAAATATTTTAAAACATAAATACCAACACACTAATATTTTATCATAGACAAATAATTCAAGGTTCACATAAACACAAACATCCAACTCATAAATCATAAACAAGAAAAGCATAGAGAGGGAGAAGTAGGAGATTGAGGTGAAGAAGAAGAAGAAGAATGATGACAACTGTTAGTCTGGTCAAAGAAAAAGCTCTATCCAACCAAAGTCTTTGTACAATAAAGCTAAAAAGTGGTTGTATGCAATATATGTTTAACGGTTTTAATCCCCTTAAAATAATAAGATTAAGTGAACTCAAGAGTTGTTATTGTAATAGTCATTTGCCTTAACCCTAAGCCTATAGCGCACGCTTCATGCACCTTTATGGGTCATGTTTTACATCGCTTAGCCTGAGATGTTTTGAGGCGCACTGATTGCGCCTTGATGAGCCTTGGGCCTAGACGCGCCTTTCAATAACACCATTGCAGATCAAAAAATCTCCCTTAAAACCTGCACGCTAGTGTTAAGAGCCTTACAAGTTACAACTAACAGTGCCACTAAAAAGCACCAATATTTGTTGAGTCATTAATTGTCACGAGTGTCCAATGCTCATGCAATTCCTTATAACTTTATAACTCTTTTGGCCTTGCTTGTTTGGTGAGATTCACTCATGAATAAGACTCCATGTCCAACATATCAATTAATTCGTTGTTTGATTGAAAAAGTTAAGGCCGCACTAATAGTCCAACCGAACTATTAGTCCCTCATACGTGGGATTATTGTGTCATAGGGTGGACAAACCCTCCTCATCTTCCGAACAAGCTCATAGTTCGTCCCTCACCCATTCTTGAGGGGGCCTGATGAGATTATCAAGCAAGAGCTACAGAACACATGAAGAATTGTTATAGTTGATTATAGTTTGTATTAGTGCAAGTGGTTGTAACTGATTAGTTGAGTTGTTAGATATTCTTAAGCAAGTGGTTGTAATTGTAATAAACAAACATTTTAAAAGAAGCGCACAAGCCGTGTGCCTTGATCCTAAGCCTAAAACACACACTTCATGCACCTTTATGGGGCATGTTTTACATTGCATTGCCAGAAATGTATTGAAGTGCACTGATTGCACCTTGATGAGCCTTGGGCCTAGGCGCGCCTTTGATAATATTATCGCAGATCAAAAAAACTAACTTAAAACTTGCACGCTAGTGTTAAGAACCTTACAAGTTACAACTAATAGTGCCCTTGAAAAGCTCCGATGATTGTTGAGTCATTAATTGTCCACGATTGTCTGATGCTTATGCAATTCCTTATGACTCTTTTAACTCTTTGGCCTTGTAGATTCACTCCAAGGATAAGACTCTATGTCCAACACAATCAGTTGTTTAATTGAATAAGTGAACGCCAAACTAATAGTCCAACCGGACAATTAGTCCCTCATATGTGGGATTATTGTGTCCTAGGGTGGGGTGGATAGACCCTCCTTATCTTAAGGACAAGCTCATGGTTCGGCCCTCACCCATTTTCTTGAGAGGGCCTGATGAGATTATCAAGCAAGAAACCCTGGGTGCAGCTTGGGGCCTGCGTGTGTGCTTCCTCTAAGTTTCAGGTTCAACTCCCACTAGGTACTATCAACTCCTTGGGGCTATGCCCGCGAGCTCTACTCGAGATTTGTCCGATCCACGTGGAGGGAACACTTGAGTCCTCGGGTTAGTTGAGGTGTGCGTAAGCTAGCCCGAACATCCGGTCATAAAAAAAATAAAAATAAAAAATTATCAAGCAAGAGCTACTAAACACATGAAGACTTGTTGTAGTTGATCATATCTTGTATTAGTGCAAGTGGTTGTAACTGATTAGTTCAGCTGTTAGATATTCTTTAGTTAGATTAGTTAGATTAGATATAGTATAGACCCTGGGTGGACAGAAACCCCTCCAGATTAGCTGGTAACAAGACAATTTTGGCCCCAAGTTATCTTTTTCTTTCATTTTTTATCACAGGATCTTTTTCACACAGAATGTTGTGTTTCTGCAATACATTTGCTTTTGATATGTGTGCTATTTTAAATTGGTGGGGGTCACTACTGGGTTAGCCCAAGCATAATATTGTTGAGTTCAAAAAAAATTCACATTTGGTGCATCCATGGTATTGGGAAACTTTGGATTTCTGTTTCACATCCAGTTTAGATTTGCACTTGCAAGTTTTATTGATGTTCTTTTTATTGTTATGTATTGCACTTAAGAAAATAAAATAAAATTTATAAGTTCCAACCAAAAAATAAAATAAATTTATTTAGTTTTTATTGATGTTCTATTTATATAATTATTTACAAGTGCTAGCCAAAAAATAAAATAAAATTTATAAGTCATATTTAACATTGCCATTACTTAGTAAACAATTTGAAAGGACAAAATGGTCTTTTAAGTAGTTATCCTCCTTCATAATTTCCCAACCAAACATGCGATTCACTAGGATAGTCATTTCCAAACATATATAATCTCATTACAAAACAAACATAGGACACATAAATAGTCAGGGACTATTTATCCCAGGACTAACAGTCCGTTGGATTGTAATCCCCTCTTATCCATTCTATCTAAACAAATGGGGCCATTCACAATAATTGCGGATGGAACAGTATCATTATATAGGGCCTTCACAATAATTGCAATCCCCCTTATCATTAAATCTGGTTATCTAGTATAAAAGAGCAATAGACTTCCATGTCACAATAATTGCAAATGGAACCTGTTTTCAATTTGAAGAGAAATAAAGGGGCATTCCTTTAACTACAATATAGTTTATCATTATAGTCAATCAATAATGTTTCACATATTGTTGATGACTTTCAGGATTCAAGACCTTCATCACTGAGGTAAAAACTTGTTTACATCATTTTCTCAAGTTTTGTTTCTCATTATTTAATTAAACCTTTAGTAACATCAATTTCTTAAGTGGGGCACACCAATTACAGGGTCCAGGCAGCAGATTACAAGTTAATGAAGCAATTAAGAAAAATATTTCGATTATTGACAAAATCAATATGTAAAATACATTTGAGAAAACAGTGTGTAATTTGCAATTCTGATAAAAATAAAACCCTAACTTCTTATAATCTCTGCTTGGATATCACCTAAAAAAATCAAATTTTCTTTCCTTTTCCACAATGTTTCCAAGATTTTAAGGCCTCTGTTTTGATGGGGAATTCAGCAAGGGAAGGAAAATAAAATCGAAACGAAACTATTGCCAGGTTACTATTGGAAAGATGAAACAGGGAAAGATTCTTATTTTTTGTGCCAAATTTAATTATTTTCTCCTTTCCTATTCCTTTTATCCCATCATTTCCAAAAACCTAAGAAAGTGTTAGTGCAAGGTGTTCCATGCAAATGCAACCTAAGACAATCAAACTCATTTTTGGAATAACTTGGACCCAACCCAATATTTTAATCTTTCTCAGCTCAAACAAATTTAAAACTCATTTTTTTTTTTTTTCTTTTCCTTCCTGGACCAATCACAGGTGAGTGGGGTTGTGGGGTTGTGTTTTTTGGGGGGTCTGTGCATTGTTGAATTTAAAATCGAGACAAAATAAAGTAAAATCAATAGTAGTTGGGCACTTGGATACTAATGTACATATTGTATATATATAGATACACTAGAACTAAATAAGTATACTAACAACAACAAAATTGCCAACCAATCAGCAAATATAGAGACGTATATGTATATATAGAAAGAGATTGAGAAGGGGCGAGAGACAGACCTCGATTTGAGCTTCCGAGAGTAAACGTTTGAGGGCTCTGGAGAAGCTATTGTTTTCAAGGTACTGAAGAACGGAATGGAGAAGAACGGCCTTCTGGTCGGGATTTAGGGTTAGGGTTTTGCGGTCGGGATTTAGGGTTAGGGTTTTGCTTTTGCAGGGCTTCATCATCGTCGTCATTGCCTTCGCCTTTTGCTCTGCGAGCAATACCTGCCGAGGCTTGAAAGCTAAAAGGGTTTGGTTAGGGTTTGTGTGCGTGTTTGCACAGTGTTTCTCTTCCAGCATATATATGACAACGGAGAAGATCCTTTTCTATTTGTTTTGCTTCAGGCCAAAGTGTCAGTGGTTTTAAAGCGTAGGTGAAATTAGGGTTTGTATGAATGCCCAAATACACAACCAAAAAACAAATATAAATAAATAAGATTTATATAACAAGGAAGCTCTGTTTTTGAGCCCTGGTTTGTCCAGTGTCAAAATATGATCATTCCTTTGATTCAATCTAAGGGTTAAAATTGTCTTACTCTTATTTATTTTATTTGGACATTTCAATGATTGAGATTAATTATCATCAAAATCTAATGGTCCAAAATATAATCAACTTACATTTTGAACACACACCAGCTCTCTCTGTCTCTCCCTTCATCTCTTTCTGATTTCAAATTTTAAACACACACACTCTCTCTCTCTATCGAAGCCCATTCCCGCGCTCTTCTTCACTTCCCTATCGGATCCCAACCCTTGCTGGAGACCTAACCTCGAATCCCTTATTACTCTCTTCATCTTCTCTCTTCCTTCATTCTTTTCTCTGCCATCTCAATCTTCATCAACAGTGGCAGCCCCAAACCCCCCTTGAATGAAGCCACTGCAAAAGGGGAACAAGGGTGTTTTTGAATTGGGGATAGGACTGATATCTATACAAAGGTGTTCAACCAAAAAAGAATATGGTAAAAATACTGTTCAGGTGAGTAATCCATCTTATTTGAGTATTTATATTTGAGCAAACAAAGGGGAAAATGGAAACACTGGCTTTAATTTTTCTTGAGTATTTATATTTCCATCTTTAACCCATCATGGATAGAGGTGTCTTCATTTGGGTCCAACAAGTATATTTCCAACAAGTTTGTTATTCTAATTTTTTTGGATATCTTTTGTTTCAATAATGTTTCATTAATCTTTACTCTAATTTGTAGATATCTTTTGTTTCAATAATCTTTAATTTCTAGCAGCTTTGTTACTCAATAATATTGACAGTAGGTTTGTCAAATTTAATTGCTTTATTGATGTTTACAGTTTATGATTGAAACATTGTGTCTGAAGCATTGTGAACTTCCTTAAGACCTTTCATATTGAAACATTGTGGTAAGTATTTGATTTGTATTCTTATTTAAGTAATGATTGATCATTGTAATTCTGTGATTATTTCTTTGGTTGGTTGTGTAGGAAATTTATAAGTATGGTTTTTTTTTTTTTCTTACAATTATCATTATTTGGGTTTATTATAATCAAATTGGGGTGGGTGAGGTAGGAGCAAGAAAGAATGAATGATTTAAACTATATTATATATATTAATATTTTGTCTCAGTTAAATCTAAACCACATTTCATTTTTCTATTTCAACGAATAGGCTTTTAACAGAATTATAGAATTCATGAGTTAATTTTTTTAATTAATTGATTTTTAAATTCATATTGTGGTATCAATTTTTAAATTCATACTTTGGTTTGAATTTGTGGTATTATACTGTTCAAGCTTTAATTAATCTCATTAGTAAACATCTTTGTATTTTCTTAGAATTCTTTGATTGGTTGTTGAGAGTTTCATTCTTCTAGGTTAGTTTAATTGGATATTTTTAGGTATTCAGATTCAAATTATTATTTACTAAATTTGATATTATAGATTGAAGTGGGTCATAATTTATAGATTTGACGAAAATGGGTTAGAGAGAGATGAAAATTGATGAACCATCTATATAACAATGAAGCTTTGTTTTTGAATCTAGATGGGACATCTATCTTAGGTGGCAATGAGATTGAAAGGCTGAGATTATTTTAAGAGTTGTCTATTTTTATCTTGATTGTTGGATATAGGCTTTAAAGTTGAAGCCATGTCAAATTCAAACCCATTTCATTAGTCTATACTCTCTCTCCTTCACCGCTCAAAATTTCAGCCCACCACATTTCAAACCCATTTCTTCATCACTGTTTCTCTCTCTTACTCCTTCTTCACCTAGTTCTTCATTGCTTCAATGGTTGTATTCAAACCCATTCATCATCACTGCTTCTCTCTCTTAACCTGGTTTTTTGTTGCTTCGGTGGTTGTCATCAGTAGCAACAAGATTGTTCGTCCTCAGGTAACACCTCTCTTTTCCCTCTCTTCCCAACCCTACCTAAAACTCCTTACTCTCACTCTCTTACTCCTACAATCCCCCACCTTCAACACCCATCTTTTATTTTATGTATATGTATTGGACCTTTTTCCATTTTTGTGTTTGTTGTCATATTTTTTAATCATTTATATATGCTTAGTTTCTTTGTTCATCTTAGTTTGTTGTTTTTGCTCATCTTAGTTTGTGGATTGTTGGATTAATCAAGAAATCAAATATTTTAGGAATTAATCAATAAATCAAACATTTTTGGATCAGATAGTTTTTGGAGATTAATCAATAAATCAGACAAATATTTGGCCAATAAAGGTTTGTTTTCCCTATTCATAACCCAATAATGGCTTTGATATGTGTTTGTGTTTGTGTTTGTGTTTGTGTTTGTGTTTCTAAGGGTTTGAAAATATTTCTATCCTGTTTGGTAAGAAACCTAGGAAATATTTCTATCCCTGTTTCTAAGGGTTTCAAAGTAAAAGCAATATTTCTATCCTATTTCTAAGGGTTTCTAAGCGTTTGAAAGTGGTAGGAAACCCAGGAAATATTTCTATCCTTATTTCCATTATGTGTTTATGTCCTGTTTGGTTGCTAAGAAAGTGGGGGAAAGGTGAAAAAAGTGAAATTTTGTTATGATTGTATTTTTATCAAAATTAGTTTTTTATTGGGTTTTGTCTGTCGTGTTTGGTTGCTGAGAAATTGAGGGAAAAGATAAAGAAAGTAAAATTTTGAGCCAATTTGTTATCGCTTGGCAAATAGATTTTTACCCAAGTGGAACATGTGTAATTTATAGTGGGACATTTTTGTTTCCATATATACAAAATTTCAAAAAAAGAAGAGACCTAAGATTAATTTACAGGGGAACATGTGTAATTCAAGGCAAATATACAAAGAGAATACAAAGGTTCATCAAAGAAGAAAAATTGTCTCCAAGAAAAATTCATTATAGAGGTTCATTCATATAAAACAAAGCAGCATTATTACAAAGAGAATACAGAATTGAGTACACAAACCCACATCCTCTGGAACATTAGTTGACTAAAACTATTTTTTAAACAAAGATTGCGACAAAATGCTTTATTAAATATCACAATAGAACACAGAGATATTTTCTAATTCAACCCACATATTAAAGACCGACAGAGCAAAATGCAACCCACCTCTTCCGCAGGCAAGCTGTGGTTCAAGCCACTGCTGGCAAAAATCAAAAATCCAAAAGAAAAACTGAATTAAACAAATCCAAAAGAAAAACTTAATTAAACATAATTAAGTAGAGAAACTGGTAGTTAAGGCCTCGTTTGGGAACAAGCTAATTTAGTAACTTTTTAGCTAATTGGCTAAAAAGGTAGGTAAAAAAAACTTGTATGTTTGGGATGACTTTTTGGCTAATTACGAAAAGCTGTGCAAAAAGTAGAGAGAAAAGAGAATCTTTGACTTTTTGGTGTGGGTTGTTGGCTTTTTGGCTAATTGGCTAATTTAGCCACTCCCCAAACGGGGCCTAAATAAAGAGTGGGAAAAACAAAATGAATATGGGATTCCAAAATCATTACATGAAGATTGGCTTTAGAAACAAACCCCTTCAAAAACCCATTTTACTATTTTTTAAATAAAAAACCATTCAATTTCATAAAATATTTACATGAAAATCACAACCTTTCCCCACCTTCCACCCAACACCACCTTTGCCTTTGCCAATGGAAGCTCGCCTTCCTTCAACCAATTAGTTGCCTATTTTAATATTTTAAATAAATAAAATAAAAATTTGCATCAGTTGGTTTGTGTACTTTGTAACTGATAGATAACATGTTGATTTATTAAATGTAGATAAAGAAAGTAAAAAATGCAAGGAATAAAAAATACAGGCATGATATCTTGCTATTAGAGAGAGGATGTTAAACAAAGAAACATCATCTCTCTTTTGCATTAAGAAAGAGACAGAGTGGTGAGACAGATGAGGCTCTTTTTGTTGGTAGTGGTGAGGTCAGACGAAGTTGATACCTCTAAGGGTATCTCTTTCGATCTGTTGGTTTTTTGCTAAGAGAATTGATTCATTAACATCTATAACTGAACCTGAAATGGTAGCTAAGTCATGCCACGTAAAGAATAATCAGGCCAAGCAACCATGATGGATGATAATTTCTTAGATTTGTATAGTCAAGTCACACAACTAACCAAAGAAACAATCACTAAATAACAATGATCAATCACTGCTTCATTAAGAATAAAAATCAAATTCTTACCACAATGTTTGGAAGTTCTCAAGTTGTCTAATGATCAATCACTGTCTTAGGAAGTCGTCAAGCTGTGTAATGTGAGCCTACTAAGCAAATACAATGCATTTTTTTTTAATTTATTTTTTATCAGCAAATACAATTTATTAAAATAAGAAATCCTGGTTGGAGATTGAATCATAGTTTGAAGAACACAAAAACAGAGTTGAAGTAACAAAAACAAAGCTACAAATTAATTCTAGTGGATTTCAACCCTTCCAGGGAGTGAAGAAAATCATTAGTGTTGCAATGATGGAGATTGGCCCACCCATTTACCTAACATGCAGTTCTAATTTTGAGAAATTCCACAATTTTATAGCATACTGGTTGTTTGTGGTTGAATATTAATTCATTTCTAGCAAGCCAAAGAGTCCAAATAATATAATCCAAGATAGTTGGGATATACATGGCAACAATTAAAGAAATCAACACAAAATTTACATTTACATGACAGCAAAACAAAAGGCATCCAAAAAAATTAGAGTAACAAAAAATCAATACCAAAAACAATAGAAGAAATCAACACAAAATTTAACCTACAATCCACTTATTGTTGTTGCTTGGCAAATACCCTTGGCAACCTACTATCTATTAGCCAAGCGACAACATATTGGCTCAAAATGCCCTTGGCAACCTACAAATTAACCTACAATCCACTTTGGTGGCGGTATAGAAAGTGAAATCAGACATCTTGGTCAATAATGGGCTATTTTTTTTTTTTGTCCAAACAATTATTTCAAGTTCTACACCAGCCATTTGTTATATTTACATCGATTTACAGTCTAAATGGAATAAGATTGAAGTTTATGAGATATAATGGGATTTAAGTTTATGTGTTTAATATGTGTATGCTAATGGGTCTCACATATAATGTGTTTAATATGTGTATTAGAATGGGTCTCAAATATAATGAGATTTATGTTCCTGATAATGTGTTTTATATAAATGAGTTATCCTCTACCGTCTAAAACTTGTTGCTTACTAGATGGAGCTCTCAACTTTGCCAAATAAACTTTCAATAGGCTTGGATAGTCAAATATGCTGGTTTTTGGACTTTTTTTTGTCATTACTTTTTTTTTTGGTATGGCTTTTCCGGCTTTGATTATTGAAAAAGAGAGGATAATTTCATAGCTTCTAAAATTATGAGATTGAGTTTGACTTGGTTGAGTTTTGACTTGATGAAATTGTGAGATTGTGAGGCTTTCAAACATTATTTTTGTTTGCTTTTCTATCTCTTTCCACTTTAGATGCAAAAGTATATATTTTGACTTTACTACTACATATGTTTCTACTCATTTGCACTCTTTGCCAAGTTGGGGTGATGTGGCATATCTAAAAATTTTAAGATTTATTAATATTTTCTTTTTGATGTTGTTTGGATTCGATTGTGTTACCAATACACAAAATGTTTGGAGTCACATTATTATTTTAAAAGCTGTAGATGTGGATTGATTGCAAATCTTTTGTTATTTGTTAATTTTGATAAATAGATTCTTGGAAACACAACTCATTTTGGTGGTGGAAAGTGATTGTTGGGTTATTAGTTTGGCATTTGTATATCTGTGTGATTTTTTATTAGTTCCTTGAATGGGTTATTAATTCATGGTATATGAATTAGCTTTGTAACTTTTGTAGTTCCATTTAAACCTCTTTTAGTTCAATTAATTCAAGAAAGCTTAAGCCATCGATATGTTTGATTCCATTTAAGTATCTATTGATTCCTTTGTTTGGTTTCACTTGGTGAATTAAAATAAGCTATGTATTGCTACCTTTCCATGAACAAAAATAACTTTTGTATTGCTTGGATTAATACGTATTTAGTGAAGTTAACTTTTGTATTACAGGTTTTGGCAATACTAAGCTGCAATGACCTCTAAAATTATGGATAACGTAAGTTGTCTTTTTAAAAAAACTAGTTCATATATTTTACACCTGATATATAATTTTCTGATTATAATTTTTTTCCTCATTTTTTACATAGATGGAGACTTACAATGAACTGTAATATTGGTTCCATTTACTTATATTCTTATAAAATTTTTGAATATATAAATTTCATTTTATTACATGTAACGCCCTGAAATTTTTCACAAGAATATACCAAGACAAACACAAGAATATACCCCAAAAAGCCATCTTTCTCATTTAACTAAGAGGTAAGAGATTACAATTCACCGTGCACATTCTTACAATATTCGGAATTCGTATTCCAATTCAATGAACTAGATGGCCTTACAAAATGTAAGCCTCTAGGGTGTACAATAACTACAAAATAAATTAATAGTCTTGTTACAAAATCCCAATCCAAAATAACAAAATGCACATGAATCAACTTTTTCCAAAAAGAGCTACTGCTTGTTCCAATCCATCAGGGAGGTAGTACTTCGTCAATTCCTGAAAAATAAGATAGGGTTGAGCTATATGCCCCAGTAGGAACATATTTAATCAAGTATTTAATCTTTTGAATAAGATTATGGTATCCTTGCGACAAACTTTACAAAGAAATTTATCTTCACATGTAATCTCTAACAATCATATAGATTCACAATAATCAAACAATGACAATTACTATTCATGTCATCAAGCACAACAATTAAACATTCACAACCATAGAAAGCAAGGCATGGGTCCATCTGTAAGAGTCCAATTCAACACACCCTTTGCTTTATGTTTAAAAATCGTTCCCATTTTTGCCGGCTATTATATGGCAGGGAGTGGGCACCCCAAAGAAAACCATCCGTTTTTCTACTTTCGCAAGCTATTATACTGTGAGACTGTGTGGACACTCAAAAACATTTTTCCTATATTCGTCCAGCGATAAACCTAGACAGGGCATTTGGGCACCTTTATAAACTCCCCTCGCGGGTACCAACACAACATCACATTTCCAAAACTGACTCTTACCCGGACTTATGCACAATTAACAATTCATTCACATTTTATTCCATCAACAGACATCCAACATTTCCAAAGAATTGAATACAATACAAGATTTAAAGAAAATAACATCCAAGCCACAATTCTTTTACTATATCAACATCTACATCTTTCATCTATTTATTATTCACAATATTTCATGAATCAAAGGAAATTTCCTTCAATGTGGTGATTTCAACTCAAATTGAGAATCTAGAGTTTTACCAAATTTGGGGGGGTTTTCTCCTTCATCATATCTATGGGTTTTAACAACATTTACATACAAGTTTTGAAAAGAGAGAGTAAAGAAATTTTAAGAAAGAGTCAAGTAAAATGGTTTATTTATGTAAAACATAGGATTAATCCAACAATACCCTCAAATTAACTCATAAGTCATAACCACACCATGAAATCTCTTTAAAACAAAGAAATATTAAGGTAAAAGTGTCCCTACCTCAAGTTGTGAAGAGGAAAACTCAGAAGACCCAAAGTCGATGAAACCACTTACTTCTCAGATCAATAGAAAGCCCTTGACGCGCACTATAACCTTTTTCAAAGGACCCAAGTGAGAAAATACTTCTAGGTGAGTAGATCTAAGGATTTAGGTAGGAAAAAGTTGAGTTTATAGAGAGAGAGAAAGAGAGAGAGAGAGAGAGAGAGAGAGAGAGAGACTCACGATTTGAGAGAAAGGAGGAGGAGAAAATTATGAGAGAGGAGTGTTTTGGGTCTATTTATAGTAGTAGAAAAGTAGCCATACGATCAATGAAAATGATAAGTGCAAAACCCCCAAAAGTAGGGCTCATTAGAACCCTAAAATTCTAAAAAAAAACAAGCAAGGGTCGACCCCTGGTGTGGTGGTGTCAACCCTTCAAGAATAAAAGACATTCTAGCAGCAGGCAAGGTGTTGACCCTTGGACAAGAAGGGTTGACACTAAATTCCAGCAACTAACACCCAGATTCTACATTATACAAGGGTTGACCCTTCCTAGACTGGTGTTGACCATTGAGGCCAGCAATAAAAGATAGGTGTCGACACCACCAAGGTTGGTGTTAACCCTAAATTCCAGCAACACTTCCAGAACACAACAACAAGTAAAGGTCGACCTTAGGAAGGCCGGTGTCACCCTGAGCGTAATTTCTAAGTTTCCAAAGAACTTTAGACAAGAACAAATGCGAATCGAACAAACTCAATGAGTTCAAATCGGATTGTACTCCTTTAAAACCAATATACAACAACTTCAAAGACTCCCAAAATGAAAATAAATGGATTAAATACACCTTCCATTCGATTAAAACACCCAAGTGTAACAATACATATCAATTACTCATTTGTTTTTGCATGTATAGGTTCAGTTTCTTCAACAAAGAAATGCCGATGTAGTGATTTGTGATGAGCAAGATTTTAATGTCGTTCGTATTTCTGTGGTCTGCCCAAAAATCATTTTCTTATCATTTTTATTATTATTATTTCTTATATTTTGGTTATTTTTTAAAGGCAATGGAAAAGGAAAATGCAAAGGCAATGTCGAAGGGAAAAGAAAAGGCTACTTATGCTTACAAGGACAAGGGAAAGGAAAATGCATGTTCAACAGTATGGTTCTTATTGGTTTTTGTAGAGTGTTTTTTTTAATTTTTTATTTTCGTATGTTTGTATATTTTGAATAAGCCATAATTGTATTTTATTTTTAAAACTGTGCACTTTTTCTAGTGTCCCTTGTATGTATGTGGATAGGAGTGTAAATTTGGCCTGGCCAGGTCTACATCGGGCCTCACAGGCTCTTGCCAAAATTCGGGCCGGGCTAGAAAAATTAGGCCCAGGCCTAGGGGGTATTCGGGCCTTGGGTGGGCTGGTGGGTCTGGGATTGGGCTCAGGCTTGGGCGGGCTTGAACATTTTTTTTGGTTTTTTATATTTTTTCAACCAAAATTTTATTATTTCCACTAAAAAAGACACAGGGCCTCGTTTGCTTGCTTGCTAGCTTCATTTCTCTCTTATTTTAGCTCACTTTTTCTAGCTTTTCATACTAATTTTAGCACTGTTTTTGCTATTTTTGGGACTGTTTTGATATGTTTATTTAGTTATGCTTTGAATATCATGCTTACAGTGTTATAAGTCCTAACAAGTTTGGTGGTTTAGGCCTTAGACACCAACCTATGTGAGTTGATAGCTTTTATTTTATGTTTTTCATACATGTGTTCACACTTGCAATAACCATCTCTGTACTCTCCCTCCTCTCTTGGCTTTATTTCTTTGAGAGTCATTTTAAACGAGTGTTGTTTAAGGCATGTGAAAGAGACCCTTCCATGCTTAATAGTTTAATCTCTTTGGAGGTTCATTACCAAGGCATTACCTCTCTCTCATGCCAAGAACAACTTCTTGTTTGACACTTCTCCTCATTTAGTGGACATAACTCTCATTTTTGGACTAAAATGATTAAAGAATGGAAAGGTAATTGAAAGAGGTTAATAAAATTGGACAAAAATGGTAACGAGAGTAATAAAATTGGTTTGGGTTCAATTAGACGTTAATTGAATCTATTGCGTCTCAAGTCCTTACATACTTATTAGTGATGTTAATGACTCGAGAAACAATGTAGAGAGGTAACTCCATGATAAGGAGAAGATTTCGTTGGTCTTTACTTTCCATTTATTAAGACTTTGTCCCATTGATTCATAGATCATCACGCAACGAGTTTGCGTCAATTGATGGTTTACGAATCGAGTCTACCCCTCCCTTGATGTGTTTTATGATAGAGAGAGGAAGAGAAGACAAACATCTTCTAGAAACACTCTGTTTGTGCTTTGTTTCCTTTCTGTTGCAGCAGGGTAGACCACCAAAACAATGGCCGGCCACTTTATTTTATGCAGACATAACCATTTTCATGGTAGAACAAAGCAGAGGCTGGGGAAAAAAATAGTTTAATTTTCTGATTGCAAAACAGAACTGTTCTAGCAGCAAAATAGAGAAGTTTTTAGGTGGAAATTCATGTTCATGCATATGCACTTCTTCGCTATCCATGGCTCGTGCAATTAATGCTAAGAGTAGTATGTTGTACTTAAATTAGTAGTTCATCAAAAATTTGTAGTAGCTAGTTCGTTAATTGGTTAGCTTAGTTCTAATTTGTAATAATTAATCAGTATAGCTAATTTATTTGGTATTGTAAGTAGTTAGTTTAATTAGGGCATCTATTTGGACTCTCTTCGTGAGGGCAAATATGTAATAATGTTTGTATGTCTTCCAACCTCACTTCTTTCTCACTTTTATTTACTTGCTTATGATGGATAGCATGTAGCATCATGTTATCCTTAGCATTTTCCATGACTCGCGTCCATTCATTTTGCATGCATAAAGGTTACGCTCATCATACTAATCAAATGTCAATTCCAAATTCCTTACTTGAATACATGCATCGTCACATGTCTTGAATTGACTCACATGCCATGCTAGTAGTCTAGCCTATTAATTGTATATTGCATGTGTTGCATTAAGCATTTGCATCGTTAGGATCATGCATTTTTTCTAACTATTTTCTTTTCTTTTGGCTGCCTCGGATATTTGGGGTAAACATTTTTGCTTTAGCATATTGCATGCGTGTGATTGTTGCCATACCAAGCATGTTTACCATGAGGCTAAGTGCTTAGTTGATATACCTATTTGAATGCTTGTGGATGAAAGCTTTTTTCACTTAAGTTGGGATGATTTGATTAATGTACATATGAGATCACTTTTTCAAGTGGTGCATATTCAAACACCTTTTCAAAACCAAACATGAAATCAACACGTTCCAAATTAGGCAAATTAGTCTATACTTATGTGCATCACATAGTAAAGATAGCATAATAATCGAACAAGAGCATATATCGTATATAAGAATCATATCATGATTAGTAGAGGTCGATCTTTGATCGAGTGAGTAGAGTCCTCAATTCATGACCTTCCCTATCATACCTAAGTTCATGAGTCGAGACACTTTGGTGATGACATAAGTGGCCTTTGGCATGAGTCACGAGTTTCTAAATTTACGAAAAATATTTAGGTGGCGACTCTAAAATCGCAAAGTAGTTCATTTTTTTTCATTTTGATTCAAAATCGATTTTCCAAAAGATTTGTTGGATTTGGACTCTTTTGTGTTTATCTAGTTCATTGCACTTTTAATCGATTCAAAACCACGAGTCCCAATCGAGGCTATTGTATCAGGAGACTAATCCTCTCGAGGATCACGAAAAGCAAGCTACGCTTAGCTCTCTTTGGGAATTTAGAGAACTTGACGCGAACTTCATGATGTGACATTTTATTTACATATATATGTTCTTTGCATTGCATTTGCATTTGTTACTTTAAGTTACCGTGTTTTCCATCTGCTCTTCTTGGACGACTTGCAGAAGGCTTGTGTGATATCACTGATCCGTAATATGTTAATTGGTTCTTAATATGAGCATGATTATGTGTTTAATATGATTTCATGTGCCATTATGTGAAAATATGTGGTTTTGAATTTCTATCTGCTCACCGTAGGAATATCTATTTGATTATACGCTTTGGAAATTAAATTGAAGGCCCTATCGGCCACCAAAACCAAAATTGATTGCGCCAATGTGATTAGCGTAATTTTTAGAGCCTACGGTGAAATTTAATTGAAAAATTGATTCGGATCAAATTAATTTGTTTTAATTATTGAATTAGTGCCCAATTGTTATTATTATTATAATGAAATTAGTGGAGTTTGTAGTAAAAAGGCACTACACCTCAATTCTTCTCCTTAGTTGCATTTTGGCTGATCTTGGATTCAAAATTAGAGAGAGAGAGAGAGAGAGAGAGAGAGAGAGAGAGATTGTGCAATTTGGTCTTGAAGGCTTGGAAGTTTGAAGTCTAATTCAAGAATTAACCATAGATTGGGAAGATTGAGCCTCTAGGTAAGCAATTAATTCTTGAATTCATGAGTGTAATGTGTAATCTTGTGTGTTCAAAGTTGATAAATGGTCAAGAACAAGAATTGAAATGAAATTGAGTTGATCATGTTGAATTGAAGGTCAATGTTTGCATGCATGTATGTAGTTGCTTTGAATTGCATATTTGAGCACCAAATGCATGATTTATGTGAGTTTTTAGTTGAAGATCATGTTCTTGACCATCTCTTCATCATATAAGTTGAGAATGAGAATAATATACCACATGCATGTGCAAATTATAAGGGTGTAAGTGTTGAATGCATGAAATTGTTATATTAGTAATGAGTTTGGTGGAAAATGAGCCATGATGCGTTTGAGTCATGAAATTGAGCTCTATGTTGATGTGTTTTAGTGTTGGTACCACGTTAGTACATGAATATGTGAAGTTTGAGCTGAAATTATGTGTTTGGAGCCTTTGAATGTCGAAATTGAACTCAAGAAACCATTATGGAAAACCCATAATTTATGATGCCCGCCGAGTTAGAACCGACGCCGAGTGTGAATTATGCCGCCAGATTTTTTGCGCATAGGTCCGCCGAAGCTCGGCGGAGCTATGTAAACCAGACCTTCGCTCAGCCCGAAGTTCAGCTCGGCGTGAATTTGATGCAACCAAGATTTTTGTAGTATTAACGGGTCCGCTGAGGGAAGCCCACGCCGAAGGACCTTGCTTTCAAATTTTGTTGATGCGTTACGTGTTTCGTTTTTCGTTCTCCTTCACTTCTAAGTACTCTTGGGCATGCATTGGGCATTGTAATTGAGTTAAGAATAAAGTCTAAAGAGGAAAATGTGAATTTAAGAACAGATTGAATTGTTGGTGACCCTTTTGTGTTCATTGATTGTGTAGGTCGAGCCCAGGCAAACCAACCAACCGATCACCGTGAGTAATATTGATATTTGAAACTTGTCGTTTGTCCAATTGCTTATCTCCTTATAAGCCTTATAAATTTGCTAGTTTGAATTATGGACAAATGTTTGATATGAATGGAAGAATGAATGGACCAGAGGCCGGTTTGACAAGAATGAATGGGTCAAGGTCGCTTTTGACGTGAATGAATGGGCCAAAGGCCGTTTCAACATGAATGAATGGGCCGAAGGCCATTTTGACATGAATAAATGGGCCGAAGGCCGTTTTGACATGAACGAATGAATGTGCCAAAGGCCAGTTTGTCACCTGAATGGGCCAAAGGCCGCTTTTTGATACAAAAGAAAGTTGAATGGGCCAAAGGCATGAATGGGCCAAAGGCCGCTTATTTACCGAATGGGCCAAAGGCCATTTTGACACAAAAGAAAGTTTGAATAGGCCAAAGGGCAGTCTGTTTGGAACCGCAGTCACTTAACCTGAATTGTGCATATATGTTAAATAGAAATATGAATTGGGCCCAAGGCCGTTTGAAGCATGTTATTCTACCTATTATTTGTATAACTTCAGATTTGATATTATTCATCGGGCTTTCACCACGCCATTCATGTGTCCGTAGGTGAGCCAAGAGAGGTCCGACCCAATTTCAAGTGAAGTCTGTGGTGGAACAACCGTGTTTTAGAGAGTTAGCCCTAGTGTCTCACGCACGAGACTCTCTTCGCTTTTCTCGCTATGCTATGTTATTTTGCCATGATGGCAAGCACTTTGCATATGTCTCTGTATAGTTTTCATGGGTTGACTTAGTTTTGAATGATCCCGGCTGCTACGTAACTTATGCTACTGTTTTTGTTGTGAGTTATTAATATATATATGCGTGGTTTGCTTTGGTGTGCCATGTAAGCATACTTTATGGACAAAGTTTTAAAATTGCTTCCGTTTGGCCTCCTATTAACTCGTTAAAATACATTTGGATTGGTTTGAGGTCGAGATAATCGCATGATTGTCGGCCGTTATGTCCTTAACCCACGGCGGGTTCGTCATGATGCCTGTCTAAAAGCTTGCCAAAAGGTCAGTTCTGTCAGAGGTCTCCGCCATGTTAGAAACATAGCCCTTAGATCCGGATTATTGCCATATCGCTTGATCCTCCTTTCACTTCGGTGTTGGGTGAGAGGTATATTAGGTAATCTTGTTGAGGTGCCCTTTTGGACCAATCAACCTTTTGCATGTAGTGAGCTCTAGCGACCATTCAAAATAGGACATGATACTCTCCCACATTCAGGATGTTATGAAACCGCTTGTTTGAATAGTAAAGCTATAGATCACTTCAAAGCTAGGACAGGAAACCCTAACCTCTCATAGGGTGTTTTGAATGCTTTTTTACAAAATGTGAAATCTTTGGCAATGTGTGATGTAATCCTTAGAGAGTCTTAATCATGAGGCAGCTCCTTTCAACCTTGAGGGTCATATCAGAATCAGAATTTGGGTCAAAATCCAGGGGTTTGTGTTTGATATGGTGGAAAAATATTAGAACTAGAAACATGGCCAAAAATTGTATCTTGCTTTGTTTTGACCAACATACCTGGTATCCTGATCTGATAAGGCATATGTTTTTAAATGCCAAGTTTGTCTGAGCCAAATAAAGCAAGACTTAACTCACCAAAGGCCAAGCCCAATTCAACTCGAAAGCCTTAACCCATCATGGTCTATCCAATCCTAGAAAAAACCTACTCAAAGAAAGGCCTAATTTATCCAATCCCGTAAAAACCCACTCAAAGAAAGGCCCATCCATCCAATCCCTAAAGGCTAGCTCAAAGATCTATCCAATGCCAAAAGACGATTCTTAAAAAGCCCAATCTAGTCGAATCCGTCTAGGCTAATCCAATTCAGAAACATCAAGTATAACCGGGTCAAAATCTTTGTTAGTTAGCTCTTAGGTTACACTCATCCAACATAGGAGACCCGTGATGACACAGAGTCCAGAAGAAGTTGTGGCCATAATAACGGCTCTAAACCAGGGAATTGTAATGCAAGATGAGCCTATTGCTGAAATGCAATGCCCATCTGAGGCATCTACCACACATCTAGTCTCGGGCCCCTAGTTGAACTTTGACCCACTTCCACCGTCAAGATTTGCAAGGTCCAGATCCTGAGAAGGGTTTGCTTAAGCTGAAGCCAATTCGCACCTAGTGTAGCCTAATGAGGGCTTTTTCCCATCGACATTAATGATTTTCAACCCGACCTTATTAAAAATTGCTAACCTTGAAAAGCAATTCAAAAAGGCATGAAATTAGCTCCATTCCGACATTGAGAATGGGTACACCGAGGTTGTCAAGGCTCTGCATTGCATTCAAAATGCCACACATCGATCATTTTGACAGTCCGAGGTCCTATGGTACATATCCTTTCTTGGATGCCCTAAAATTGATGGGTTTAACTAAGTCTCTAAACTCTTCAGATGGAAAAACCCTATCAGGTATAACAACCACTTGGTACGCCAAGTTGGAGAATAAAGTGAAGCAAAACTAGGAAGATTTGGCTGAGGCATTTGTCAATCAATATTCTTACAATACCTAAATTGAAATGACCACCCAAGAGCTTGAAGCAACCTACAAGAATCCTAAGGAACCTTTTATGGAATTTGTTACAAGGTAGAGAGCAAAGGCAGCACAAATGACAGATTGGCCTTCTGAGAGGGACCAAGTGCGGATAGTGATGTAAAACCTTGACCCTGATAAGTTACAAAAGTTAATAGTTGCTCCACTGTTCACTTTCAAAAATTGGCATGAATTAGGGGTTCAGATTGAGAGTGTATTTAACAAAGGGATTATTCTTAGAACAAGCGAGCCAACAATGAGGGTGTTTTCCAAGAGTACCAATACTAGTAGTAATACTATTTCCAAACCCACTGAAATAAATACCGTCGCCACTTCTAAAGCTACTAACCCCTTTGCTAATACCAACCCACAAATATTTTCAACCCAAGCTCAAGGTAGAACTTTCACCCTCCATATGAGCCTAACCAACAAGACTAAAAGTCCCGATGGAAAGAGGGTATCTCAAACCCCTTTATCCCCCAACCTCTTCCCGACCTACTCTTATTAGACACAACCCCACCAAATATGTGTGTGTACCATCAAGAATGTGGTTATGGTATCGATCAAGGTTAATTCTTTCGCCATGAGGTTCAATCTTATCGACAACCGCATAATAGCTTCACCTCAAGAACCCAATGTTACCACCAACTCCACTTCCTATTCGTGACCAAGTACCTCATCCTTGCCTTTAATCTAATCCACACACTACCTCTACCTTTAACCCCAAGATATATATCACCTCGACCCATTTAACTAAGCCCCGAGGTGTTCATTCCGTAGTACGCATGTGCATGATGGATGCACTTGAATCTCAATTATCTTAAACCCCAAAACTTAACAATAGCCCAATTCCAAATTCAACCTACTCCAAAGAGTCCAACCCAACCAATTCATCAAAACCAAGTTAGTTCAAATACATCATGGACATCAATGGCCGAACCTGCTTACTTGAGCTATCGAAGATGATTGCATCTTTAGAGAACTATGACAGATTTAGCCTTTGGGGGTCTTGGCTCCATCAAGCTGATATGCTGCAAAAGGTTCACATTAAAAGCTCCCCAATCCTCGGGCAAGTTGTAGAAAAGGGCCAACCCTAAGCTATCTCTGCTCGTAATGACATATCAACAACAAATGGGCCTCGCTGATATAGCCACCCAATCCTTTAAGCCGACGCAAGTGGCAAGAACAAGGCCGACAAGTATTGATCCCTATGCTTTTTACATCTTCAAGCAGGGCTATATGGAGACTTTGAAGGTCAGTGTGAAAGAGTTGGAACAAGCAAATAGTGCTCGCAGCTTGTTGCAAAAGACTATGGACGACACTTTTATCGC
>JANUSC010000389.1:0-203107 GCA_025200525.1 Camellia lanceoleosa
CAAACAACATCCCGCTTAGCCGAGGTTCATCCCCTATCATCCCCAAACCGTGGAGTACATCCCCTATCTCTCTAACACAACACAATGCATATAAACAATTATTATATTACATTATCAATCAATACATAAATTTAATGTATTCTTTCAACCGCCATGCGTCAATGACACATTCCAAGATGATTAGGTTTTTAGTTTGCCTAATCATCATGCATTTGTCTATAAACAATCAAGTGACTATCCTCTACCCATAGCCCAAAAGCGCTTATTTCTTATACATGCAATATAAATGCAATAAATGGATATATAACTGTAACATTCCAAACTATAGGTGTGAGTGATAAATAATCCAACTACACCCCTTTTTAATCCCATACATATATCTCAATCTCAACATTTCCAAATCAATTCTCATTTCTCACAATTAATTATACAAATTAATTAATCCAATGTAATTAGGCATTTTCCATAATTAACATTACAACCCTTAGTTTCCATTTTCATCAATGTTTCAACATTTATTCCATTTCTATGCCAAACATGCATCTACGCTTATTAGTAATTAAAACCCCTAACTTTTATAAAAAATTACACAAAGGCCCAAAGTTTTTATAAAATTACACCACAACTCCCAACATATCAAAATGCTAAAAATTTAAAGACAAAACTCATAAAGAGGAGTAGGATATCCCTACCAAAGTTTGAGCTCAAAAGGAGATGAAGACCAAAACCCAACGCGGCATCCAAATCTCCAAGATTTTCAGATTAAATCGAAGCTCTCAACACCCCCTACCTTTTTAACAAAGCACTTTAGGGTAGATTCAATACAGAAGGAGATGATTTTCTTAGGAGAGAAGACAAGTTCTAGGAGAGAGAGGGTCCTCGAATTTAGGTTTGAAGATGAAAAGTTTTGAAAAAGTGGATGTTTATCTCCGGCTGCTGCTTAATCGAAGTTAAACAGTTTCGCTTTCGAGTTTAAGACTTGGTCAGCCGAAAGTACTGGGACCGCATTGAAACCTCGCCGAGCTAAGAAAGTCTCTCGCCGAAGCCAACAACCTGTAATCCTCGCTTGAGCAACAAATTATATTGTTTGCTACAGCTTAACAATTCAAACCCTTAGGTCTCGCAGAATCAGACGTCATTGAAAGCTGGAGTATTGTTTCGCCGAAGCTTAAGAACAAACTAGATCGCTTCGAGCGAAGAAAAGTCGGGTTTCGATCCAAGAAATGCAACTTTTTAGGTCCGTAACTGGGGACGCGAATCGCTTCGCTTCGAAAGGGTTTACACTGCTTCGAAAGCCAATTGCACCGTATTACAAAACTCCACTCGCTCGAGCGACCCAAAACCTCGGGCTCGAGCCTTTATAAAGGACCAAAGAGTCATGGCTCATGGAGCTGGCGAGCGAAGGGATCATGCCAGCCTGCGTTTAAGACCTGTACCTACCCTGGCAAGAAGCGTCACTTGGCTCCCAAACACAACCAACCTGTAAAAAAACTGGCTAACAAATCCTATAACTCAAATACAAAGTAGGAAAGTGATGTAAACAAAATAATAATCAACTATTAACATCCACTTTACACACGTCCGGATTACTCTACAACAAGGGTTAAAACCGGATCGCTATAACCTCTCCTCTTAAAGAATTTCGCCCCTAAATTAAGAACAAGTTTTCGAAACCCAGTTTTCCATTTTAAACAATGTTGCAATACAACATTAAACAACTTTGACTCCATTACCTAGCCATTTCATCTCTTATCAAGAGGCATTTCACAACAAATACATTTCAACATGCATTCTCTTTCCTTTTCAAATTCATTTTCAACACACACATGGTTCACAATTTGATATCATAATCACAATATACATGATAAACTCCATTTCTATAATATAGCCAACATATGCAACATATTATTAGTTTATAATCAACTCCTCATATCAAGGTAAGTTCTACAATATTTCCATAAACCAAACATTATTCGTAATGTTTTACAACTTAAGGCATCTTTAATGCTCGTTAAGTTCATTAGTATTACAAAATTCTCAATACATGATTACACATCAATAAACAAGTCTCGATAATTCTCGCTGACCTCCAACTCCACGCTCCCAAGTGGCCTCCTCCACTCCGCAGGATGTTTCCACAAAACCTTTACTAAAGGGATGGTCTTGCCACGCAAGACTTGATCCCGCCATCCAAGACCCGAACCGATCTCTCCTCATACGAGGTATCCTCATCTACCTCTAAGTCGGTCCAATCCAATACATGCGATGGATCCTACCATACTCAAGCATACCACATGAAACACGCTATGAACTCCAACAACTGCAGGGCGCAAAGCTAAACGATATAACCTCGCCCAATCCTCTCAAGGATCTCAAAAGGACCAATAAACCGAGGGGATAACTTCCTACTCTTCCCAAACCTCATCAATCCCCGCCTAGGTAATATCTTCATAAAGACATGATCACCCATCTCAAACGCCAAAGGCCTCCTCCTATGGTCAGCATAAGGTTTTCGACGACTGGGTCAGAATAAGCCTTCTACTTGATAAGCTCAACTTTCTCCGTTGTCTCTAACCAACTCCGGACCCAAGGCTGACCCACCTCGCCCAATGCATCGGAGATTCCACAAGGTCGGCCATACAAGGCCCTCAAACAAGGCCATACCAATACTAGATCGAAGTTGTTATAGGCAACCCACCAATGGTAAGTGCCTCTCCCACGCCCCACTAAAGTCAAGGATATAACCTTAAGCATATCTCAAGGATCTCAATAGTACGCTGGATCGCCCACACCGAGGATGATAATAGCATCAAGGTCAACTTAGTACCCAAGGCACTCGCAAACTTTGCCACAACCTAGCAAAGAAAACGAGGATCTCTATCTCAAACGATCGCTACTAGGACCCCGCAATCTCACTATGTCCCTAATATACAAGTCGGCAGATGATTCATCAATTCTCACGCCAAGATAGGAATGAAGTGCGCAACTTAGTCAACCGCCTACAACCACCCAAATAGCATCATCGCCTACCGAGTCCTAGACCTACAACGAAGTCCATAAAGTGACATGCTCCCACTTCCACTCTGGCACAGGCAAGGGTTGTAATAAACCCGCCGCCTCGGCCGGGCTCACTTGTCGATAAGTAAGGCACTTTCTATACGAAGCGCCACATCTTTCTTTCATACCCCGCCACCAAAATCAAGCACTCCAAATCCCGATACATCTTAGTACCTCCTGATGCACCGAAGGCACGAATGATGAAACTCTCAGAGTACCTCCTCTAAAGACTCGGCACAAACAAATGGTCTCAGATCTCACGCCAGTCTGGATACAGATAAACCCTTCTCACCTTCTCACTGGAGATCTTCTCACCGAGGGATTCTACCTCAAGGTCACCTCTCTGCCTCTAACACTCGAGTCACAAGTGTAGGTCACAAGAACAACAAAAAACAACGCCTCACTTCAACGGATTCGCCCGTATAAATCAAACTCGCTATGCCCCCAACATCTTCCACTCCTGATGGCTACACAAGCTACATCACTAATGGATTTCGCTAAGGGCATCGACCACAACATTGGCCTTCCCGTGATAATGCAACTCAAGTCGTAATCCCATAAACTCCATCCACCTCCTCCGCCTCAAGTTCAAGTCTTTCGCGGAAAATGATATTTCAGACTTTATGATCCTAGAACACTCAATCTCTCACCATAAAGGTAGTGCCTCTAGATTTTCAAGGCAAAGATCACAGCCGCTAACTCTAGGTCATGCGTAGGGTAATTCTTCTCGTGAATTTTCAACTGACATGAGCCATAAGCTACCATCTTCCCCTCCTGCATCAACACACAACCCAAACCCTCTCGCGGAGGCATCACAATAGATCAGATAACCCAACCCTCTCTCCGAATAATCAAGACCGAGCGGTGGTCAATCTAACTTTCAACTCGAACGACTTTTCACAAGTCTCACTCCATACAAATTTGACTCCTTCCGAGTCAATCTAGTCAACGGTGAAGCTAACTCGAGAAATCCTTCACAAACCGACGGTAATACTCCAACTAATCCTAAAACCGCGGATCTCAACACACTCTTAGGTCAGGCTCAATCTTGCATCGCCTTCGCCTTGATGTATCAACAGACACCTCTTCCCCGAAACCACATGGCCTAAGAACTTGACTTCTCCTAGCCGTAACTCA
This sequence comes from Camellia lanceoleosa, assembly GCA_025200525.1. Lineage (NCBI taxonomy): Eukaryota > Viridiplantae > Streptophyta > Magnoliopsida > Ericales > Theaceae > Camellia > Camellia lanceoleosa. The sequence goes on from JANUSC010000389.1 coordinate 4,195, forward strand.
CACTTCCTAAACTTGGCATACACTTATGGGTCTAAGCAAATCAAGTACCACTTCAAGTGTTCCTCGTATACCTCTCAAGGTGAATAGATAAGAATGTCGTCCATGAAAACGACTACAAAACGATCCAAGAATTCTAAGATCCTGCTCATCAAGTCCATAAAGATCGCCGATGCGCTGGTAAGCCCAAATGGCATTACCAGAACTCATAATGGCCATATCACAGCATTTTAATGCCCTTCGAATGTCCTCTTCTCGACCTCAACCGGTGGTAACCCGATCTCAAGTCTATCTTAGAGAAACAACGGAACCCTTCAACTGTCAAACAAATCATCTATACGGGGCATAGGGTACTTATTCTTAATCGTGAGTCTGATTCAACTTCCAAGAATCGATATACAATCTCAAGGCACCATCCTTATTTTAGCAAAGAGGGCCGTGCTCCCACTTGAAACACTAGGGCTAACAAAGCCCTTATCTAGCAATTCTCGAGTCAACTTTCAACTCAACCAACTCGCTGGAGCAAAACCAAGGTGCCATAGAAATCACACCGGTCCCGCACTAGATCAATAAAGAACTCAATCTCTCGTGAGGTGGCAACTAACGAGATCCTGGGAAGACGTCCAATACTCACAAACTACCCGAACACAACTGGGTCTCATCACACTCACCACTCTCAAAGCTAGCAAGTAGACCACTAAGCTCACCCGCCTCATGATCATACCCCAAGGCAAAACACTACCAACCCGCCTCCCAAGAAATGGAAACACTGCTCACGGTACAACAAGTGATCAAGGTAGCAATCAATAATCGCCCAAAGATGACGATAACTACCCATACCCAAAATAACATCAAAGCCCTTCATGGGCATAACTAAAAAGGAAACTAAGCCTATGATCGGCGACCTCTATATCACAACCTCTACAACCCTATTTCAGAATCAACTCACCTCCGATAGGTGACACTACACAAATATGAGATGCTAACTGTGCCAACTCCAACTCCAAAACAGATGCAAATGCAGCAGATACAAAAGAATGAGATGCACCCGTATCAATCAACACACTAGCAACCGAGTTGCAAAACGTAAAGGTAACGCTCACTACCGACGAGTTGCAGATTAGATCCCACGCTGTATCAAAGATACACGCCACCAGAGGGCCCCTCGATCCACTCCGCCACCTCTAGGAGCATACGATCGACTGATCGGGACGACGGCTTCCTGATTGGCCCTCGAGGCTTGCACAAACTGAGCTGGCTGAAATCCTCAAGGCTCGTTTAGAACCAGACGCTCAAGTGGCACTAACCTGGCAATCCTCTTCAGTGCCCAGTCGACCACACCGATAGCAAGACAAAGGCCGCCCTATCCAAACTCTCGACTCATGTCTAGATCAAGAAGAAGCAGCCGACCTCCGCCTCTTCAGGGCAAATCAAGCCTCCTAGGACCCACCGCCACACTTGTAACAGGTGAACTCTCCCTGATTGCCTCTCCCCGAGCCTGCACTTGGCACTAGAAAGGTCGATCTAGAAACTCCGCCCTGAGACTACTGAGGGTTATAACCCCTCTGTCTCCTGCCATCAATCGGGCCATCTTGGCCCCTTTTGGAGCGTCTATGTTTCTCCTCATCCTCCTCCCGTGATCATAAGCTCCATATGAGCCGAAGATCCACCAAATGTCTATCCTCCTGGATGTAAGACCCACTAACCTCAACTTGAGGCTATGCTCAACTTCCGCCTCAAACTCAGAGTAACGGCGCTCCTCGTCACCACAAGTTCAGTGCAAACTCGACAAGCTTGTAAATGTAGCCTCAAACTCACCATATAGACAAACCTCGCTGATTAAGTCATAAACCGATCTCTCTTCTCTCTAGAAACTCAGAGATAAGAACCTCTCCCGAAAGCATTTACAAACGCCTCTCATGTATCACCAACACGACCTTTCAGATTTCCACCATTGACCAAGATCTCTTCACTGAAGGATGCCAAGGTCCGTAATCAGACGCGAATCGCTGCTCGAAGGGTTTCACTCGCTCGAGCCACCGACATTAAAACTCCACTCTCGCCGAGCGACTCAAACCTCGCTCGAGTGAAGGACTAAAGATAAGCTCGCCGAGCGAAGGACTACTCGCCGAGCGAAGACTCCAAAATTTCGCAAGCAACACTTGGCTTCCAAACACAACCAACTCAGAATAAACTCCGCCTAACACATTCTATAACTCAAATACAAAGTAGGAAAGGATGTAAACAAAATAATAATCAACTACTAACATCCACGGACACACGCCCGATCATCAGACAACAAGGGTTAAAACCGGATCGCTATAAATTGATCTGTGCTTGAAGAAAAAACGCCCATATGAGCCGGATCAATGGAGTCTTCCTCCGATGGTCCTCTCGCAGCATTAAGTAAAAATAATTTGGTATGAAATCTTTTATTTGTTTTGAAAGTTGTTTTGTTTTCAATTTTACTCTTTAATTTATCTGCTCAATTTTTTTTTCTATATGTTCAAATTTATATTTAATTGTTTAATTATGTTTTTTGTCCATATATTCAAAAATCTTGACTATCTGCTCAATTTTTTTCCTATCTCGTGCAAAATTTTGTCTAGATTTTATTATCGCCTCTATTTTAATCTCTTATCTGCTCAAATATCTATCAAAAATTTCTTATGTGTTCAAAAACCATTCACAATCTTTTTAATTTATTTCTCTCTGCTCAATTTTATTATCTGCTGAAATACACCAAACCAGATCTATTACAATCTTTCTTTCTCTCTTGTTCTTTCTCTCTATCTATTGAAATTCTTTTCAAATATAATCCAAGATATATATATATATATATTCTATTTTTATTATTATTTCAATCTACTTAATTTTTAATTTTTTTGGGTTCATTTACAACTACTGTAATTTGTTTCATCATACAACAACAACAAAGATCAACAACTTAAAAAAGAAAAGAAAATGGGAGAAATTGATCTGTGTGCTTGAAGAAAAAACTATCCATAATGAGTCGGATCAATGGAGTCTTCTCCTCTCGATGGTCCTCTCAAAGATTGAGTAAAATAATTTGGTGTGAAATCTTTTATTTTTTTTGAAAGTTGTTTTGTTTTCAATTTTACTCCTTAATTTATCTGTTCAATTTTTTTTTTCTATATGTTCAAATTTATATTTAAGTGTTTAATTATTATTTTTTTGTCTATATATTCAAAAATCTTGACTGTCTGCTTAATTTTTTTCCCTATCTGCAAATTAATCATGATTTTATTATCGCTCAATTTTAATCTCTTATCTGCTCAAATATCTATCCAAAATTTCTATCCGCTCAACAAACCAAATACAATCTTCAATTTATTTCTATCTGCTCAATTTTATTATCTCTGAAATACACCAAACCAGATCTGCTGTAATCTTTCTTTTCTCTATCTGTTGAAATTTTTTCAAATATAATCCAAAGATATATATATATATATCTGCTCTATTTTTATTATTATTTATGTCTGCTTAATTTTTAATTTTTTTTGATTCATTTACAACTATCTGTTCCAATTTGTTTCATCATACAACAACAACAAAGATCAACAACTTAAAAAAAAAAAAAGTGGAGAAATTGAATCTGTGTGCTTGAAGTAAAAAACTGGCCCATAAGGAGGATCAATGGAGTTTTCTCCGATGGTTCTCTCGCAGTATTGAGTAAAATAATTTGTTGAGAAGTCTTTTTATTTGTTTTGAAAAACGTTTTGCTTTCAATTTTACTCCTTAATTTATTTGTTGAATTTTTTTTCTATATGTTCAAATTTATATTTAAGTGTTTAATTTTTATTTTTTTTGTCTATATATACAAAAATCTGGACTATTTGTTCAATTTTTTTCCTTATTTGTGCAAATTTTTGTCCAGAATTTATTATCGCCCAATTTTAATCTTTATCTGCTCAAATATCTATCCAAAATTTCTTATTCGTTGAACAAACCAAATACAACCTTCAATTTATTTCTATCTGCTCAATTTTATTATCTCGTTGAAATACACCAAACCAGGATCTGTTGCATTATTTCTTTCTCACTCTCCTGTTTTTTCTCTCTAACTGTTGAAATTCTTTCTCAAATGTAATCCAGTATATATATATATATATATCTGTTCTATTTTTTATTATTACTTTTATTTGCTTAATTTTTAATTTTTTTGGTTCATTTACAACTATCTCTGCAATTTGTTTCATCATACAACAACAACAAAGATCAACAACTTAAAAAAAAAAAGGAGAAATTGATGTGTGCTTGAAGAAAAAAACTGCCCATGAGGAGCTAGATAAATGGAGTCTTCCTCCATTGGTCCTCTCAGTATTGAGTAAAATAATTTGGTGTGAAATCTTTTATTTGTTTTGAAAGTCGCTTTTGTTTTCAATTTTACTCCTTAATTTATTTGTTCAATTTTTTTTTCTATATGTTCAAATTTACATTTAAGTGTTCAATTATTTTATTTTTGTCTATATATTCAAAAATTTCAATATCTGCTCAATTTTTTTCCCTATCTATGCAAATTTTTGTCTAGATTTTATTATCAATTCAAATTTGATCTCTTATCTGCTCAAATATATATCCAAAATTTCTATCCGCTGAACAAACCAACCACAACCTTCAATTTATTTCTATCTGCTCAATTTTATTATCTCGCTGAAATACACCAAACTAGGACCTCACTGTAATCTTTTCTTTTCTCACTCTCCTGCTTCTTTTCTCTCTAACTCATGAAATTCTTTCTCAAATATAATCCAGTATATATATATCTATATTTTTTATTATTATTTCTATCTACTTAATTTTTAATTTTTTTGTTCATTTAAACTACCTTTTTCAATTTGTTTCATTATACAACAACAACAAAGATCAACAACTTAAAAAAAAAAAAAAAAAAAAAAAAAAAAAAGGAGGAAAAATTAGATCTGGGGGCTTGAAGAAAAAAAAACTGTCCATAAGGGGCCGGATCAATGGGTTCTTCTCCTCCGATGGTCCTCTCGCAGTATTGAGTAAAATAATTTGGCGTGAAATCTTTTTATTTGTTTTGAAAGTCGTTTTGTTTTCAATTTTACTCCTTAATTTTTTGTTCAATTTTTTTTCTATATGTTCGAATTTACATTTAAGTGTTCAATTTTTTTCCCTATCTGTGCAAATTTTTGTCTAGATTTTATTATCAATTCAATTTTAATCTCTTATCTGTTCAAATATCTATCCAAAATTTCTTATGTGTTTAACAAACCACCACAATCTTCAATTTATTTCTATCTGCTCAATTCTATTATTTGTTGAAATACACCAAACCAGACCTCTGCAATCTTTTCTTTCTCTCTCTTGTTCTTTTTTCTATCTCATTGAAATTCTTTCTCAAATATAATCCAAAGATATATATATATATATATCCGCTCTATTTTTATTATTATTTGTATCGCTTAATTTTTAATTTTTTTGATTCATTTACAACTATCTCAAGGTAATTTGTTTTTTATACAACAACAACAAAGATCAACAACTTTAAAAAAAAAAAAAAAAGGAGTAGAAATTGGATCTCAGGCGCTTGAAGAAAAAAAACTGTCCATAAGTTGTTGGATCAATGGAGTCTTCTCCGGCGGTCCTCTCGCAGTATTGAGTAAAATAATTTGGTGAGAAGTCTTTAATTTGTTTTGAAAACGCTTTTGTTTTCAATTTTACTCCGTAATTTATCTTGAATTCATTTTTCTATATGTTCAAATTTACATTTAAGTATTTAATTATTATTTTTTTGTCTATATATTCAAAAATCTTGACTATTCGCTCAATTTTTTTCCTCTCTCAGGTAAATTTTTGTCTAGATTTTGTTATCGCTCAATTTTAATCATATCTATTCAAATATCTAACCAAAATTTCTATCCGCTCAAAAACCAAATACAATCTTCAATTTATTTTCCTATCTCATTTTTATTATCTGAAATACACCAAAGGTGATCTGCTGCAATCTTTCTTTTCTCTCTTGTTCTTTCTCTCTATCTATGGAAATTCTTTCTCAAATATAATCCAAGATATATATATATATATATATCTATTCTATTTTTATTCTTATTTCTATCTCGCTAATTTTTAATTTTTTTTGTTCATTCACAACTATCACTGTAATTTGTTTCATCATACACAACAACAAAGATCAACAACTTTAAAAAAAAAAGGAGGAGAAATTGATCTGTGCTTGAAGAAAAAACTGCCCATAAGGAGCCGGATCAATGAAGTCTTCCTCCGATGGTCCTCTCGCAGGCATTGAGTAAAATAATTTGGTGTGAAAACTTTTTATTTGTTTTGAAAGTCGTTTTGTTTTAAATTTTACTGATTAACTTATCCGTTCAATTTTTTTTCTAAATGTTCAAATTTACATTTAAATGTTTAATTATTATTTTTTTGTCTATATATTCAAAAAATCTTGAGTATCTGCTCAATTTTTTCCTATCTGTGCAAATTTTTATCTTGATTTTATTATCCTCAATTTTAATCTCTTATCTGCTCAAATATCTATCCAAAATTTCCTTATCCGCTCAACAAACCAAATACAATCTTCAATTTATTTCTTTATGTTCAATTTTATTATCTGTTGAAATATACCAAAGCAGATCTGCAATCTTTTCTTTCTCTCTTTCTTGTTCTTTCTCTATCTGCTGAAATTCTTTCTCAAATATAATTCAAAGATATATATATATATCCTGTTTCTATTTTTTATTATTATTTCTATCTCGCTTAATTTTTAATTTTTGTTTGGTTTATTTACAACTATCTCGTTGTAATTTGTTTCATCATACAACAACAACAAAGATCAACAACTCAAAAAAAAAAAAGGAGCAAATTGATGTGCTTGAAGAAAAAAATTATCTATAAGGAGCGGGATCAATGGAGTCTTCCTCCGATGGTCCTCTCGCAAGCATTGAGTAAAATAATTTGTTGAGAAGTCTTTTAATTGTTTTGAAAGACGCTTTTGTTTTCAATTTTACTCCTTAATTTATCCGCTCAAATTTTTTTTTTTCTATATGTTCAAATTTACATTTAAGTGTTTAATTATTATTTTTTGTTTATATATTCAAAAATCTTGACTATCTGCTTAATTTTTTTCCCTATCTCACAAATTTGTCTTGATTTTATTATCGCTCAATTTTAATCTTTATCTGCTCAAATATCTATCCAAAATTTCTTATCCGCTCAACAAACCAAAGAACAATCTTTCAATTTATTTCTATCTGCTCAATTTTATTATCTGCTGAAATGCACCAAGGCAAGATTCAAGGTAATCGTTTCTTTCTCTCTCTCTTGTTCTTTCTCTCTATCTCTGAAATTCTTTTCTCAAATATAATCCAAAGATATATATATATATCTGTTCTACTTTTTATTATTATTTCTATCTCGCTTAATTTTTAATTTTGTTTAGTTCATTTACAACTATCTGATGCAATTTGTTTCATCATACAACTACAAATCAGAACGCCTCAAAATAATAACATTGAACCCATCAATTAAACATGCATTGATACAAAATAAAATCCACATTCTTCTATTTAACTCAATAGTTCTTACAAAAGGTATTACATGTTAACAACAAAAGCAATGCCCTAAGGGCTTACAATTTTCCAAGTTAACACTTGGTTACAAAAGAGAGCTCTAGCTCAATACACATAAAGCCCTTGGCTTGAATCTACATGTAATACATCAAAATAAATAGAAGCCAAAAGTCCGTCTGCCTAGCCTCCCAAGCTATGTCCTTGGAGGCATGCTACCCAGACCAAAAATGATGTTCTATATATGGTGAGCCATGCCTCAAAGAGAAATATACTAAACCAGCTATGAATAATGACTAAAAGATTAACAGCTTGATAGATGGTCAACACTTTTACATTCTTTCATAACATATTACAATTCCAAGACATTCAAGTCTATGTTTCTTTCATTTTCCGCTTTTCCTTTCAATTATCAATACATAATCCTGGCTCGTAACTCCGCCAACAACTCATATGAGACAGAACTCATACTAAACACTTTCCATTTCAACATAGATAAACATATTAGTTATATCAATACAACCACGTATACATACAAGCTATATCACATTTCCAAGACAAGCATATGAGTTGTATCTATATTTCTCAAGACAAGCATATGAGTCAGATTCTTCACTTTCTAGACAAGCATATGAGCCGGTTCACGGAGTTCATCCCCATCTCCTCCTGAACACTATCCGGCTTAGAGGTACATCCCATCTTCTCTAAACCGCTGAGTACATCCCCCATCTCCTCCTCTACATATAATGCATATAAACACATTGGTCTTCTATATACAATCAATCAATACACAAATTAATGTATTCTTTTCTATCGCCATACTCAATGACACATTCCACAGATTAGTTTTAGTTTGCCTAATCATCATGCATTGTCTACAACAATCACGACTATCTCCACCGATAGCCCCAAAGCGCTTATTTCTATACGTAAAATAAATGCACAAATGGATATATAATCAACATTGCAATTCGTGAGTGATAAATAATCTAACTACACCCTTTATCCCACATACTTCCAATCTCAACATTTCCAATTCCATTCTCATTTCTCACAATTAATTATACCAATTAATTAAACAATGTAATTATAGCATTTTCCATAATTCACATCTCAACCCTTAAGGTTCCATTTTCAACAATGATTCCACATTAATCTCATTTCTCTATGCTACATGCATATAGGTATATTTTAAATAAAACCCCAACTTTTATAAAATTGCATAAAAGCCCCAAACTTTCTCAAAATTACACAACTATCCCCAACATATCAAAATGCTAAAATTTAAAGACAAATCCATAAAGAGGAGTAGGGTATCCTTTACCTCAAAGTTTGAGCCAAAAGGAGATGAAGACCCAACGACCCACGTGCTCCAAATCCAAATATTTTCCGATTAAAACGGCCTCGACAACTTCTATCTTTTAACAAAGGACTTAGGTAGAAATCACCCTAGGTAGATCAAATCTAGAGAGTGAAAATCTAGAGGAGAGGCTCTTGATTTGAGAGATTGAAGTCAAAAGTTTTGAAAAAATGATTTGAATCACATCGCCTCACGATGAAGACAGGAAGCTCGCCGAGCGACTCGCCGAGCCAAGACACTTTGCTCGAGCTAACAACCCGTACGCCGAAGGACACTCTCACTCGAGCGGGCGATTTAACCAGACGCTGAGCGAAGAAAAGCTCGCCGAGCTAAGAATTCCAAGAGTTCAAGTCTGGCATTGGGTCGCCGCAGCCGAGCGAAGCCCCTGCTCGAATTCCACAAGAGACAAATCTTAACTCTCGCCGCGACTCAAACCTTGGCTCGAGCGAAGAACAAAGAAGCTCGCTGAAGGACCAACTCTCGCCGAAGCGAGGGTCCAAAATCCTGATACCTACTTTGTTCCCAACACAACCAACTCAGAATAAACTCCGCCTAACACATCCTATAATTCAAAACAAAGTATGAAAGGATGTAAACGAGACAACAATCGACTATCGACATCCACGACACATGTCCGATCATCAGACAACAAGGTAAACCCGGATCGCTATAATAACAAAGATCAACAACTTAAAAAAAAAAAGGAGCAAAATTGATGTGTGCTTGAAGAAAAAACTATCCATAAGGAGCCGGATCAACTGAGTCTTCTCTCCGATGGTCTCTCTCGCAGTATCGAAAGTAAAATAATTTGGTGAGAAGTCTTTTTAATTGTTTTGAAAGACGCTTTTTTTTCAATTTTACTCTTTAATTTATCTCAAGGAATTTTTTTTCTATATGTTCAAATTTACAATTATGTTTCATTATTATTTTTTGTCTATATATTCAAAAATCTTGACTATCTGCTAAATTTTTTTCCCTATCTCGTAAATTTTTGTCTAGATTTTATTATCACCAATTATAATCTCTTATCTGCTCAAATATCTATCCAAAATTTCTTATCCGCTCAACAAACCAAATGCAATCTTCAATTTATTTCTATCTGCTCAATTTTATTATCTCGCTGAAATACACCAAACCAAGATCTATTGCAATCTTTTCTTTCTCTCTTGTTCTTTCTCTATCTCATTGAAATTCTTTCTCAAATATTATCCAAAGATATACATATCTCGCTCGATTTTTTTATTATTACTATCTCGCTTAATTTTTATTTTTTTTGGTTCATTTACAACTATCTCGATGCAATTTGTTTCATCATAAAACAACAACAAAGATCAACAACTTAAAAAAAAGAAGGTAAATTGGATGTGTGCTTGAAGAAAAAATCGCCCATAAGGAGCAGGATCGATGGAGTCTTCTTCCGATGGTCCTCTCGCAGTATTCAAGAAAATAATTTGGTGAGAAGTCTTTTAATTGTTTTGAAAGACGCTTTTGTTTTCAATTTTACTTCATAATTTATCTATTGAATTTTTTTTTCATATGTTTAAATTCACATTTAAGTGTTTCATTATTATTTTGTTGTCTATATATTCAAAAATCTTGACTATCTGCTCAATTTTTTTCCCTATCTCGTGCAAATTTTGTCTAGATTTTATTATCGCTCAATTTTAATCTCTTATCTGCTCAAATATCCATCCAAAATTTCTTATCTGCTCAACAAACTAGTCACAATCTTCAATATATTTCTATCTGCTCAATTTTATTATCTATGAAAATACACCAAATCAGATCTCAGTAATCTTTTTTTTCTCTCTCTCTTGTTCTTTCTCTCTATCTCGCTGAAATTCTTTCTCAAATATAATCCAAGAGTATATATATATCCGTTTCTATTTATTATTATTATTTCTATTTGCTTAATTTTTTAAATTTTTTGGTTCATTTACAACTATTTGTTGCAATTTGTTTCATCATACAACAACAACAACAAAGATCAACAACTTAAAAAAAAAAAAAAAAAAAAAAAAAGGAGGAGAAATTTGATTCAGGTGCTTGAAGAAAAAAACTGCCCATAAGGAGTCGGATCAATGGAGTCTTCTCTCCTATGGTCCTCCGCAGTATCGAGTAAAATAATTTGTTGTGAAATCTTTTTATTTGTTTTAAAGGTCATTTTCTTTTCAATTTTACTCCTTAATTTATCTGTTCAATTTTTTTTTTCTACATTTTCAAATTTACATTTAAGTGTTTAATTATTATTTTTTTGTCTATATATTCAAAAAATCTTGACTATCTGCTCAATTTTTTTTTCCCTATTCGTGCAAATTTTGTCTAGATTTTATTATCGCCCGCTTATAATCTCTTATCTGCTCAAATATCTATCCAAAATTTCTTATCCGCTCAACAAAACCACCACAATCTTCAATTTATTTCTATCTGCTCAATTTTATTATCTCGCTGAAATACACCAAACCGTGATCTCGCTGCAATCTTTCTTTTCTCTCTCTTGTTCTTTTCTCTATCTCAAGGAAATTTTTCTCAAATATAATCCAAGATATATATATATATATATATATCTGTTTCTATTTTTTATTATTATTTCTATCTCGCTTAATTTTATTTTTTTTCCTGCTCATTTACAACTATTTGTTGCAATTTGTTTCATCATACAACAACAACAAAGATCAACAACTTAAAAAAAAATGAGGAGAAATTGGATCTGTGTGCTTGATGAAAAAAGACCGCCCATATGAGTCGGATCAATGGAGTCTTCCTCCGATGGTCCTTTGTAAGCATGACTAAAATAATTTGGTGAGAAGTCTTTTATTTGTTGTGAAAGTCGCTTTTGTTTTCAATTTTACTCCTTAATTTATCTGCTGAATTTTTTTCTATATGTTTAAATTTACATTTAAGTGTTTAATTATTATTTTTGTCTATATATTCAAAAAATCTTGACTATCTGCTCAATTTTTTTTTTTCCATATCTCTGCTCAAGTTTTTGTCTAGATTTTATTATCGCTCAATTTTAATCTCTTATCTATTCAAATATCTATCCAAAATATCTTATCTATCAACAAACCAAATACAATCTTCAATTTCTTTCTATCTATTCCATTTTATTATCTCGTTGAAATACACCAAACCGTGATCTCATGGTAATCTCTCTTTCTTTCTTGTTCTTTCTCTCTATGTGTTGAAATTCTTCTCAAATATAATCCAGTATATACATATATATATATATATTTATATCTGTTCTATTTTTTATTATTATTTCTATCTGCTTAATTTTTTATTTTTTTTGGTTCATTTACAACTATCTGTTGCAATTTGTTTCATCATACAACAACAACAAAGATCAACAACTTAAAAAAAAATGGGTGGAGAAATTGTATCCGTTCCAAGATTCCCTTTATCGCTCAATTGTATTCCTGACTCTTGCCCGTGAGTTGGTAGTTGTTCACCGTGTTGTCGCCCTTAATGTCATTTGTTTGAGTTTTAGGATGTGTTGGACTTGTTTCGAGTGGATGGATTGAGCCTTATCTAAATTCTTATTGTTGAATTTTTGTCGTTCCGCCAAGCGGTCTTGAGCTCTCGGAGATTGCATACTCCCAGATTTTGAGCCTCGCAAAAACTTCAAGTGCGATTCACGCTGAAGGCTTTATTGCGCCGAAGCGGATTGGTGGCGCCGAGCGCCAAGACATTTTTTGGTGAGAGTTCGAAGGAAGTTACACGCCTGCTTAACCGGTTTTTCACGCCGAGAAATGTCGATATCGCTGAGCAGCTGACATTTTCAAATCACTTTTGCTTTCTCTTACTTTCAAAAAGATCTTTGAGAGCCTCTCTCTAGAAACCCATTCTCTCTAGGGTTTGATCTAGTTAGAGTGTCTTCCTTCCCTTCGCCTTTGTAATAGTTGTATTGATCATCGAGGCGCTGCTTGATCCTAAAAGTTTGGATTTTGGAGCACTTTGGTTTTGGTCTTTCTCCATTCGAGTTTAACTTCGAGGTAGGGATAACTCTACTCCATCTTATGAGTTTTGTCTTGAGTTTTAGCATTTTGATATGTTAGGGTTGTTGGGTAATTTTGAGAAAGTTTGGGCCTTTTGTGTAATTTTACAAAAGTTAGGTTTTAATTATATAAACCTATATGCATGTTAAGCATAGAGAAATGAGATTAATGTTGGAACATTGATGGAAATAGAACCTCGTGGTTGTTTGTGAATTATGGGAATTTGTTCTAATTGGTTTAATTAATTAATGTATATAATTAATTAAAGAAAATGAGGAATTGAATTGAGAATGTTGAAATGGGAAATGTATGGGACTAAAGGATGTAGTTGAATCATTTATTACTCACCTAGTTGAAATTTTGACATATTATTCATTTGTGCATTTATTTCGCTTAGAAATAAATCGCTGGGCTACCTGAAGGTAGTGTTGATTGTTGTAGACAATGCATGATGATTACGTTAAACCAAAACTAATCAATTGGATGTGTCATAGAGTATGACGTTGATAGAATACATTAACTTTATGTATTGATTGATTGTGTATATGACCTATGTGTTTATATGCATTATGTGTAGATTCGCTGATAGAATACATTAATTTTATGTATTGATTGATTGTGTATAGAACCTAGGTGTTTATATGCATTAGGTGTAGAGGAGGAGATGAGATGTACTTCATGCTTAGAGGAAGACGGGATGGACCTCTAAACCGGATAGTGTTGGGAGGAGATGGGGGATGAACTCCGTAGATACAGCTCATATGCTTGTCTAGAGAAGTGAAGATACAGCTCATATGCTTATCTTTGAGAAGTGTAGATACAGCTCATATGCTTGTCTAGTGAAGTGTAGATATAGCTCATATCCTTATCTCTAAGTGTTGATATAGCTAATATGCTTATCTCTGCTTAAGTGTTGATACAACTAGTATGCTTATCTCTGCTGAAGTTTTGCTTGATTGATATAGCACTAAAAATGTATATCCTCATCATTTGTGAAGTATGGAAATGGTTTATGTGTTATTGATACAATACCAAAATGTGTATCCATAATGAGTTTCGAAAGTGTTTTAAAGATTAATCGTAATCTCATTAAGTTATTTTGCTAGGTTTGAAGCTTGTTTTCAAACGCAAATGCTTTTTGGAAAAAGAAGTGGAAAATGAAAAAAAAAAGAAGAAACATGAACTTGAATGTCATGGATCTCTCTTTCTCTTTTCTTTGTTCTTTTTTCTCTATGTGTTGAAATTCTTCTCAAATATAATTCAAAGATATATATATATATATATATATATTTATCCGTTTGTTTTTATTATTATTTCTATCTCGCTTAATTTTAATTTTTTTTTGGTTCATTTACAACTTATCTCTCGGTAATTTGTTTGATCATACAACAACAACAAAGACTGGTCAACTTAAAAAAAAATGGCGGAGAAATTGTGGACCGCCCCAGATTCTTTTACTGCTCTTTTGAATTGTATTCTTGATTTTGCCCGGCGGAGTTGATAGTTGTGTTCACTGTGGTTGTCGCCCTTAATGTCATTTGTTTGAGTTTTAGGATGCTGGACTCAAGTTTTATATGATTGAACCTTGGTCTAAATTCTCGACAATGAATTTTTTTGCTCCGGCTTCGAGATGTCTTGAGCTCTCGAGCGAGATTGCATACTCCCAGATTTTGGCTCGCAAAACTTCCTTCGCAGCGTTATTCACGCTGAAGCGGGTTTATTGCGCCGAAGGATTGCGGCGCCGAGCTACCAAAGATATTTTTGGAAGTAGAGCCTCGAATTGGGGAAGTTATGACGCTCGTTTAACCGGTTTTTCACGAGCTGATGTGTTTGTATCTATGTCTTGGCGCTTGGTTGGCCTTGTTGGCACCGTAGAGCGCACTCCAGATTTTGTTCTTTACCGAAAGGCAGAGTGTTTACGCCTCGAGCGGAAATGTCGATATCGCTGGAGCGCTGGGCATTTTTCAAATCACTTCGCTTTCTCTCTCTCTCTCTCTCTCTCTCTTACTTTCAAAAAGATCTTGACAGCCTCTCTAGAAACTCCCTTCTCTCTAGGGTTTGATCTAGTTAGAGTGTCTTCCTTCTCGCCTTTGTATTAGTTGTGTTGATCAACGAAAGGCCGCTTTTGATCCAAAAGTTTGGATTTTGGAGCACTTTGGTTTGGTCTTTCTCCATTCGGAAGCTCAACTTCGAGGTAGGGATAACCTACTCCATCTATGCAGTTTTGTCTTTGTTTAGCATTTTTGATATGCTGGGGTTGTTAATTTGAGAAAGTTTTTCGCCTTTTGTGTAATTTTCCATAAAAGTTAGGGTTTTAATTATATAAACCTATATGCATAAAAGTGCTAAGCATGTAGAGAAATGAGATTAATAAGCCGAACATCACGGAAATGAACCTCAGTGGTTGTTTGTGAATTATGGAATTCTGTTCTTAATTGGTTTAATTAATTAATTAATGTATATAATTAATTAAAGAAATGAAGAATTGAATTGAGAATGTTGAAACGTGGGAAATGTACTGGACTAAAGGATGTAGTTGAATCATTTATTACTCACCTAGTTGAAATGTTACATATTTGCATTTATTTCCCCGCTTAGAAATAATCGCTTAACAATGCAAGGAAGGTGTAGTGTTGATTGTTGTGTATACGATGATAATTAGCAAATCCAAAACTAATCAATTGGATGTGTCATAGAGTATGATTTGCTGATGTATCACATTAACTTTATGTATTGTTTGATCGCAGAGGATGACCTATGTGTTTATACGCATTATGTGTGATTTTATTGATGTATCATAATAATTTTATGTAATACATCGATTGTGTATAGAACCCAGGTGTTTATATGCATTAGGTGTAGAGGAGGAGACGGGGGATGTACTTTCTGAAGAGAGGGAAGACGGGGATGTACTGCAAGTCCATGTAAAAGGTTTGAGGAGAGATAGTAGTTGAATCACAGACACAACTCATATGCTTGTTCAGAGAAGTGAAGATATATAAATTATATGCTGCCCTGAGAAGTGTAGATATAGCTCATATGCTTGTCTAGTGAAGTGTAGATATAGCTCATATGCTTATCTCTGCTAAGTGCTGATATAGCTAATACGCCATTCTGCTATGTTGATACAACTAGTATGTTTATTCTGCTGAAGTTTGCTTGATCGATATAGCACTAAAATGTATATCCTCATCATTTGTGAAGTATGGAAATGGTTTATGTGTTATCGAGCATAATACCAAAATGTATCCATAATGAGTTTCAAAGTGTTTTAAAGATTAATTGAATCTGCTAGTTATTTTGCTAGGTTTGAGCCTTGTTTTCAAACTCAAATGCTTTTGGAAAAAGAAGTGGAAAATGAAAAAAAAAGAAACATGAACTCGAACGCCATGGAATTGAAAATGCGATGTAAATGAATGTATAAGGTTAACCATCTATCAACCTGCTAATCTTTTAGTCATTGTTCATAGTTGGTTTAGTGTATTTCTACTAGGTGTGGCTCACCCTATACGGGACACCATTTTGTGTGAAGCATGCCACTTCCAAGGGCATAGTTTGAAGACTAAAGGCGCAGACAGATCGCTCTTGTTGTTATCTTACTTTGATGTATTACATGTAAATTCGTGCCAAGGGCTTAAGATGTATTGAGTTAGCACTCCTCTTTTTTGTAACCAAGTGTTAACTTGAAAGATGTAAGCCCGTGAGGGCATTTGCTTTTGTCATTAGCATGAGATATTTTTGTAAGAATTACTCGATAACCGTGATGATGTTTGTCTCTATATCAATGCATGTTTATATTGATGGGTTTAATGTTATTATTTTGGGGCATGATAGTATCTCGGTGCTTCAAGAAAAAACGGTCCATAAAGAAATTTGGATCAATGGAGTCTTCTCATCCGACGGTCCTCTCGCAGTATTGAGTAAAATAATTTGGTGTGAAATCTTTTATTTGTTTTGAAAGTCGCTTTTGTTTTCAATTTTACTTCTTAATTTATCTGCTCAATTTTTTTTCTATATGTTCAAATTTACATTTAAGTGTTTAATTATTATTTTTTTGTCTATATATTCAAAAATCTTGACTATCTGCTCAATTTTTTTCCTATCGTGCAAATTTTTGTCTAGATTTTATTATCGCTCAATTTTAATCTCTTATCTGCTCAAATATCTATTCAAAATTTCTTATCTGCTCAACAAACTAGTCACAATCTTCAATGTATTTCTATTTGTTTAATTTTATTATCTTTGGAAATACACCAAACCAGAACTGCTGCAATCTTTTTTTCTCTCTCTTGTTCTATCTCTCTATCTGCTGAAATTCTTTCAAATATAATCCAAAGATATATACATATATCTGCTCTATTTTTATTATTATTTCTATCTCGCTTAATTTTTAATTTTTGTTTATTTCATTTACAACTATCTATTGCAATTTGTTTCATCATACAACAACAACAAAGGTCAACAACTTCAAAAAAAAAAAAAAAGGAGAAGAAATTGATCTGTGGTGGTTGGAGAAAAAAACGGTCTAAAGGAGTTGGATCAATGGAGTCTTCTCTCCTATGATCCTCTCGCAGTATTGAGTAAAATAATTTGGTATGAAATCTTTTTATTTGTTTTAAAAGTCGCTTTTGTTTACAATTTTACTCCTTAATTTATCTGCTCAATTTTCTTTTTCTATATGTTCAAATTTACATTGAAGTGTTTAATTATTATTTTTTGTCTATATATTTAAAAATCTTGACTATCTGCTCAATTTTTTCCCTATCCGCAAATTTGTCTTGATTTTATTATCACAATTTGAATCATATCTGTTTAAATATCTTTCCAAAATTTCTTATCCGGTCAACAAACCAGTCACAATCTTCAACTTATTTCTATCTGTTCAATTTTATTATCTGTTGAAATACACCAAACCAGGATCTGTTGAAATCTTTCTTTCTCTCTCTTGTTCTTTCTCTCTATCTGTTGAAATTTCTTCTCAAATATAATCCAGTATATATATATATCTGTTCTATTTTTTATTATTATTTCTATCTGCTTAATTTTTAATTTTTGTTTGGTTCATTTACAATTATCGGTTGCAATTTGTTTCATTATACCACAACAACAAAGATCAACAACTTAAAAAAAAAAAAAAAATGAGCGGAAATTGGATGTGTGCTTGAAAAAAAAAACTGTCCATAAAGAGCTGGATCGATGGAGTCTTCTCCTCCGATGGTCCTCTGCAGGTATTGAGTAAAATAATTTCGTGAGAAGTCTTTTTCTGTGTTTTGAAAGACGTTTTGTTTTTAATTTTACTACTTAATTTATCAGTTGAATTTTTTTTTTATATATGTTCAAATTTACATCTAAGTGTTTAATTATTATTTTTTTGCCTATATATTAAAAAATCTTGACTATCTGCTCAATGTTTTTCCTATCTCTGCAAATTGTTGTCTAGATTCTATTATCGCTCAATTTTAATCTCTTATCTGCTCAAATATCTATCCAAAATTTCTTATATGTTCAACAAACTAGTCACAATCTTAAATATATTTCTATCTGCTCAATTTTGTTATCTGTGGAAATACACCAAATCAGATCTGTTGCAATCCTTTTTTCTCTCCCTTGATCTTTCTCTATCTTGAAATTCATCTCAAATATAATCTAGTATATATATATCTGTTCTATTTTTATTATTATTTCTATCTCGCTTAATTTTTAATTTTTTGATTCATTTACAACTATCTGCAATTTGTTTCATCATACAACAACAACAAAGGTCAACAACGTAAAAAATGTGAGAAATTGACAGGTGCTTGAAGAAAAAATCGCCCATAAGGAGTTGGATCAATGGAGTCTTCTCCGATGGTCCTCTCGCAGTATCGAGTAAAATAATTTGGTGTGAAATCTTTTTATTTGTTTTACAAGTCGTATTGTTTTCAATTTTACTCAATTTATCTGCTCAATTTTTTTCTATATGTTCAAATTTACATTTAAGTGTTTAATTATTATTTTTTGTCTATATATTAAAAATCTTGACTATCTGCTCAATTTTTTCCTATTTGTGCAAATTTGTCTTGATTTTATTATCTGCTCAATTTTAATCATATCTGCTCAAATATTTATTCAAAATTTCTTATCTGCTCAACAAACCAAATACAATCTTCAATTTGTTTCTATCTGCTCAATTTTATTATCTGTTGAAATACACCAAACCAGATCTCAAGGTAATCCTTCTTTCTCTCTCTCTTGTTCTTTCTCTCTATCTCATGAAATTTTTTCTCAAATATAATCCAAAGATATATATATATATATATCTGTTTCTATTTTTATTATTATTTCTATCTCGCTTAATTTTAATTTTTGTTTGGTTTATTTACAACTATCTCGTTGCAATTTGTTTCATCATATAACAACAACAAAGATCAACAACTTAAAAAAAAAAAAAAAAAAGAGCAATTGATCTGGGTGCTTGAAAAAAAATTGTCCATAAGGAGCCGGATCAATGGAGTCTTCTCCGATGGTCCTCCGCAGTATTGAGGTAAATATTTTGGTGAGAAGTCTTTTTATTTGTTTTGAAAGACGCTTTGTTTTCAATTTTACTACTTAATTTATCTCGTTGAATTTTTTTTCTATATGTTGAAATTTACATTTAAGTGTTTAATTATTATTTTTTGTCTATATATTCAAAAATCTTGACTATCTCGCTTCATTTTTTTCCCTATCTGCGCAAATTTTTGTCTAGATTTTATTGTCACTTCAATTTTAATCTCTTATCTGCTCAAATATCTATCCAAAATTTCTTATATGTTCGACAAACTACCACAATCTTCAATATATTTATATTTGTTCAATTTTATTATCTGTGGAAATACACCAAACCAGATCTCAAGCAATATTTTTTTCTCTCTCTTGTTCTTTCTCTCTATCTCTGCTGAAAATATTTCTCAAATATAATCCAAAGATATATATATATATCTGTTTCTATTTTTTATATTATTTCAATCGCTTAATTTTCAATTTTTGTTTGGTTCATTTTCAACTATCTCTGCAATTTGTTTCATCATACAACAACAA
Source organism: Camellia lanceoleosa (assembly GCA_025200525.1). Lineage (NCBI taxonomy): Eukaryota > Viridiplantae > Streptophyta > Magnoliopsida > Ericales > Theaceae > Camellia > Camellia lanceoleosa. The sequence continues at coordinate 24,174 of JANUSC010000389.1, forward strand.
CAAAGATCAACAACTTAAAAAAAAAAAAAGAAGTGAGCGTAAATTGATCTGGTGCTTCAAGAAAAAAAACTGTCCATAAGGAGCTCGATGAATGGAGTCTTCTCATTCGATGGTCCTCTGCAGGCATTGAGTAAAACAATTTGGTGACAAGTCTTTTTATTTGTTTTGAAAGACGTTTTGTTTTCAATTTTACTCCATAATTTATCTGTTCAATTTTTTTTTTCTATATGTTTAAATTTACATTTAAGTGTTTAATTATTATTTTTTTTCTATATATTAAAAAATCTTGACTATCTGTTCCATTTTTTTCTCTATCTGTGCAAAATTTTTGTCCAGATTTTATTATCTGTTCAATTTTAATCTCTTCTCTATTCAAATATCTATACAAATTTCTTATATGTTCAACAAGCCAGTCACAATCTTCAATATATTTCTATCTGTTCAAATTTATTATCTCGTGAAATACACCAAACCAAAGATCTCAAATTTTTTTTTTCTCTCTCTCTTGTTCTTTCTCTCTATTTGTTGAAATTCTTTCTCAAATATAATCTAGTATATATATATATATCTGTTCTATTTTTTATTATTATTTCAATCTGGTTAATTTTTAATTTTTTTTTTTGTTTATTTACAACTATCTGTTGCAATTTGTTTCATCATACAACAACAACAAAGATCAACAACTTAAAAAAAAAAATGAGAAGAAATTGGATCTGTGCGCTTAAAGAAAAAAAAACTGTCCATAAGGAGTTGGATCAATGGAGTCTTCTCCGATGGTCCTCTCGCAGTATGACTAAAATAATTTGAGAAGCCTTTTATTTGTTTTGAAAGACATTTTGTTTTCAATTTTACTCCTTAATTTATCTTGAATTTTTTTTCTATATGTTCAAATTTACATTTAAGGGTTTACTCATTATTTTTTGTTTATATATTCAAAATTTTGACTAGTCATTCAATTTTTTTCCTATATCTGCATAAAATTTTCTCTAGATTTTATTATCGCTCAATTTTAATCATATCTGCTCAAATATCTATCCAAAATATCTTATCTCTGCTCAACAAACCAAATACAATCACCATTTTATTTCTATCTGCTCAACTTTATTATCTGTTGAAATACACCAAACCAGATCTGCTGCAATCTTTTTTTTCTCTCTCTCTTGTTCTTTCTCTCTATCGCTTGAAATTCTTTCTCAAATATAATCCAAAGATATATATATATATATATCTCGTCTATTTTTTTATTATTTCTACCGCTTAATTTTTAATTTTGTTTGGTTCATTTACAACTATCTGTTGCAATTTGTTTCATCATCATACAACAACAACAAAGGTCAACAACTTTAAAAAAAAAAAAAAGGAGGAGAAATTGGATCTGTGTGCTTGAAGAAAAAAAATTGTCCATAAGTAGCTGGATCAATGGAGTGTTCTCCTCCTATGGTCCTCTCGCAGTATTGAGTAAAATAATTAGTCAGAAATCTTTTATTTGTTTTAAAAGTCGCTTTTGTTTTCAATTTTACTTTTAATTTATCTGCTCAATTTTTTTTCTATATGTTCAAATTTACATTTACGTGTTTAATTATTATTTTTTTTGTCTATAGATTCAAAAATCTTGACTATCTGCTCAATTTTTTTCCCTATCTCGTATATTTGTCTTGATTTTATTATCGCTCAATTTTAATTTGTTATCTCTGCTCAAATATCTTCCAAAATTTCTTATCCATTCAATAAACCAACCACAATCTTCAATTTATTTCTATCTGCTCAATTTTATTATCTGTTGAAATACACCAAACTAGGATCTGCTGCAATCTTTTCTTTCTCTCTTGTTCTTTCTCTCTATCTCTGAAATTCTTTCTCAAATATAATCATGTATATACATATATATATATATATATCTATTCTATTTTTTATTATTATTTCTATCTCGCTTGATTTTTAATTTTGTTTGGTTCATTTACAACTATCTCAAGGTAATTTGTGTCATCATACAACAACAACAAAGATCAACAACTTAGAAAAAAAAAAAGAGCGTAAATTGATCTGGTGCTTGAAGAAAAAAACTGCCCATAAGGAGCCGGATCAATGAAGTCTTCTCCTCCGATGGTCCTCGCAGGATTGCGTAAAATAATTTGGTGAGAAGTCTTATTATTTGGTTTGAAAGACGTTTTGTTTTCAATTTTACTCCTTAATTACTTGTTGAATTTTTTTTTGCTATATGTCCAAATTTACATTTAAGTGTGTAATTATTTTTTTTTTGTCTATGTATTCAAAAATCTTGACTATCTGTTCAATTTTTTTTCCCTATCTGTGCAAATTTTTGTCTAGATTTTATTATCAGTTCAATTTTAATCTCTTATCTGCTCAAATATCTATCCAAAATTTCTTATCTGCTCAACAAACCGTCACAATCTTCAATATATTTCTATCTGCTCAATTTTATTATCTGTGGAAATACATCAATCCAGATCTGTAATCTTTTTTTCTCTCTCTTGTTCTTTCTCTCTATCTCATGAAATTCTTTCTCAAATATAATCTAGTATATATATATATATCTCGTTTCTATTTTTTTTATTATTTCTATCTGCTTAAATTTTTATTTTTTTGGTTCATTTACAACTATCTGTTGCAATTTGTTTCATCATACAACAACAACAAAGATCAACAACTTAAAAAAAAAAAAAAAAAAAGGAGGAGAAATATGATCTGTGCGCTTGAAGAAAAAAAAAACTGTCCAGAAGGAGCTGGATCAATGGTGTAACGCCCTCAAAATAATACATAAAACCCATCACTTTAGACATGCGTTGATATAAGAGAAATCAACAATTTCTATTCATCAGAGTAGTTCTTACAATCAGATCACATGTTAACAACAAAGCAAATGCCTCTACTAAGCATAACTTTCCAAGTCAACACTTGGTTACACAAAAGAAGAGTACTAACTATATACAAAATGAGCCCTTGGCTTGATATACAAGTAATACAAGCAAAATAAACAAAATGGAGTCTTCAACTCTTATAGCGATCCCGAGTTTACCCTTGTTGTACAGTGATCCGGACATGTGTCCGTGGATGTTAGTAGCTGATTGTTGTCTCGTTTACATCCTTTCATACTTTGTTTTTGAATTATAGGATGTGTTGGGCAGGTTTGTTACAGGTTGGTTGTGTTGAGAACAAAGAGTAGCTGTCTAGATTTTTGGACCCTCGCTCGAGCGAGGAGTTGGTCGCTCGAGCGAGCTTCTATCTTTTGTTCTTCGCTCGAGCCAGGGTTTGGTCGCTCGAGCGAGAGTTGAGTTTTGTCTCTGGTGGGTCGAGCCAGGGGGGCTTCGCTCGAGCGAGTGATTGACCTGAATACTGGAATTCTTGGCTCGAGCGAGCTTTTCTTCGCTCGAGCGATCTGGTTCGTCCTTCGCTCGAGCGAGCTGTTCGTCGCTCGAGCGAGCTTCTGGGTTGTTGGCTCGAGCAAGGCTGTCTTGGCTCGAGCGAGTGTTTTATGTGTCTGGTCGCTCGAGCGAGCAGGCCTTCGCTCGAGCGAGCCTGTCTTCATCAGCAAGACAGCAGCAGATTTCAAATCATTTTTTTCAAAACTTTTGATCTAAATCTCTCAAATCCGAGAGCCTCTCACTTTAGATTTTCACTCTCTCTAAGATTTGATCTACCTAGGGTGATTTCCTACCCTAAGTCCTTTGTTAAAAAGATAGCGGTTGTCGAGGGCTTCGATTTAATCGGAAAAAGTCGGGGTTTGGAGCACTTTGATTTTCGGGCTTCATCTCCATTTCAGCTCAAACTTTGAGGTAGGGATACCCTACTCCTCTTTATGGATTTTGTCTTTAAATTTTATCATTTGGATATGTTGGGGATAGTTGTGTAATTTTGAGAAAGTTTGGGGCTTTTATGTAATTTTATAAAAGTCAGTTTTATTTAAAATAAACCAATATGCATGTTTAGCATAGAGAAATGAGATTAATGTGAAATCATTGATGAAAATGGAACCTTTAGGGTTGTAATGTTAATTATGGAAAATGCTATAATTACATTGTTTAATTAATTGGTATAATTAATTGTGAGGAATGAGGAATGGAATTGGAAATGTTGAGATTGGAAGTATGTGGGATAAAAGGGTGTAGTTAGATTATTTATCACTCACCGAATTGAAATATTGATTATATATCCATTTGTGCATTTATTTTCTGTATAGAAATAACTGATTTGGGCTATCGGTGGAGGATAATCGTGATTGTTGTAGACAATGCATGATGATTAGGCAAACTAAAACTAATCTATGGAATGTGTTATGGAATTTGACGAATGATAGAATACATTAACTGTATGTATTGATTGATTGTATATAGAACCAATGTGTTTATATGCATTATGTGTAGATGAGGAGATGGGGGATGTACTCATGATTTAGGAGAAGATGGGGATGTACCTCTAAACCTGTTAGTGTTGGGAGGAGATGGAGATGAACTCAGAGACACAAATTTCATATGCTTGTCTAGAGAAGTGAAGATACACTCATATGCTTATCTTTGAGAAATATAGATACAAACTCATATGCTTGTCTTGGAAATGTGATGTAGCTTGTATGCTTACCTTTGAGAAATATGATACATTTCATATGCTTGTCATGGAAATGTGATGTAGCTTGTATGCTTACCTTTGAGAAATATAGATACAACTCATATGCTTGTCTTGGAAATGTGATGTAGCTTGTATGCTTATCTGTGGATGTATTGATATAACTAATATGTTTATCTATGTTGAAATGGAAAGTGTTTAGTATGAGTTCCTGTCTCATATGAGTTGTTGGCCAGGTTTTAAGCCAGGATTATGTATTGATAATCGAAAGGAAAGAAATGGAAAATGTTAGAGGCACAAAGAGGTGATCTTGAGGTAGATTCCCTAAGAGAGAAGATCTCCAATGGGAAGGTTGAGAAGGGTTTGACGGTGTATCTCGACTTGAGTGTGAGATACCGAGACCGTTTGTTTGTGCCGGAGTCTTGCCGAGAGGAAGTACTCCGAGAGTTTCATCATTCGCGCCTTGCGATGCATCCGGGAGGTACGAAGATGTACCGGGATTTGGGTCGCCAGTTTTGGTGGCGGGGCATGAAGAGATGTGGCATTCGTGTCTAAGTGCCTTACTTGTCGCAAGTGAAGGTCGAGATCGAGGCCACGGGTTTGTTGTAACCCTTGCCTATTGTCGAGTGGAAGTGGGAGCATGTCACTATGGACTTCGTTGTAGGTCTTCCGAGGACTCAGCGGGGTAGTGATGCCATTTGGGTGGTTGTAGACCGGTTGACTAAGTCGGCGCACTTCATTCCTATGCGCGTGAGAGATTCGGTAGATCATCTTGCCGACTTGTATGTTCGGGACATAGTGAGGTTGCACGGGTCCCAAAGGACGATCGTCTCAGATAGAGATCCTCGTTTTACTGCTAGGTTGTGGCAGAGTTTGCAGAGTGCCTTGGGCACTAGGTTGACCTTCAGTACGGCTTATCATCCTCAGACTGACGGGCAGTCCGAGTATACTATTCAGATCCTTGAGGATATGCTTCGGGGTTGGGTCCTTGACTTTAGTGGGACGGGGGAGAGGCACTTACCATTGGGGGAGTTTGCCATCAACAACAAATGCCTATCGCCTAGTATCGGATGGCACCGTGTGAGGCCTTGTATGGCCGACCTTGTAGGTCTCCGGTTTGTTGGGCCGAGGTGGGTGACGCACCTTTGTTGGGTCCAGAGTTGGTTAGGGAGACGACGGAGAAAGTTGAGCTTATCTGTAGGAGGCTAGTTACAGCCCAGAGTCGTCAGAAATCTTATGCTGATCGTAGGAGGAGACCGTTGGTGTTTGAGGTGGGTGATCATGTCTTTCTGAAGATATCACCTAGACGGGGGTTGGTGAGGGTTGGGAAGAGAGGAAGTTATCCTCTGCTTATAGGGCCTTTTGAGATCCTTGAGAGGATTGCCGGGGTGGTTTATCGTTTAGCTTTCCCGCCACAGTTGTCCGGAGTTCATGACGTGTTTCATGTAAGTATGCTTCGGAAGTATGAGCCAGATCCGTCACATGTACTGGATTGGACTAATTTAGAGGTAGATGAGGATGCCTCGTATGAGGAGAAACCGGTTCGTCTTGGATAGGCGGATCAAGTCTCGCGTGGCAAGACCATCCTTTGGTTAAGGTTTTGTGGAAGCATCACGGGTGGAGGAGGCCACTTGGGAACGTGTGAGTTGGAAGTCCGCGAGAAATATCCTGACTTGTTTGTTGATTTGTAATCATGTAGTGAGAACTTGTAATCTTGTTGAACTTTAAGAACATTGTTTGTGTCTTAAGTTGTAAAACATGGTATATGTTTTGATTTAAGGAAGTATTGTAGAACTTGCCTTGATGTGGGAGTTGATTATAATATTGCATATGCTGACTATATTATAGAACTGGAGATATATCATGAATGTTGATTATGATATAAATTGTGAACCATATATGTTGAAAATGGTTGGAAAATGAAAAAGGAAATGCATGTTATAGATGCACTTGAAATGTATATATATGTGAAATGCCTCTTTAAATGAGATGAATGACCCAGAATGGGTCGAATTGTTGAATGTTGCAGTGTAACATTGTTTAAAATGGAGAAAAACTTGTTTTTTGAAAACTTGTTCTTAATTTCGGGGACGAAATTCTTTAAGGGGGGAAGGTTATAGCGATCCCGGGTTTACCCTTGTTGTACAGTGATCCGGACATGTGTCTGTGGATGTTAGTAGTTGATTGTTGTCTCGTTTACATCCTTTCATACTTTGTTTTTGAATTATAGGATGTGTTGGGCAGGTTTGTTACAGGTTGGTTGTGTTGAGAACAAAGAGTAGCTGTCCAGATTTTTGGACCCTCGCTCGAGCGAGGAGTTGGTCGCTCGAGCCAGCTTCTGTCTTTTGTTCTTCGCTCGAGCCAGGGTTTGGTCGCTCGAGCGAGAGTTGAGTTTTGTCTCTGGTGGGTCGAGCCGAAAAGCGATTGCCCTGGTACTTGGACCTGAACACTGGAATTCTTGGCTCGAGCGAGCTTTTCTTCGCTCGAGCGATCTAGCTCTTCGCCAGAAGCGAAGCTGTTCGCCGCCGAGCGAAGCTTCGGGTTGTTGGCTCGGCTCGAGCGAGTGTTTTCAGGTTCCGTCGCTGAGCAAGCAGGCCTTCGCTCGAGTGAGCCTGTCTTTATCAGCGAGACAGCAACGGATTTCAAATCATTTTTTCAAAACTTTTGATCTAAATCTCTCAAATTCGAGAGCCTCTCACTCTAGATTTTCACTCTCTCTAAGATTTGATCTACCTAGGGTGATTTCCTACCCTAAGTCCTTTGTTAAAAAGATAGCGGTTGTCGAGGGCTTCGATTTAATCGAAAAAGCCTGGGTTTGGAGCACTTTGATTTTCAAGCTTCATCTCCATTTCGCTCAAACTTTGAGGTAGGGATACCCTACTCTTTATGGATTTTGTCTTTAAATTTTAGCATTTTGATATATTGGGGATAGTTGTGTAATTTTGAGAAAGTTTGGGGCTTTTATGTAATTTTATAAAAGTTGGGGTTTTATTTAAAATAAACCAATATGCATGTTTAGCATAGAGAAATGAGATTAATGTGAAATCATTGATGAAAATGGAACCTTTAGGGTTGTAATGTTAATTATGGAAAATGCTATAATTACATTGTTTAATTAATTGGTATAATTAATTGTGAGGAATGAGGAATGGAATTGGAAATGTTGAGATTGGAAGTATGTGGGATAAAAGGGTGTAGTTAGATTATTTATCACTCACCGAATTGAAATGTTGATTATATATCCATTTGTGCATTTATTTTCTGTATAGAAATAACTGCTTTGGGCTATCGGTGGAGGATAGTCGTGATTGTTGTAGACAATGCATGATGATTAGGCAAACTAAAACTAATCTATGGAATGTGTCATGGAATTTGATTTAATGATAGAATACATTAATCAGATGTATTGATTGATTGTATATAGAACCAATGTGTTTATATGCATTATGTGTAGAGGAGGAGATGGGGATGTACTCATGGTTTAGGGAAGATGGGGATGTACCTCTAAACCGTTAGTGTTGGGAGGAGATGGGGGATGAACTCCGTAGACATAGCTCATATGCTTGTCTAGAGAAGTAAAGATACGGCTCATATGCTTATCTTTGAGAAATATAGATACAGCTCATATGCTTGTCTTGGAAATGTGATGTAGCTTGTATGCTTACCTTTGAGAAATATAGATACAGCTCATATGCTTGTCTTGGAAATGTGATGTAGCTTGTATGCTTATCTGTGGATGTATTGATATAACTAATATGTTTATCTATGTTGAAATGGAAAGTGTTTAGTATGAGTTCCTGTCTCATATGAGTTGTTGGCCAGGTTTTGAGCCAGGATTATGTATTGATAATCGAAAGGAAAGAAATGGAAAATGAAAGGAAATATAGACTTGAATGTCTTGGAACTGTCAAGTGTTATGAAAGAATGTAAAAGTGTTGACCATCTATCAACTGTTAATCTTTTAGTCATTATTCATAACCGGTTTAGTATATTTCTCTTACTGGTGGCTCACCCTATATGGGAACATCATTTTCGTGCAGTAGCATGCCACCTCCAAGGACATAGCTTGGGAGGCTAGAGGCGACACACTTTTGTTGTCGATTTATTTTGATGTATTACATGTATATTCAAGCCTGTGGCTTAATGTGTAATTGAGTTAGAACTCTTTTTGTAACCAAGTGTTAGCTTGGAAAGTCAGAAGCCTTTAAGGCACTTGCTTTTGTTGTTAACATGTAATACCTTTTGTAAAGAACTATTCAGCTTAAATAGAAGAATGTGGACTTTTATTATGTCAATGCATGTTTAATTGATGGGTTTAATGTTATTATTTTGAGGGCGTTATAACTCTTATAATCATCCAAGCTATGTCCTTGGATGTGGTACCACTGCATTCAAAAATAATGTCCCATATAAGGTGAGCCAACGCCAAGAGAGATACGCTAAACACAAGATGAGCAAGAATTCAAGACATTAGCAATTGATAAATGTTTAATTCCCATAAATCAATTCATAACTCAATTCCATTACATGACCACTATGTTCATGTTTCATTTCATTTTCCATTTCTTATCATGTTCACAATTTACAACAACGGCTCAGAACCTGGCCAACAACTAACATGAGATAGCGACTCATATTAAACATTTCCCATTTCACAGTAGATAAGCATACTAGCTATATCAACACTACGATGGATGAGCATATAAGCTATATCAACATCTCAACAGATAAGCATATAAGCTGTATCCACACTTCAATAGATAAGCATATGAGCTATATCAACACTTCCATAGATAAGCATATGAGCTATATCAACACTTCCATAGATAAGCATATGAGCTGTATCAACACATTAACTGACGAGCATATGAGCTGTATCAGCGGAGTCCATCCCCTATCTCCTCCCAAACAACATCCGGTTTAGAGGTCCATCCCCTATCTTCTCCTAAACCGTGGAGTACATTCCCTATCTCCTCCCATACACACACAACGTATATACACATAGGTCATATATACACAATCAATCAATACATAACGTTAATGTATTCTATCAACCGTCATATTCTATGACACATCCAATTGATTAGTTTTAGTTTGCCTAATCATCATGCATTGTCTACAACAATCATAGCTACCCTCCACCGGTAGCCCAAGCAATTATTTCTAAACAGATAATAAAAGCTCCAACAGATAAAATATCAATGTTTTCAAAAGTGAGCGATTAATAAATCCAACTCCACCATTTCACATTTTAATGAGCCAATTTCATTATTTCCAACTCAATTCCAAATAACAACTTTCCCAAATTAATTATACCAATTAATTTATACAACAAATTAGGTTTTTACCCATTTCCCAATATTGACCCAATGGTCTATATATCAACAACTAACAACAATATCATTATTTAGAAACCCAAAATACACATTCTAGGATCAAAATAACAAAACCTCCCTTTAACATCTTGTAACCCTAAGTCCCAAAATTATCCAACTTCAACACTTTATCAAAACAACCAAAAATCTATGTCAAAGACCATAAGAGTGAGTCGGAATCCCAACCTCAAAAGTTGACACCCAACGAAGAAGATGAAGAAAACGAAAATGCTTCAAATCCCGAGATTGTTGGATCAAAAGATAGCCCTCGACAATCAACAACTTTTTTGTAAAGGCCAAATGTGAGGAAACAACTTCTACTAGATCAACACCTAGAGAGAAGGCAAGGTTCTAGTGAGAGAAGCTCTCTAATGGTGTTTTGGAAAAGTAAGAGAGAGAAAAGGATGTGAAAAAGTGATTCAAAAACCCGGATCTCGGAGACTTAACCTAGCCGCTTCGCCGAGCGGAAACCCCCTCGAAAGGCCACTCACAGACTCCCGCTCGAGCGTCCAAACCCCCGCTCGAGCGTCGGATACACACTCCCAGCACTTTTGCAGAGCCAAGTCCCCGCTCGAGCATCCAACTCCCCGCCGAAGGCCACATTACAAACTCCCGCCGAAAGGCCCAAACTCTCGCCGAGCGACAATCTCAGAGAGAAAATACGGGATGGGTGATTTTCTCGCTCGAGCACCAAAACCCCCGCTCGAACGGAGAAGCAACAACAAAGGCCCCGCTCGAGCGTCAAAAGCTCCGCTTGAGCAGACAGGCCAAAATCTGGGCAGCTAGTTTTGGTTTCTAAGCTCAACCCACCTGTTTCAAACCTGCCCAACACAACCCAACACTTAAATACAAAAAGTAAAGGATGTAAACAAGATATACACAACAACCAACTCCACGGAACCTAAGTCCGGATACAACAATTAAAGAAAGGGAAACCGATCGCTAAATGAAGTCTTCTCCGATGGTCCTCTGCAGGCATTGAGTAAAATAATTTGGTGAGAAGTCTTTTTCTTTGTTTTGAAAGACGTTTTGTTTTCAATTTTACTCCTCAATTTATCTGTTGAATTTTTTTTTCTATATGTTCAAATTTACATTCAAGTGTTTAATTATTATTTTTTGTCTATATATTCAAAAATCTTGACTATCTGCTCAATTTTTTTTCCCTATCTCGAGCAAATTTTTGTCTAGATTTTATTATCGCTCAATTTTAATCTCTTATCTGCTCAAATATCTATCCAAAATTTCTTATCTGCTCAACAAACCACCACAATCTTCAATTTATTTCTATCTGCTCAATTTTATTATCTTGCAATACACCAAACAAGGATCTGTTGCAATCTTTCTTTCTCTCTTTCTTGTTCTTTCTCCGATCTGTTGAAATTCTTTCTCAAATATAACCTAGTATATATATATATATCTGCTTTATTTTTTATTATTATTTCAATCGCTTAATTTTTAATTTTTTTGGTTCATTTACAACTATCTCAAGGCAATTTGTTTCATCATACAACAACAACAAAGATCAACAATTTATATAAAAAAAAGGAGCGTAAATTGATCTGCTCGCTGAAGAAAAAAACTGTCCATAAGGAGCTGGATCAATGGAGTCTTCCTCCGATGGTCCTCTCGCAGCATTGTGTAAAGTAATTTGTGAAATCTTTTATTTGTTTTGAAAGTCATTTTGTTTTCAATTTTACCCTTAATTTATCTGCTCAATTTTTTTTTCTATATGTTCAAATTTACATTTAAGTGTTTAATTATTATTTTTTGTCTATATATTCAAAAATCTTGACTATCTGCTCAATTTTTTTCCCTATCCGTGCAAATTTTTGTCTAGATTTTCTTATCGCTCAATTTTAATCTCTTATTTGTTCAAATATCTATTCAAAATTTCTTATCCGCTCAACAAACCAAATACAATCTTCAATTTATTTCTATCTGTTATATTTATTATCTCTGAAATACACCAAACCGAGATCTGTTGCAATCTTTATTTCTCCTCTCTTGTTCTTTCTCTCCATCTGTTGAAATTCTTTCTCAAATATAATCTCGTATATATATATATATATATCTGTTTCTATTTTTATTATTATTTCTATCTGCATAATTTATAATTTTTGTTTAGTTCATTTACAACTATCTGCTGCAATTTGTTTCATTATACAACAACAACCAAGGTCAACAACTTAAAAAAAAAAAAAAAAAGAAGGAGAAATTGGATCTGGTGCTTGAAGAAAAACAATCGTTAATAAGGAGCCGGATCAATGGAGTCTTCTCCTATGGTCCTCTCGCAGTATTGAGTAAAATAATTTGGTTTGAAATCTTTTGATTTGTTTTAAAAGTCGCTTTTGTTTTCAATTTTACTCCTTAATTCATCTCTGCTCAATTTTTCTTTTCTATATGTTCAAATTTACATTTAAATGTTTAATTATTTTTTTTGTCTATATATTCAAAAATCTTGACTATCTCTGCTCAATTTTTTCCTATCTCAAGCAAATTTGTCTTGATTTTATTATCGCTCAATTTTAATCATATCTGCTCAAATATCTATCCAAAATTTCTTATCCATTCAACAAACCAGTCACAATCTTCAATTTATTTCTATCTGTTCAATTTTATTATCTGTTGAAATACACCAAACCAGGATCGGTTGCAATCTTTCTTTTTCACTCTCTTGTTCTTTTTCTCTATCTGTTGAAATACTTTCTCAAATATAATCCAATATATATATATATATATATCTATTCTATTTTTTATTATTATTTCTATATGCTTAATTTTTAATTTTTGTTTGGTTCATTTACAACTACCTGTTGCAATTTGTTTCATCATACAACAACAAAAAAGATCAACAACTTAAAAAAAAAAAAAAAGGAGCGAAATTGATCAGGTGCTTGAAGAAAAAAACTGTCCATAAGGAGCTGGATCAATGGAGTCTTCTCCTCTGATGGTCCTCTACAGGCATTGAGTAAAATAATTTGGTGAGAAGTCTTTTTATTTGTTTTGTAAGACGTTTTGTTCTCAATTTCCCTCCTTAATTTACCTGTTCAATTTTTTTTTCTATATATTTAAATTTACATTTAAGTGTTTAATTATTATTTTTTTGTCCATATATTCAAAAATCTTGACTATCTTTTCAATTTTTTCCCTATCTGTGCAAATTTTTGTCTAGATTTTATTATCAGTTCAATTTTAATCTCTTATCCGTACAAATATCTATCCGAAATTTCTTTTCTGTTCAACAAAGCAGTCACAATCTTCGATATATTTCTATCTGTTACGTTTTATTATCTGTGGAAATACACCAAACCAGGATCTGTTGCAATCTTTTTTTCTCGATCTCTTGTTCTTTCTCTCTATCTGTTGAAATTCTTTCTCAAATATAATCCAGTATATATATATATATATCTGTTCTATTTTTTATTATTATTTCTATCTACTTAATTTTTAATTTTTTTTCGTTCAGTTACAACTAGCTGTTGTAATTTATTTCATCATACGACAACAACAAAGATCAACAAATTTAAAAAAAAAAAAAAAAGGAGCAGAAATTGGATCTGTGCACTTGAAGAAAAAAAAACTGTCCATAAGGAGCTGGATCAATGGAGTCTTCTCCGATGGTCCTCTCGCAGTATTGAGTAAAATAATTTGGTGAGAAGTCTTTTTATTTGTTTTGAAAGACGATTTGTTTCAAATTTTATTCCTTAATTTATCTATTGAATTTTTTTTCTATACGTTCAAATTTACATTTAAGTGTTTAATTATTATTTTTTTGTCTATATATTCAAAAATCTTGACTATCTGCTCAATTTTTTTCCCTATCTGTAAAATTTTTGTCTAGATTTTATTATCAGTTCAATTTTAATCTCTTATCTGTTCAAATATCTATCCAAAATTTCTTATATGTTCAACAAACTAGTCACAATCTTCAATTTATTTCTATATGTTCAATTTTATTATCTGTTGAATGCCCCTGCTAGCCTACTGGCTCGGCCACATTGGCCTGGCCAACCCCTTCCTGCACTGCCGGAACCTCCTCCCAGATAGGCACTTCTCGCCACCTGCCTACCACGCCTCCCCCATCCTCGTCCTCGTCCTGACATCCTAATAAAGGAAACAAAGACGTTAGCACATTAATAAATGTGCCGAAGCTATAACACTCGTGTCCTAATGCATTGGACAACAATAATTCACTCCACGTAAGCACATAATCACATAAGCACCTACGAATTTCATTCCTGGATAATGATAGTCCCGAGGCGTCACTAAAGTTCCGGTTGGAAACAACATTGATCAAGTGCCTTTCCAACAAGACTTTCAGAGACTCAAAGGTCCAATCAACATCCTAGAAACTACATTCCATACCCATATAGTCACATAAACATGTTATCATATAAGCATATAACCATTACACTAAGTCTCTATCAAACGAGACGAACCCATTGTGATTCTAATCACTTCCCACGTACCCAAAGTATTCGAACCCGGTACGTTCTGATACCAAGTTGTAACGCCCTCAAAATTAAACCCATAATATATAATATTAACATGCATCATTATAAGAAAACAAGAATATTATTCCATTCATCAGAGTAAACTTATTAAAAGACATTACATGTAAAGAAAGTAAATGCCCTATGGGCTTACATCTTTCCAAGCCAACACTTGGATACAAAAATATGAGTACTAACTCATTTACAAGTTAAGCCCTTGGCTTGAGTCCTTACATGTAATATCAAACAAAGCAAATAACAACTAATCTAAATGAGTCTTCAACTCAAAATCCATCCAAGCTAATTCCTTAGAGGTAGCCCATCACCTGAACCTGAAAATGATGTTCCCATAAAAGGTGAGCCACAGCCTAGTAGAGAAATACTAAACCAAATATAAGAATTAACTAAAGCAGTAGCATTCGATAGATGGTTAACACAAAATAGTCAATTTCATCATTATACAATTTCATGACACTAATGTCTATGACACATTTCACTTTCCAATTATACAGATATGGCTCAGAACCTGGCCAAATAACTCAACAGAGGTTTCATCTCTTATTAACAATATTTCCAATTCAACAAGAATAACAAATCAAGTTAAACATTTCTTATATCATGACGGATACACATGTTGGTGTTGTATCAACTTCAATCAAAATTCACTTCCATACTTCCCAATTGATACACATTTTAGTGATGTATCAAATCAAACAACAAATACTCCAGTAGATAAGCATAAGAGCTGTATCATAATTATAATGGGCGAGCATATGAGCTACGACCCTGGGTCCATCCCCTATCTTTCCTTAACATTAACCAGTTTAGAGGTACATCCCCTATCTTCCCCTAAACCGTGGAGTACATCCCCTATCTCCTCCCAAACACAAGTAATGCATATAAACACAAAGTCATATACACAATCAATCAATACATAAATTTAATGTATTATTCCAACCTTTATACACAACAACATAACCAATTGATTAGTTTCAGTTTTCCCTAATCCATATGCAATGTCTACAACAATCATGACTATCCTCCACCGATAGCCCAAAATGCTTATTTCTAAGCGAAATACATGTATAACACATATAATCTCAAATTTCAAAGATGAGTGGTTAAATTATCCAACTACATCATTTAATCTCATAATTCCTCAATATTATGAATTAAATCAATTTCACTTTTCCCAAAATTAATTATATGAATTAATTTTATTACAACAATTAGGGCATTTTAATTATAAAACAAACCCTAGCTTTTCCCAATATTACTCAACAACCCAACATATCAGAAATACCAGAACTTAGGATTAACACCTATAAGATGGAGTAGGAAATCCCTACCTCAAGCAAAGAACTCGAATGAAGAAGATGGAGATGACGACCAAATACCAAAGTGCTCCAAACCCAAGATTGTTCCGATCAAAACGAAGCCCACGTCGCACTGTACCTTTTTAATAAAGGATCTAGGATAGAAACTCACTCTAAGTAGATCAAACCTAAGAGAGAAGGTGAGAAAAAAGAGAGAGAAGTCGGACCTAGGGTTTGGGATCAAGAAGAGGATGAAAAAATGCAAAAAAACTCACTGTTGCCTATTTAAACTGGACAGGCTCGCTCGAGCGAAGCCTTGGTCGCTCGAGCGACTGCACAGAAACCTCGCCGAGCCAAGAATGCCTTGCTCGAGCCAACAACTCAAGCTCGCTCGGCGAAGGAAAGCTCGCCGGCGAAGAACTCAAACCTCAGTTCGCAACTGACACACGCCGAAGCGAAGAACACTCGCCGGCGAAGAACGAACCATTTTGCTCGAGCCAAAAACACTACTCGTGTCTATACTACTAGACGCAATCGCTCGCTCGAGCGAAGAAACCCTGGCTCGAGCGACGAACCAAAAACAAAGAGCCCGCTCGAGCGAAGGGTCAAAAATCTAGGCAGCAACCCTTTGCTCCCAAGCCCAACCAACCTGCTACAAACCTGCCCATTGCATCCCCTAACTCAGAAATAGGAAATTAAAGGACGATAACAACCATAATACAATGACAGGATCTACGGAACCTAAGTCCGGATACAATAAACAAATGGGAAAAGACCGGGGTCGCTATAATTTATCTGTTGAATTTTTTTTTCTATATGGGCAAATTTACATTTAAGCGTTTAATTAATATTTTTTTGTCTATATATTCAAAAATCTTGACTATCTGTTCAATTTTTTCCCTATCTGACAAATTTTTGTCTAGATTTTATTATCAGTTCAATTTTAATCTCTTATTTGTTCAAATATCTATCCAAAATTTCTTATCCGTTCAACAAACCAATTACAATCTTCAATTAATTTCTATCTATTCAATTTTATTATCTGTGGAAATACACCAAACCCGGATTTGTTGCAATCTCTTTTTCTCTCTCTCTTGTTCTTTCTCTCTATCTGTTGATATTCTTTCTCAAATATAATCCAGTATACATATATATATATATATATATATCTGTTTTATTTTTTATTATTATTTCCATCTGCTTAATTTTTAATTTTTTTTGGTTTATTTACAACTATCTATTGCAATTTGTTTCATCACACAACAAGAACAAAGATCAACAACTTAAAAAAAAAAAAAAAGAGGACGAGAAATTGGATTTGTGTGCTTGGAGAAAAAAAACTATCCATAAGGAGCTGGATCAATGGAGTCTTCTCCTCCGATGGTCTTCTGCAGGCGTTGAGTAAAATAATTTGGTGAGAAGTCTTTTTATTTGTTTTGAAAGAAGTTTTGTTTTCAATTTTACTCCTTAATTTATCTGTTGAATTTTTTTTTTCTATATGTTTAAATTTACATTTAAGTGTTCAATTATTATTTTTTTGTCTATATATTCAAAAATCTTGACTATCTGCTCATTTTTTTCCCTATCTGTGCAAAATTTTGTCTAGATTTTATTGTCACTTCAATTTTAATCTCTTATCTGTTCAAATATCTATCCAAAATTTCTTATATGTTCGACAAACCAGTCACAATCTTCAATATATTTCTATCTGTTCAATTTTATTATCTGTGGAAATACACCAAACCAGGATCTGTTGCAATTTTTTTCTCTCTCTCTCTCTTGTTCTTTCTCTCTATCTGTTGAAAATTTTTCTCAAATATAATCCAGTATATATATATATCTGTTCTATTTTTTTATTATTATTTCAATCTGCATAATTTTTAATTTTTTTGGTTGAATTACAACTATCTGTTGCAATTTGTTAAATCATACAACAACAACAAAGATCAACAACTTAAAAAAAAAAAAAAAAAAAACAAAAAGGAGGAGAAATTGGATCTGTGCGCTTGAAGAAAAAAAACTGTCCATAAGGAGCTGGATCAATGGAGTATTCTTGTAACGCCCCCAAAATAATAACAGGAAACCCATCCATTCATACATACATTGCTACAAGGGATAAACATCTTTACATGTTAATCAACAGAATTAAACGCCCCATGGGCTTACTTCTTTCCAAGCTAACACTTGGTTACAAACAGAAGAGTACTAACTCAAATACATGAAAGCCCTTGGCTTGAAATTACATGTAATTAAAACAAAATACAGTCAAAACCACAATCATCTGCCTGCCTCTAGCCTCTCAAGCGATATCCTTGGAGGTGGCATGCTCCTGGTACCTGAAAATGGTGTCCCATATAGGGTGAGCCACGGCAAAAGAGAAATACACTAAACCAACTATGAACAATGCCTAAAACATTAGCAATCAACAGATGGCCTACACTTATACATTCGAGACAACACTTACATTCTTTTACCATTTCAAGACAACCCAAATTTAAGTACCAATTCACTTTCCATTTCTTTCTCAACAAGAGTTTGAAAACCTGCTCAAGATCCTGGCCAAAACCTTTTCGTTATATCACTAACACATAAACCACCTTCATTCTTTACTTATGACACACATGTTGGTGTTGTATCAACTTAACATAGAAACATTTTCTATACTTCACAATTGATAACGATATACATTTTAGTGCTATATCAAATCAATCCATACACTTCAGTACTTCCCAAAACAATAATGATATACATTTTAGTGCTATATCATATCAACAAACAACACTTCAACACATCTCCATGGAAAAGCATATGAGCTATTTCCAATATTTCTCCATGGACAAGCATATAAGCTACATCCAATATTTTCCATGGACAAGCATATGAGCTACATCCAATATTTTCCATGGACAAGCATATGAGCTATATCCAATATTTTTCAATGGCCTAGAGGTACATCCCCATCTTCCCTAGCCATCGATTAACCCATTTAGAGGTACATCCCCATCTTCCCTAAACCGTGAGTACATCCCCTATCTCCTCCCATACACAAACACAAACAATGCATATAAACACATAACCACATACGCATTCAATCAATACATAAAGTTAATGTATTCATCACTCGTCATACTCTATGACATTTCCACTGATTAGGTTTAGTTTGCCTAATCAAGATGCATTGTCTACAACAATCAACACTACCCTCCACCGGTAGCCAAAGCGATTATTTCTAAACAGAAATAAATGCACAAATGGATAATATAACCATATTTCAATCGGTGAGTAATACACGATTCAACTACACCCTTTAACCCGTACATTCTCAATTTCCACATACTCAATCCAATTCTCATTCTCTTTAATTAATTATATACATAAATTAATTAAACCAATTAGGGCAAATTACCATAATTCACAAAACAACCCTAAGGCTCCATTTTCATTTACAATCCGTCATTTACTCCCTTTCCTATGCCAAACATGCATACAGCTCATTTCTAAACAAAACCCCAACTTTTATAAAATTGCACAAAGGTCCCAAACTTTCACAAAATTACCAAACCAACCCCAACATCTCAAAATACTAAAATTTAAAGACAAAGACCATAAGAAGGAGTAGGATATCCCTACCTCGAAATTCGAGCCCAAACGGAGATGAAGACCAAAACCCAAAGTGCTCCAAATCCCAACTTTTTCAGATTAAAACGAAGATCTCACCACCTCTCTATCTTATTAACAAAGGACTTAGGTTAGATCCACACTAAAGAGAGATGAAATCCTAGAGAGAATATATGTTTAGAGAGAGAGGAGTCTTGCTAAGGTTCCAAAATGAAAGAAGAAGAAAAAGTGAAGTTCTCCCCACGCCGCCTCTTGATATACACCAGCTCGCTCGAAGGAAGACCCGTCGCCGAGCGACTGCATACGAAAAACACCCAACACCGCCTCAAAGCTCCTCGCCGAGCCAAGAAACCTCGCCGAGCCAACCATCGACCAGGCTCGCCGAGCGAAGAAAAGCTCGCCGAGCCAAGAATGCAAGCCTTCAGTTGCAATCGCAACTAGACGACGCTGAAGCGACGGATTCGCCGGCGAAGAAACAAAGCTCTCAGTTCGATTTTAGACGCGCTGCCGCTCGAAGGACGCCACTCGCTCGACCCACGGACATTAAGAAACCACGCTGCTCGGCGACCAACTCTCGCTCGGCGAAGGAGCAAAATTTCGGCACCAACACTTAGCTCCAAACACAACCAAGCCAAACGAACCCGCCCAACACGCCCTATAACCCAAATACAAAGTCTAAAAGGACGCAACCAAGGTTCAAACAACCTCTAACACCCACGGACATAAGTCCGAATCATCAGACACCAAGGGGTAAACCCGGATCGCTATAACCTCCCTTAAAGAATTTCGTCCTAAATTAAGGTCACGCCAACACGAAGGCCAACGACTACCAACCCTCAATACAAAGAAATCAATCCCAACTGAAGTTCTATTCGTCCTCACACTAGGAAAGGACTAAACGAGGACACATGCCCCCAACAGAAGACAACACCTAAGATACGAAACTTCAACAAAAACCCAATCTCTTCCGAGATAAACCACCAAAACAACCGACTAGCTCTCGGCTAAGTCACTACTCAACAACTCAACAACCACAACATCTTGAATGGAACAATTAACATATCGGTTTGTCTGAGCACATAAAAATTTCTCTGGTTCAAAAAGCATTTTCAGAAAAATAACCAAACTTTGAAATTTATATATAAAAAAAAATTGAAATCTAGTTTTTGCACTTCCCATGCGAATTTCCAGAGTTTTGTAGACATTTTTCAAAAAAAAACATGATGCTGCTCACAACCCAATCATTCTCATCTGATTTAGCCCATCAGGCCCACTACTAGTTACCCCGTCCCTATTCAAGAGACAAATCATATATATATATATATATGCCACCACACGCATCTATAACATGCATTTCTACCACACATTTAACATATACGATGCTAAATACAACTACATTCTCATGGTATAACCCACAGTATGACCATAAACCACAATACCTATAATATGCACACCACATTAAAGATATAATATATACGCAAATGCCCATAATGGCTCCAGAGATTCCTCTCCCACCCCAAAGGGCTTTCTACCCCCACTGTGTTTCACAACACCTCAACAAATGGAAAGGTCTAATCACATAGACCCAAGATCAACAACAATAGTAATGCACATACTATCACTACAGCGTTCTGAAACGTCCTCTACACCACGACTGCTAACCATATGCTAACCGGTGTCCAACACTTGACACTCCAAGCAAGTCATAATAAGGCCAATTCACGGAATGACGCGATATTCCCAACAACACATTCACAGAGAGACTCCCTAACACCGGAAGTTCCAACCACGTAACATCCCAACGGATAATAGCACACATCCTCGTGCCTCGCGCACAAGTAGAAACCAAACAAACCGATTCGATTCCGAGTGTCTCAATCACTCTTCACAACCTTACCGCCTCACTTGTGTTACCACTATCGACACGACTGACGGACACCTATGTCCAACTCCTTTCTAGATTTATCCACCCAAACACAACATATCGACCACTCATCATCATGCATCACACCGCAAAGCTCCTCATTTAGAGGTCTCACCTCCACCTCGAGAGTACAACCCTGACACCCAATCTCCGTGCCAAACCACTAGCCAATGCTATCGCCCGACAACCACCATGGACTAACCCAGCCTTAACATACGCCGCCAACTCGGGTTTCACTATTCACCATTCTAACCTCTCGGAGGAGTACAAGTCCTCACCCCTTTCGTCATTAAGACATACCTGGGTCTGCCAATCTCGCACCACTGTGACTCTACCCACGGGTCACACCTCAACTACGGGTTATACACCCAATCAATCCTTCTAACAATACCTCCTGACTTGGTCAAAACTAAGGTACAAATCTATCACCCTTGATTCACATAAAGAACTTAGGAAACTCTTATTTCCCACTGCCCAACACATAGCACCAGCTACTCACCACATACCACTCCTAGCATAACAGCTACCATTGAATACAGGGACTAACATCCCCTCACTCAAAACAACCATACTAGTGTACCTACAATCTCGGTAATGCTAACCGCCACGAAGGTACCGATCCAACCCTGACAAAATCATAAATGGGTTCCACACTTGGCAAGTGAAACTACTTCGCCCCACCGGTTTTGACTAACACACACACCCTCGGTGGTTCACAACTTTTGAAAACATGGCTCCTTAGCCCCTACTTTGCCCAAATCGGGTTTCTGCAAGGAAATGTATTAACTACCCACCCTTTCGGTCTCACCCCAGGCTACATTAATAACACTCTTGAGCTATAACACGTTCACATGCATCCAAATTCAGGAAATCAACAAACAGAGCATACATACATATAGTTAAACAAATAGTTCAAGTGTTTCAACATTCCCAACCACTTGGGTTATACAACAAACCTCCAACACACGGGTTACACAACCAAACCCAAAGATTACAAACGATAAACCACGGATTACAAAACGGATCGGTCAAAAGAACCAATCCTCGGTATTACCACTGCCGTCCCTCATTTGGACCGACAAAATTGGTCATCTCCAAACACAAGATAACCTACGAGTTTAAGCCACGACAGTACTACCAACGTGCTCCGCCACACCGAGAACAACTATCAACCTCCCCAACTGGAACTTGAAACTCGACTCACCCGAGGCCCTCGAATCGCCGCTAGTCCTCAAAACGAATCGCCTGCCTAGTCGAAGAAATGAGCCCGACTAGGTCAAGGTCCCTAAAGAAGCCCCTGCCGAGTACAAAAACGCGTCGAAGATGGCCCGGCCACACACCCAACAAGTAAACGGCTCCGGATGCAGGCGATTCAAGTCTGAGTCGACAAGGCTCCAACAATTGCCTCCCCACTGAACTTTCAATCGGCGTAAAACCCGGCTGATTAGACAATCCTGATGGTACAACTACTAGTTGGACTGCTAACCTTGCCCCCTCCTCGTGGGCAAATCAAACCTTGTGGCCCCGCAGACCACATCTCAAACAAATAACACTCCTCTGCTTGCTTGCTCAACCCAAATCCACATGGAAGAGTAGTTCTAGCCCATCCTTCCGCCGCAGTCTCAACCCCTCTGCCTCTTCAAAGGCCTACCAACACCTCGAAGTCACCGGAGTCGCCAAAATGGCTTCCTCCCCACTCGCCCCATTGCTAACACCGACCTCTACATGGGCAGCCCCAACAAGCACACTATAACTCCTATGCCAGATTCCGCAATCCTCACCCGATATCATCACACAACTTACTCTCAAACTCCGACAACGCAACTCTTCCGTCTCAACCAACTCGAGCAAACCTCGATAAAGTTAGCAAACCATCTCTCAAATCGCGCCAAAGGTGTAGTACCTTTGGCGTAACGCCACAAATTGTTTCCGCAGCTCTTCCCGGCGGAAGGAGAAATCACAACCTCGCCTAGGCATCCTAGTAAAGATAACAAAGGTATTAGCACATTCATAAATGCGAAACTAAACATTCGCGTCTAATGCATGGACGAATGTAATTCACTCCACGTAAGCACATAAACATATAAGCACTTACGAATTTCATTTCCTGATAATGATAGTCCCAAGGCGTTACTAGAGTTCTAGTTAGAAACGGCATTGATCGGTGCCTTTCCAACAGACTCGAAAACCCAAGGATCCAATCAATATCCTAGAAACCAAATCCCATACCCAAATAGCCACATAAACATGTTATCGACAGCACATAACATTACATCTAAGTCTCTAACAAGCGAGACGAACCCATTGTGATCCTAATCACTTCCCACGACTCCAAAGTATTCAAACCCAGACGCCTCGATACCAAGTTGTAACGCCCCCAAAATAATAACAGAAACCCATCCATTCATACATACATTGCTACAAGGATAAACATCTTTACATGTTAATCAACGAAATTCGCGCCCATGGGCTTACTTCTTTCAAGCTAACACTTGGTTACAAACAAGAGTACTAACTCAAATACATGAAAGCCCTTGGCTTGAAATTACATGTAATTAAAACAAATACAAAACCACAATCATCTGCTGCCTCTAGCCTCTCAAGCGATATCCTTGGAGGTGGCATGCTCAGACCTGAAAATGGTGTCCCATATAGGGTGAGCCACGACCAAGAGAAATACACTAAACCAACTATGAACAATGCCTAAAACATTAGCAATCAACAGATGGCCTACACTTATACATTCCGAGACAACACTTACATTCTTTTACCATTTCAAGACAACCCACTTAAGTACCAATTCACTTTCCATTTCTTTCTCAACAAGAGTTTGAAAACTGGCTCAAGATCCCGCCAAAACCTTTTCGTTATATCACTAACACATAAACCACCTTCATTCTTTACTTATGACACACATGTTGGTGTTGTATCAACTTAACATAGAAACATTTTCTATACTTCACAATTGATAACGATATACATTTTAGTGCTATATCAAATCAATCCATACACTTCCGTACTTCCCAAAACAATAATGATATACATTTTAGTGCTATATCATATCAACAAACAACACTTCAACACATCTCCATGGAAAAGCATATGAGCTATTTCCAATATTTCTCCATGGACAAGCATATAAGCTACATCCAATATTTTCCATGGACAAGCATATGAGCTACATCCAATATTTTCCATGGACAAGCATATGAGCTATATCCAATATTTTTCAATGGCCTAGAGGTACATCCCCATCTTCCCTAGCCAGTTATTAGGTTTAGAGGTACATCCCCATCTTCCCTAAACCGTGGAGTACATCCCTATCTCCTCCCATACACAAACACAAACAATGCATATAAACACATAACCACATACGCATTCAATCAATACATAAAGTTAATGTATTCGATCATACTCTATGACATTTCCACTCGATTAGGTTTAGTTTGCCTAATCGCATGCATTGTCTACAACAATCAACACTACCCTCCACCGTAGCCAAAGCAGTTATTTCTAAACAGAAATAAATGCACAAATGGATAATATAACCATATTTCAATCGGTGAGTAATACGATTCAACTACACCCTTTAACCAGACATTCTCAATTTCCACATACTCAATCCAATTCTCATTCTCTTTAATTAATTATATACATAAATTAATTAAACCAATTAGGCAAATTACCATAATTCACAAAACAACCCTAAGGCTCCATTTTCATTTACAATCCGTCATTTACTCCTTTCCTATGCCAAACATGCATACGGGCTCATTTCTAAACAAAACCCCAACTTTTATAAAATTGCACAAAAGGTCCCAAAGTTTCTCAAAATTACGCAACAACCCCAACATATCCAAATGCTAAAATTTAAAGACAAAGACCATAAGAAGGAGTAGGATATCCCTACCTCAAATTCGAGCCCAAACGGAGATGAAGACCAAAACCCAAAGTGCTCCAAATCCCAACTTTTTGATTAAAACGAAGATCTCACCACCTCTATCTTATTAACAAAGGACTTAGGTTAGATCCACACTAAAGAGAGATGAAATCCTAGAGAGAATATATGTTTAGAGAGAGAGAGTGGCCGCTAAGGTTCCAAAATGAAAGAAGAAGAAAAAGTGAAGTTCTCCGCCGCTCTTGATATACAGGGCTCGCTGAAGCGAAGACCTCCCGCCGAGCGACAGAAAACACCCAACACCGCCTCAAAAGCGCCCCTCGCTCGAGCCAAGAAACCCTGGTCCGAGCCAACCACCGACCCAGAAGCTCGCTCGAGCGAAGAAAAGCTCGCTCGAGCCAGCAATGCAAGCCTTCAGTTGCAATCAGACGACGCTGAAGCGACGGCTTCGCTTCGGCGAAGAAACAAAGCTCGGTTCGACTTAGACGCGATCGCTCGAAGCGACGCCACCTCGCTCGACCCACCAGACACAAGAAACCACGCTCGCTCGAGCGACCAAATCCTCGCTCGAGCGAAGGAGCAAAATTCTGGGCACCAACACTTAGCTCCAAACACAACCAAGCCAAAACGAACCCGCCCAACACGTCCTATAACCCAAATACAAAGTCTAAAAGGACGCAACCAAGGTTCAAACAACCTCTAACACCCACGGACATAAGTCCGAATCACTGTACACCAAGGGGTAAACCCGGGATCGCTATAATTCTCCTCCGGTGGTCCTCTGCAGGCGTTGAGTAAAATAATTTGGTGAGAAGTGTTTTTATTTGTTTTGAAAGACGTTTTGTTTGCAATTTTACTCCGTAATTTATCTGTTGAATTTTTTTTTCTATATGTTCAAATTTAAATTTAAGTGTTTAATTATTATTTTTTTGTCTATATATTCAAAAATCTTGACAATCTGTTCAATTTTTTTCCCTATCTGTAAAATTTTTGTCTAGATTTTATTATCAGTTCATTTTTAATCTCTTACCTGTTCAAATATATATCCAAAATTTCTTATCCGTTCAACAAACCACTCACAATCTTCAATTTATTTCTATCTGTTCAATTTTATTATCTATTGAAATACACCAAACCAGGATCTATTGCTATCTTTCTTTCTCTCTGTCTTGTTCTTTCTCTCTATCGGTTGAAATTCTTTCTCAAACATAATCCAGTATATATATATCCTTCTATTTTTATTATTATTTCTATCTACTTAATTTTTATTTTTTTGGGTTCATTTACAACTATCTATTGCAATTTGTTTCATCATACAACAACAACAAAGATCAACAACCTAAAAAAAAATGGTGGAGAAATTGGATCTGTGCTTGAAGAAAAAAAAGCCCCATAAGGAGTCAGATCAATGGAGTCTTCTCCTCCGATGGTCCTCTGCAGGCATTGAGTAAAATAATTTGGTGAGAAGTCTTTTATTTGTTTTGAAAAACGTTTTGTTTTCAATTTTACTCTTTAATTTATCTGTTGAATTTTTTTTCTATTTGTTCTAATTTACATCTAAGTGTTTAATTATTATTTTTTTGTCTATATATTCAAAAATCTTGACAGTCTGTTCAATTTTTTTCCTCTATCTGTGCAAATTTTTGTCCAGGTTTTCTTATCAGTTCAATTTTAATCTATTATCTGTTCAAATATCTATCCAAAATTTCTTATCCGTTCAACAAACTAGTCACAATCTTCAATTTATTTCTCTTTGTTCAATTTTATTATCTGTTGAAATAGACCAAACTAGGAGCTGTTACAATCTTTCTTTCTCTCTCTCTTGTTCTTTCTCTCTATCTATTGAAATTCTTTCTCAATTATAATCCAGTATATATATATATATGTTCTATTTTTTATTATTATTTCTATTTGCGTAATTTTTATTTTTATTTTTTTGGTTCATTTACAACTATCTGTTGCAATTTGTTTCATCATACAACAGCAACAAAGATCAACAACTTAAAAAAATAAAATAAAAAAATGAGTAGAAATTGGATCTGTGCGCGTGAAGAAAAAAAAAATTGTCCATAAAGAGCTAGATCAATGGAGTATTCTCCTCCGATGGTCCTATGCAGGCATTTGAGTAAAATAATTTGGTGAGAAATCTTTTTCTTTGTTTTGATAGACGTTTTCTTTGTAATTTTACTCCTTAATTTATCTGTTGAATTTTTTTTTCTATATGTTCAAATTTACATTTAAGTGTTTAATTATTATTTTTTTGTCTATATATTCAAAAATCTTGACTATCTGTTCAATTTTTTTTCCCTATCTGTAAAATTTTTGTCTAGATTTTATTATCAGTTCAATTTTAATCTCTTATCTGTTTAAATATCTATCAAAAAATTCTTCTCCATTCAACAAACCAGTCACAATCTTCAATTTATTTCTATCTGTTCAATTTTATTATCTGTTGAAATACAAAAAACCGGGATCTATCGCAATCTCTCTTTCTCTCTATCGGTTGAAATTCTTTCTCAAACATAATCCAGTATATATATATCTGTTCTATTTTTTATTATTATTTCTATCTGCTTAATTTTTAGTTTTTTTTTTGGGTTCATTTACAACTATCTGTTGCAATTTGTTTCATCATACAACAAAAACCAAGATCAACAACTTAAAAAAAAATGGTGGAGAAATTGGATCCGTGTGCTTGAAGAAAAAAAACTATCCATAAGGAGCTGGATCAATGGAGTCTTCTCCTCCGATTGTCCTCTGCAGGCATTGAGTAAAATAATTTGGCAAAAAGTCTTTCTATTTCTTTTGAAAAACGTTTTGTTTTCAAATTTACTCCTTAATTTATTTGTTGAATTTTCTTTTCTATATGTTTAAATTTACATTTAAGTGTTTAATTATTATTTTTTGTCTATCTATTCAAAAATCTTTACTATCTATTCTATTTTTTCCCCTATCTGTTCAAATTTTTGTTGATTTTTTTATCAGTTCAATTTTAATCGGTTATCTATTCAAATATCTATCCAAAACTTCTTATCTGTTCAACAAACCAGTCACAATCTTAAATTTATTTCTATCTGTTCAATTTTATTATCTGTTGAAATACATCAAACTAGGATCTGTTGCAATCTTTCCTTCTCTCTCATTTGTTCTTTCTCTCTATCTGTTGAAATTAATTCTCAAATATAATCCAGTATATATATATATATCTGTTCTATTTTTTATTATTATTTCTATCTGCTTAATTTTTAATTTTTGTTTGGTTCATTTACAACTATGTGTTGCAATTTGTTTCATCATACAACAACAACAAAGATCAACAAAAAAAAAAAAAAAAAAGAAGGAGAAATTGATTTGTGCTTGAAGAAAAAAACTATCTATAAGGAGCTGGATCAATTGAGTCTTCTCCTTCGATGGTCCTCTGCAGGCATTAAGTAAAATAATTTGGTGAGAAGCCTTTTTATTTGTTTTGAAAGACGTTTTGTTTTCAATTTTACGCCTTAATTTATCTGTTGAATTTTTTTTCTATATGTTCAAATTTACATTTAAGTGTTTAATTATTATTTTTTTTATCTATATATTCAGAAATCTTGACTATCTGTTCAATTTTTTTTCTTTATCTGTGCAAATTTTTGTCTAGATTTTATTATCAGTTCAATTTTAATCTCTTATCTATTCAAATATCTTTCCAAAAATTTTTATCCGCTCAACAAACCACCACAATCTTCAATTTATTTCTATCGGTTCAATTTTATTATCTCTGAAATATATCATACCAGATCTGTTGCAATCTTTGTTTCACTCTCTTGTTCGTCTCTCTATCTATTGAAATTCATTCTCAAACATAATCCAAAGATATATATATATATATATCTGTTCTATTTTTTATTATTATTTCTATTTGCTTATTTTTTATTTTTATTTTGATTCATTTACAACTATCTGTTGCAATTTGTTTCATCATACAACAACAACAAAGATCAACAACTTAAAAAAATAAAATAAAAAAAGGAGTAAAAATTGGATCGGTGTGCTTGAAGAAAAAAAAACTGTCCATAAAACGCTGGATCAATTGTGTCTTCTCCTCCGATGGTCCTATGCAGGCATTGAGTAAAATAATTTGGTGAGAAGTCTTTTTATTTGTTTTGAAAGACGTTGTGTTTGCAATTTTACTCCTTAATTTATCTGTTGAATTTTTTTTCTATATGTTCAAATTTACATTTAAGTGTTTAATTATTGTTTTTTTGTCTATATATTCAAAAATCTTGACTATCTGCTCAATTTTTTTTCCCTATCTGTAAAATTTTTGTCTAGATTTTATTACCAGTTCAATTTTAATCTCTTATCTGTTCAAATATCTATCCAAAATTTCTTATATGTTCAACAAACCAGTAACAATCTTCAATTTATTTCTATCTGTTCAATTTTATTATCTGTTGAAATACACCAAACCAGGATCTATCGTAGTCTTTCTTTATCTCTCTCTTGTTCTTTCCCTCTATCGGTTGAAATTCTTTCTCAAACATAATCCAGTATATATATATATATATCTGTTCTATTTTTTATTATAATTTCTATCTACTTAATTTTTTTGTTTTTTTTTGGTTGATTTACAACTATCTGTTGCAATTTGTTTCATCATACAACAACAACAAAGATCAACAACTTAAAAAAAAAAGGTGGAGAAATTGGTTCTGTGTGCTTGAAGAAAAAAAACTTGCCATAAGGAGCTGGATCAATGGAGTCTTCTCCTCCGATGGTCCTCTGCTGGCATTGAGTAAAATAATTTGGTGAGAAGTCTTTTTATTTGTTTTGAATAATGTTTTGTTTTCAATTTTACTCCTTAATTTATCTGTTGAATTTTTTTTCAATATGTTCAAATTTACATTTAAGTGTTTAATTATTATTTTTCTGTCTATATATTCAAAAATCTTGACTGTCTGTTTAATTTTTTTCCCTATCTGTGCAAATTTGTGTTGAGTTTATTATCAGTTCAATTTTAATCTGTTATCTGTTCAAATATCTATCCAAAATTTCTTATCCGTTCAACCAACCAGTCACAATCTTCAATTTGTTTCTATATGTTCAGTTTTATTATCTGTTGAAATACACCAAACCAGGATCTGTTGCAGTCTTTCTTTATCTCTCTCTTGTTCTTTCTCTCTATCTGTTGAAATTCTTTCTCAAATATAATCCAATATATATATATCTGTTCTATTTTTTATTATTATTTATGTCTGCTTAATTTTTGTTTGGTTCATTTACAACTATCTATTACAATTTGTTTCATCATACAACAACAACAAAGATCAACAACTTTAAAAAAAAAAGAAAAAAAAAAGAAAAGGAAGAGAAATTGGATTTGTGCGCTTGAAGAAAAAAAACTATCCATAAGGAGCTGGATCAATGGAGTCTTTTCCTCCGATGGTCCTCTACAGGCATTGAGTAAAATAATTTGGTGAGAAGTGTTTTTATTTGTTTTGAAAAACGTTTTGTTTTCAATTTTACTCCTTAATTTATCAGTTGAATTTTTTTTTTCTATATGTTCAAATTTACATTTAAGTGTTTAGTTATTTTTTTTTTATCTATATATTCAAAAATCTTGACTATCTCTTCAATTTTTTTTCCCTAGCTGTGCAAATTTTTGTCCAAATTTTATTATCAGTTCAATTTTAATCTCTTATCTGTTCAAATATCTATCCAAAATTTCTTATCCGTTCAACAAACCAGTCACAATCTTCAAGTTATTTCTATCTGTTCAATTTTATTATCTGTTGAAATACACCAAACCAGGATCTATTGTAATCTTTCTTTCTCTCTCTCTTGTTCCTTCTCTCTATCTGTTGAAATTTTTTCTCAAATATAATCTAATATATATATATATATATATATCTGCTCTATTTTTTATTATTATTTCTATTTGCTTAATTTTTATTTTTATTTTGGTTCATTTACAACTATCTGTTGCAATTTGTTACATCATACAACAACAACAAAGATCAACAACTTAAAAAAATAAAATAAAAAAAGGAGTAGAAATTGGATCTGTGCGCTTGAAGAAAAAAAACTGTCCATAAGGAGCTGGATCAATGGAGTCTTCTCCTCCGATGGTCCTCTGCAGGCATTGAGTAAAATAATTTGGTGAGAAGTCTTTATATTTGTTTTGAAAGACGTTTTGTTTGCAATTTTACTCCTTAATTTATCTGTTGAATTTTTTTTTCTATATGTTCAAATTTACATTTAAGTGTTTAATTATTATTTTTTTGTCTATATATTCAAAAATCTTGACTATCTGTTCAATTTTTTTCCCCTATCTGTAACATTTTTCTCCAGATTTTATTATCAGTTCAATTTTAATCTCTTATCTGTTCAAATATCTATCCAAAATTTCTTATCCGTTCAACAAACCAAATACTATCTTCAATTTATTTCTATCCTCAATTTTATTATCTGTTGAAATCCTCCAAAATAGGATCTATCGCAATCTTTCTTTCTCTCTCTCTTGTACTTTCTCTATCGGTTGAAATTCTTCACAAACATAATCCAAGATATATATATATATATGTGTGTGTTCTATTTTTATTATTATTTCTATCTTTTAATTTTTTTTTTTCATTTACAATTATCTGTTGCAATTTGTTTCATCATACAACAATAACAAAGATCAACAACTTAAAAAATAAAGGTGGAGAAATTGGATCTGTGTGCTTGAAGAAGAAAAAAAAATTGCCCATAAGGAGTCAGATCAATGGAGTCTTCCTCCGCCGTCCTCTCTAGGCGTTGAGTAAAATAATTTGGTGAGAAATCTTTTTATTTGTTTTGAAAGACGTTTTGTTTTAAATTTTACTCCTTAATTTATTTGTTGAATTTTTTTTTTCTATATGTTCAAATTTACATTTAAGTGTTTAATTATTTTTTTTTTTTATCTATATATTCCAAAATCTTGACTATCTGTTCAATTTTTTTCCTTATCTGTGCAAATTTGTATTGATTTTCTTATTAGTTCAATTTTAATCTCTTATCTGTTCAAATATCTATCCAAAATTTCTTATCCGTTCAACAAACCATTCACAATTTTCAATTTATTTCTATCTGCTCGGTTTATCATCTGTTGAAATACACCAAACCGTAATCGATGCAATCTTTCTATCTTTCTCTCTTGTTCTTTCTCTCTATCTGTTGAAAGTCTTTCTCAAATATAATCCAAGATATATATATATATATATATATGTCTGCTCTATTGTTTATTATTATTTCTATCTGCTTAATTTTTAATTTTTTTTTGGTTCATTTACAACTATCTGTTGCAATTTGTATCATCACACAACAACAACAAAGATCAACAACTTAAAAAAAACAAAAAAAAAAAAGGAGGAGAAATTGGATCTGTGTGCTTGAAGAAAAAAAACTGCCCATAAGGAGCTGAATCAATTGTGTCTTCTCCTCCGATCGTCCTTTGCAGGCATTGAGTAAAATAATTTGGTGAGAAGTCTTTTTATTTGTTTTGAAAACGTTTTGTTTTCAATTTTACTCCTTAATTTATCTGTTGAATTTTTTTTTCTATATGTTCAAATTTACATTTAAGTGTTTAATTATTATTTTTTTTGTCTATATATTCAAAAATCTTGACTATCTGTTCAATTTTTTCCCTATCTGTGCAAATTTGTCTTGATTTTATTATCAGTTCAATTTTAATCTCTCATCTGTTTCAAATATCTATCCAAAATTTCTTATCCGTTCAACAAACCAGTCACAATCTTCAATTTATTTCTATCTGTTCAATTTTATTATCTGTTGAAATACACTAAACCAGAATCTGTTGCAATCTTTGTTTCTCTCTCTCTTGTTCTTTCTCTCTATCTGTTGAAATTCTTTCTCAAATATAATCCAGTATATATATATATATATATTCTATTTCTTATTATTATTTCTATCTGCTTAATTTTTAATTTTTGTTTGGTTCATTTACAACTATCTGTTGCAATTTGTTTCATCATACAACAACAACAAAGATCAACAACTTAAAAAAAAAAAAAGAAAAGAAAAGAAAAGGAGGAGAAATTGGAATTGTGTGCTTGAAGAAAAAAAAAACTATCCATAAGGAGCTGGATCAATGGAGTCTTTTCCACTGATGGTCCTCTGCAGGCATTGAGTAAAATAATTTGGTGAGAAGTCTTTTTATTTATTTTGAAAAACGTTTTGTTTTCAATTTTACTCCTTAATTTATCTGTTGAATTTTTTTTCTATATGTTCAAATTTACATTTAAGTGTTTAATTATTATTTTGTTGTCTATATATTCAAAAATCTTAACAATCTGTTCAATTTTTTTCCCTATCCGTGCAGATTTGTCCGAATTTTATTATCTGTTCAATTTTAATCTCTTATCTGTTTCAAATATATATCCAAAATTTCTTATCCGTTCAACAAACCAGTCACAATCTTCAATTTATTTATATCTGTTCAATTTTATTATTTGTTGAAATACACCAAACCAGGATCTGTTGCAATCTTTCTTTCTCTCTCTTTTGTTCTTTCTCTCTATCTGTTGAAATTCTTTCTCAAATATAATCCAGTATATATATATATCTGCTCCATTTTTTATTATTATTTCTATCTGCTTAATTTTTAATTTTTGTTTGGTTCATTTACAACTATCTGTTGCATTTTTTGTCATCATACAACAACAACAAAGATCAACAACTTTAAAAAAAAAAAAAGAAAAAAAAAAGAAAAGGAGGAGAAATTGGATTTGTGTGCATGAAGAAAAAAAACTATCCATAAGGAGCTGGATCAATGGAGTCTTCTCCTCCGATGGTGTCACGACCCCATTCTGCCCCTAGTAGAATGGTGCCATGATGGCCAGTAATTCGAGATTACCAAAGGCCACTTACAAAAATTCACACACAAATAGGAGTATACATACGGGGCTTACAAGTGCGGAAGCAATGAATAAAAGCTAAGTAGTCCATAAGAGCAGTGCTTAAGTTAAATGAAATGACATACATCTTACAATAGCTTATATACAACAAAATGGAGTACAAAAATTACATCTTGACCAAAAGGCTTCTCAGCCATCAAATACAAAATACAAGGAAATAACTAAGAAGCATGATCTTCAAGATGTTGCAAAACACGAATCCAAAACACATCGGCAAAACACCTCTAGGCGTCGTCGCCGCCCTGCTCATCACCTACATATATATAGAGAGGGTGAGCTTGGATACTCAGTGAATGGTATAAGTAATAAAGGGTTTACATGAATGATATCCGAGATCTTTTAACAAAACAATACATGGAATAAATCAAGTTCATCTATCAAATCTTTCAAACTTCAAGGGATGCTCACTAACATCAATATAATACAAGAGATGACATTCCGGTCAAACAAACCCACGCGGTAAAACCGTCAGTGGCAAGGCAAGACAAGACAAGAGAGATCTCTAAACAATGGTGTCGTTGCATTATAGTCCCCGAACACTAAGGACTTGTGCTACAAATGCTTATAGTCCCCTAGCACATACGGACTTCCAAACTTTGTGCTACAAATGCTTATAGTCCCCTAGCACATACGGACTTCCAAACTTTGTGCTACAAATGCTTATAGTCCCCTAGCACATACGGACTTCCCGAGAATGTCATCAAAACAAGATATAATGTTTGATACACAAATAGGAATATTCATTCATGCTTACAAATACTTTCCAAAACAAAGCAAAACAAGACCTTTATTACAACATTGTAACATAGCTTTATTAAAATACCACTCACTTATTTCTTCAAATGTCGGGGTCGAGGCAAGTCTAAGTCCTACAAACACATGGCAGAAATCTGTTGAATGCACTTCAAAATAAGTTTCACATGCATGCAGATGATCTCGGCATTCCTCAGATGCTAAGTCAAATCAAAACAAACACTGTCTCCCATCTCGGGGAAACATGCTGGGCACCAACTAGGTCTTGGCCGAGGTCCCACACCTCCTCGCCGAGATGAGGTCCCATTGGCCACACTCAAGGAAATGAAGTCGGGAAAAATCTGGGTTTCCCTCTGCTCAAGAACATGAAGTGCATAAACATGAAGATCATGAAGAAGATGAATGCAAAGATCATAACTTATCACTATAAAATCTGAGATTTCATGCTATGAGTTTGAAAACATGGACCTGGGTACCCATACTTGAGGATCTTACGAAAACAAGCACAAAAACATGTAACTTGTTGCAAACTTTCGAATCAAACAAGGCTTTTCTTCAAGAACTCATGAACACTAACTTTCTCTTTCTAAAACCAACTTTAAATCAACGCATGACATGCAAAACAGGTTCGATCATGCAATGCAGCTAGATGATCAATAAGAACAGCAAGAGTAGATTAAGATTCTAACCTCAACACTCGAATCCAACGGTTTGAACTCTAAGGATCAAGTTTGCTATCTACTCTCTCACTCTAAAACTCCTCCTTCTCCTTCTAGAGCTTCTCTCTTCAAGAACAAGTTATGATACAAAATGATACATTTCTAGGCTTGCCGGCTGACTTAACACTCAGCCCGGACACGTGGCAATGGTTGGTTGGCTCTACTTAAAAAGGTGACTGATTGAAAAGACAAGACTATGACAAAGCATGTTCAACAAGCTAGGCGGCAAGGGACTCCGGCAAGTAACGACATCGGCTAAAAAAAAGACTTGACAAGCAAAGGGACAATGACCTCGGCTAGAAGGTCAACACTTGGCCCAAATGCCACACCTACCTAGATGTGCCACACCTCGGTCTAGGTCGTACCAGTCTAGGGCAAGATCACTGGGGTTCAAGGGCAACATCTCGGCCCAGATAGTACACATATCGGCCTTGGTGATAAACACCTCGGCCTAGATAATGACATCTCGGCCAATATGTCAGGGTGTGAGTAGAGGTCAACTAAAGAGATCCCAAGGTGGTCTTAGGTGTAAGAGTATCAAAAGGGCGACCTAGGCTCAAGATGACCTCGGCTGAAACACATACACACCAATAAGGAACACACCATTCAAGTAACATTTATGCAAAACAAATCAAGGAATGCAAATGCAACACATTGGGACAAGATCATGTAATACATGCAAGCATGACTGGGGTGGAGTGGGGGTTGTTACAGATGGTCCTCTGCAGGCATTGAGTAAAATAATTTGGTGAGAAGTCTTTTTATTTGTTTTGAAAAACGTTTTGTTTTCAATTTTACTCCTTAACTTATCTGTTCAATTTTTTTTTTCTATATGTTCAAATTTACATTTAAGTGTTTAATTATTATTTTTTTATCTATATATTCAAAAATCTTGTCTATCTGTTCAATTTTTTTCCCTATCTGTGCAAATTTGTCTTGATTTTCTTATCAGTTTAATTTTAATCTCTTATCTGTTCAAATATCTATCCAAAATTTCTTATCCGTTCAACAAACCAGTCACAATCTTCAATTTATTTCTATCTGTTCAATTTTATTATCTGTTGAAATAAACCAAACCAGAATCTGTTGCAATCTTTCTATCTTTCTCTCTTGTTCTTTCTCTCTCTCTGTTGAAATTCTTTCTCAAATATAATCCAGTATATATATATCTGTTCTATTTTTTATTATTATTTCTATCTGCTTAATTTTTAATTTTTTTGGATTCATTTACAACTATCTATTGCAATTTGTTTCATCATACAACAACATCAAAGATCAACAACTTTAAAAAAAAAAAAAAAAAAAAAGAAGAGAAATTGGATCTGTGTGCATAAAGAAAAAAAACTGTCCATAAGGAGCTGGATCAATTGAGTCTTCTCCTCCGATGGTCCTCTGTAGGCATTGAGTAAAATAATTTGGTGAGAAGTCTTTTTATTTGTTTTGAAAAACGTTTTGTTTTCAATTTTACTCCTTAATTTATCTGTTGAATCTTTTTTTTCTATATGTTCAAATTTACATTTAAATGTTTAATTATTATTTTTTTGTCTATATATTCAAAAATCTTGACTGTTTGTTCAATTTTTTTCCCTATCTGTGCAAATTTGTCTTGATTTTATTATCAGTTCAATTTTAATCTCTTATCTGTTTCAAATATCTATCCAAAATTTCTTATCCGTTCGACAAACCAGTCACAATCTTCAATTTGTTTCTATCTGTTCAATTTTATCATCTGTTGAAATACACCAAACCAGAATCTGTTGCAATCTTTCTATCTTTCTCTCTTGTTCTTTCTCTCTATCTGTTCAAATTCTTTCTCAAATATAATCCAGTATATATATATTTGTTCTATTTTTTATTATTATTTCTATCTGCTTAATTTTTAATTTTTTTTTTGGTTAAGTTACAACTATCTGTTGCAATTTGTTTCATCATACAACAACAACAAAGATCAACAACTTAAAAAAATAAAATAAAAAAAGGAGTAGAAATTGGATCTGTGCGCGTGAAGAAAAAAAAAATTGTCCATAAAGAGCTAGATCAATGGAGTATTCTCCTCCGATGGTCCTATGCAGGCATTGAGTAAAATAATTTGGTGAGAAGTCTTTTTATTTGTTTTGAAAAACGTTTTGTTTTCAATTTTAATCCATAATTTATCGGTTGAATTTTTTTTTCTATATGTTCAAATTTACATTTAAGTGTTTAATTAGTATTATTTTTCTATATATTCAAAAATCTTGACTATTTGTTCAATTTTTTTCCCTATCTGTGCAAATTTGTCTTGATTTTGTTATCAGTTCAATTTTAATCTCTTATCTGTTTCAAATATATATCCAAAATTGCTTATCCGTTCAACAAATCAGTCACAATCTTCAATTTATTTATATCTGTTCAATTTTATTATCTGTTGAAATACACCAAACCAGGATCTGTTGCAATCTTTCTTTCTCTCTCTCTTGTTCTTTCTCTCTATCTGTTGAAATGCTTTCTCAAATATAATCCAGTATATATTTATATATATATATATATATGTTCTATTTTTTATTATTATTTCTATCTGCTTAATTTTTAATTTTTGTTTGGTTCATTTACAAGTATCTGGTACAATTTGTTTCATCATACAACAACAACAAATATCAACAACTTTAAAAAAAAAACAAAAAAAAAAAAGAAGAAAAGAAAAGGAGGAGAAATTGGATTTGTGTGCTTGAAGAAAAAAAACTATCTATAAGGAGCTGGATCAATGGAGTCTTCTCCACAGATGGTCCTCTGTAGGCATTGAGTAAAATAATTTGGTGAGAAGTCTTTTTATTTGTTTTGAAAAACGTTTTGTTTTCAATTTTACTCCTTAATTTATCTGTTGAATTTTTTTTTTCTATATGTTCAAATTTACATTTAAGTGTTTAATTATTATTGTAACGCCCTCAAAATAATAACATTAAACCCATCAACATATACATGCATTAATATAACAAAAGCCCACATTTTTCTATTTATCTGAATAATTCATTACAAAAGGGATTACATGTTAACAACAAAAGCAAATGCCCTAAGGGCTTACAGCTTTCCAAGTTAACACTTGGTTACAAAAAGAGAGCTCTAGCTCAAATACACATGAAGCCCTTGGCTTGAATCTACATGTAATACATCAAAGATAAATAGAAATCAAAAAGTCCATCCGCCTTGGCCTCCCAAGTTATGTCCTTGGAGGTGGCATGCTACATGTACCTGAAATTGATGTTCCCATATAGGGTGAGCCACAGCCCAGTAGAAATATACTAAACCAGTTATGAACAATGACTAAAAGATTAACAGTTGATAGATGGCCAACACTTTTACATTCATTCATAACACATCACAGTTCCGAGACATTCAAGCCTATGTTTCCTTTCATTTTCCATTTATTTCCTTTCAATTCACAATTCATAACCTTGGCTCAGAACCTGGCCAAACAACTCATATGAGACAGTAACTCATACTAAACACTTTTCATTCCATCATAGATAAACATTTTAGTTATATCAATACTTCCACAGATAAGCATATTAGCTATATCACACTTCCAAAGATAAGCATATGAGCTATATCATACTTCCGAAGACAAGCGTATGAGCTCTGTCGACACATCACTAGATAAGCATATGAGCTCTATCTACGGAGTCCATCACCTATCTCCTCCCCAAACAACGTCCGGTTTAGAGGTCCATCCCCTATCATCCCCTAAACCGTGGAGTACATCCCCTATCTCCTCCAACACAACACAATGCATATAAACAATAATTATACACATCACCAATCAATACATAAAGTTAATGTATTCTTTCACTGTCATATTCAATGACACATTTCAATGATTAGTTTTAGTTTGCCTAATCATCATGCATTGTCTACAACAATCATGACTATCCTCCACTGATAGCCCAAAACACTTATTTCTATACAGAAAATAAATGCAACAAATGGATATATAATCAACATTCCTACTAGGTGAGCGATAAATAATCCAACTACACCCTTTAATCTCGTACATTCCCAATCTCAACATTTCCACTTCAATTTCTCATTTCTCACAATTAATTATTCCAATTAATTAATCAATGTAATTAGGACATTTTCCATAATTAACATTACAACCCTTTAAGGTTCCATTTTCATCAATGATTCCACATTAATCTCATTTCTCTATGCCATACATGCATATAGGTTTATTTTAAATAAAACCCCAACTTTTATTAAAATTACATAAAAGCCCCAAACTTTCTCAAAACTAAACAACTACCCCCAACATATCAAAATGCCAAAATTTAAAGACAAAATCCATAACGAGGAGTAGGATATCCCTACCTCAAAGTTTGAGCTACAACGGAGAAGAAGACCAAAACCAAAATGCTCCAAATCCTGAAATTTTCAGATTAAAATGAAGCCCTCGACGATCAACACAACTTTTGTAAAGGTCAAAAGTGAACAAACAACTCTTACTAGATCAAATCTAAGAGAGAAGGGGCGGTTTAGAGTGAGAAGCTCTGAAAATGGCTTTTTGGAAGAGTAAGAGAGAGAAAAGATCTTGAAAAAGTGCTCAAAAAGTCGGATTCCGGATTTAAATAAGAGTCTCCCCGCTCGAGCGTACAACTCCCCGCTCGAGCGGCATTCACAGATTCCCGATCGAGCCGACAAACCCCCGCTCGAGTGGCGGATGCACACTCCCAGCACTTTTGCAGACAGGTCCCCCGCTCGAGCGTACAGCTCCCCGCTCGAGCATCACTCATAACCTTCCGCTCGAGCGGCCAATCCCCCGCTCGAGCGGACATCACTACACAGGAAATACTGGATGGGTGTATTCCCCGCTCGAGCGCCAAAACCCCCGCTCGAGCGGACAAGCAACAACAAGGTCCTCGGCGCCTAAAGCTCGCTCGCCGAGACAGCTAAAATCTGGGCAACTAGTTTTGGTTCCTAAGCTCAACCAGCCTGTAACAAACCTGCCCAAC
The DNA here is from genome assembly GCA_025200525.1 of Camellia lanceoleosa. Classification (NCBI taxonomy): domain Eukaryota; kingdom Viridiplantae; phylum Streptophyta; class Magnoliopsida; order Ericales; family Theaceae; genus Camellia; species Camellia lanceoleosa. Next base: position 64,769 of record JANUSC010000389.1, read on the forward strand.
ACATCCTATAACTCAAACACAAAGTAGGAAAGGATGTAAACAAGATAATAACCAACTTCTAACATCCACAGACACACGTCCGGATCACTGTACAACAAAGGCAAACCCGGGATCGCTATAATTATTTTTTTTTGTCTATATATTCAAAAATCTTGACTATCTGTTCAATTTTTTCCCTATCTTCCGCAAATTTGTCTTGATTTTATTATCAGTTCAATTTTATTCTCTTATCTGTTCAAAAATATATCCAAAATTTCTTATCCGTTTAGCAAACCAGTCAAAATCTTCAATTTATTTCTATCTGTTCAATTTTATTATCTGTTGAAATACACCAAACCAGGATCTGTTGTAATCTTTCTTTCTCTCTCTCTTTTTCTTTCTCTCTATCTGTTGAAATTCTTTATCAAATATAATCCAGTACATATATATATCTGTTCTATTTTTTATTATTATTTCAATCTGCTTAATTTTTAATTTTTGTTTGGTTCATTTACAACTATCTGTTGCAATTTGTTTCATCATACAACAACAACAAAGATCAACAACTTAAAAAAAAAAAAGATGAGGAGAAATTGGATTTATGTGCTTGAAGAAAAAAAACTATCCATAAGGAGATGGATCAATGGAGTCTTCTCATCCGATGGTCCTCTGCAGGCATTGAGTAAAATAATTTGGTGAGAAGTCTTTTTATTTGTTTTCAAAGACGTTTTGTTGTCAATTGTACTCCTTAATTTATCTGTTGAATTTTTTTTTGTCACACCCCACTTTTTATTACTCGAAAACATTACCAAAGCCTGTAAATTTAGGTCCATATTTTTTTTTTTTTATATAAATACATTTACAAATATCTATTACACTTGAGTAATAGAATCTCAAAGATACATGTTCTCCCTCTCTCAATAATTACAACAACAATAATACATGCCAAGCTTCTGCCGCGAAGCTACAAATAAATAATTACAAATACAACTCCACTACCTTTACATCTACTAAGAAAGCTATACAAATGAACTGAAGAACTCCATAAATCTTCAAGCAAATAACCCAAACTTTCCTTCCTGTAAAAAAATTTTACAACGACGGGGTGAGCACTAATGCCCAGTAGGAATCTCATAGTTCTAAATCAATAACGAACACACAGATAGAAATGATCATGCATGCGGGGTGATACAATATAGTAGGGTGACATTTCATAATCTCAAAATATCATAAGTAAGGTATCTTTTTCTCAAAAACAATTTAAACACTTGTAGGAAAAACCTTCAGCCATAAAAATCATCCCTGAACTTTAGAAAATCAGAGATCCTTGTGAAACAACCATATTTAAGAAACAACATCATTTAAATGTTATTAACCAATTTCCCAAACATTTCTCAATTAATTTTCCATTGTTAATACTCTTCTTTTCCTTTCATTCTTCTTTTCTACTTTTCACTTTTAACTTAAAACCCCATAATTTCAATGCAATTTCCTTTTTGACTCGCCAACAATTCTCCTATACTCATTTCACCCCGTTAATTTCACCATAAAGTTTCATTTCAAGATAACACAATGTTAATAAACTCTTCCAAGCCAATCCTTTATTTAATTATAGAACAACTCTCACAATTTACTTTTATTAACACAACTACTTCATTAAGTTTACCATCATAATCTATAATCAATTTATTCTTAGGACACATATGTCTTCATTGTCTATGACACATGGTCTATGACACAATACACTTTCCATTTATACAGACATGGCTCAGAACCTGGCCAAACAACTCAACAAGGATAACACATCAAGTTAAACCTTTCTTATACCAAATTAAACACACATGCTGATGTTATAACAATCTCAATCAAATCCACTTCCATACTTCCCAACTGATACACATGGTGGTGATGTATCATATCAACAACAAATAGAAATATTTCTATTATCAATAAGTACACATATTTGTTGTATTAATGGAGTCCATCCCCTATCTCCTCCCAACAAATCCGGTTTAGAGGTCCATCCCCTATCTTCCCCTAAACCGTGGAGTTCATCCCCTATCTCCTCCAAAACCAAAACCAAATGCATATGCAATGTAATACACACTTGCCATATACAACACATAATCAATACAAGTAATGTCCTGTATTAATTCAACAAATCAAAATAAATGACTTAATTTCGGTTATACCTAAGCCACATGCAAGGTCTACAACAACCACGACTATCCTCCACCGATAGCCCAAAACAGTTATTTCTAAACAAGAAATAAATACATCAATGAATGTAAATTGACATTCTCAAAGGTAAGTATTTAAACTACCCAATTATATCATTATCTCATAATTTCCCCAATTTCATGAATTAAACCCAATTCCACATTTTTTTTCCTTAAATTAATTATACAAATTAATCTAAGCCAAAACCCTAAGGTTTCTCCCAAAATTACCAAACTACCCCCACATACCAAAATACCACCACTTAGGATTAAAACGTATAAATGGGCAAACATTTCCAAAATTCAATTAAACTTGTATATATACAATTCCATACCTCAATTTCATGATTCTACTTTCAATTTGGGCAAACTCATTGTTTATCATCATAAATCAACCTAGGGTTTCAAGAAAAATCTAGAAATTTCAAGAAAAATTCCAACTTCTTAACCCATTATTTTCTTCTTCCAATTTTACCTTGATTATACATCCTAGGTTCCTAATCCATAATCTAAACCCAACAATAACACCCCAAACTCTTCAAAACCGAAATCCCTAAATTTCCATAATATAATTCTATATGCTCAAAATGTAGATTTTGCATTTATATACTCCAAAATACCACAAATCTATCTATTAATGTAAGCATTGAAGGAGAACTAGGACCCCTACCTCAAGAAACAAGCCAAAGAACGAAAATTGATGAGAATCCTTCGCAATCCAAGTTCCAATCGGTTGAAAATGTTAATCTTCTCTTGTTCTCCATCCTTGATGCAAGAACCATGGTGGATTGTTGATAAAAGTGGAGGAAATCAAAGGTTTTGGGCTAGGGTTTCGGACCTATGCAAGAGGAAAGAAGAGAGGAAAAGAAAAATGGAAGGAATGAGCTCAAAAACCCGTTTTTACGCTTTGAACACTATTTCCGCTCGAGCGTCCCTATTCCCGCTCGAGCGGACCTGCTCTCAAAGACAGATTATGAAACTTCAAACAGGTATAACTTTTTCATACGGACTCCGTTTTAGGTCGTTCTTGTGTCCAAATTGAAGCCCCGGAAATAAGCTTTCCAACGGTTCTAACCTCACATCCAAATTCAAAGTATGGAAGGAGAAAAGGGCAAAAGAGTGACGGCTGGTCAAAAACTCAAACTCCAAACTTGGGGCTTTTTATCTAATCTTATCCAAATGCCTTGTTAAGACTTCAATTAAGGTTCCAAACATCACCCAAAGGTCCTCAATTATAATATTTAAAGTCCACTCGTCAACCCATCAATATCAAGAGTCTAACAACCGTACAAGTTTTAAGGTGACGGGTACCACTTTTCATCAATCCAAAGTGAATCAAGATCCGAGTCATTACATTTTTTTTCTCTATATGTTCAAATTTACATTTAAATGTTTAATTATTATTTTTTTATCTATATATTCAAAAATCTTGACTATCTATTCAATTTTTTTTCATAACTGTGCAAATTTGTCTTGATTTTCTTATCAGTTCAATTTTAATCTCTTATCTATTAAAATATCTATCCAAAATTTCTTATCCGTTCAACAAACCACTCATAATCTTCAATTTATTTCAATCGATTCAATTTTATTATCTGTTAAAATACACCAAACCAGAATCTGTTGCAATCTTTCTATCTTTCTCTCTTGTTCTTTCTCTCTATCTGTTGAAATTCTTTATCAAATATAATCCAGTATATACATATCAGTTCTATTTATTATTATTATTTATATATGCTTAATTTTTAAATTTTTTTGGGTCATTTACAACTATCTGTTGCAATTTGTTTCATCATACAACAACAACAAAGATCAACAACTTAAAAAAAAAAAAAAAAAGACGAAAAATTGGATCTGTGTGCTTAAAGAACAAAAACTGTCCATAAGGAGCTGGATCAATTGAGTCATCTCCTCCGATGGTACTCTGCAGGCATTGAGTAAAATAATTTAGTGAGAAGTTTTTTTATTTGTTTTGAAAAACGTTTTGTTTTCAATTTTACTCCTTAATTTATCTGTTGAATTTTTTTTTCTATATATTCAAATTTACATTTAAGTGTTTAATTATTATTTTCTTTGTATACATATTCAAAAATCTTGACTATCTATTCAATTTTTTTCCCTATCTGTGCAAATTTGTCTTGATTTTATTATCAGTTCAATTTTAATCTCTTATCTGTTTCAAATATCTATCCAAAATTTCTTATCCGTTCAACAAACCAGTCATAATCTTCAATTTATTTCTATCCATTCCATTTTATTATCTGTTGAAATACACCAAACCAGAATCTGTTGCAATCTTTCTATCTCTCTCTTGTTCTTTCTCTCTATCTGTTGAAATTCTTTCTCAAATATAATCCCGTATATATATATATATCTGTTCTACTTTTTTATTATTATTTCTATCTGCTAAATTTTTAATTTTTTTTTGGTTCATTTACAACTATCTGTTGCAATTTGTTTCATCATACAACAACAACAAAGATCAACAACTTAAAAAAAAAAAAAAAGGAGGAGAAATTGGATTTGTGTGCTTAAAGAAAAAGAACTGTCCATAAGAAGCTGGATCAATTGAGTCTTCTCCTCCGATGGTCCTCTGTAGGCATTGAGTAAAATAATTTCGTGAGAAGTCTTTTTATTTGTTTTGAAAAACGTTTTGTTTTCAATTTTACTCCTTAATTTATCGGTTGATTTTTTTTTTCTATATGTTCAAATTTACATTTAAGTGTTTAATTATTATTTTTTTTTGTCTATATATTGAAAAATCTTGACTATCTGTTCAATTTTTTTCCCTATCTGTGCAAATTTGTCTCGATTTTATTATCAGTTCAATTTTAATCTCTTATCTGTTTCAAATATCTATCCAAAATTTCTTCTCCGTTCAACAAACCAGTCATAATCTTCAATTTATTTCTATCTGTTCAATTTTATTATCTGTTGAAATACACCAAACCAGAATCTGTTGTAATCTTTCTATCTTTCTCTCTTGTTCTTTCTCTCTATCTGTTGAAATTCTGTCTCAAATATAATCCAATATATATATATATATCTGTTCTATTTTTTTATTATTATTTCTATCTGCTAAATTTTTAATTTTTTTTTGGTTTATTTACAACTATCTGTTGCAATTTGTTTCATCATACAACAACAACAAATATCAACAACATAAAAAAAAGGAGGAGAAATTGGATCTGTGTGCTTAAAGAAAAAGAACTGTCCATAAGGAGCTGGATCAATTGAGTCTTCTCCTCCGATGGTCCTCTGCAGGCATTGAGTAAAATAATTTGGTGAGAAGTCTTTTTATTTGTTTTGAAAAACGTTTTGTTTTCAATTTTACTCCTTAATTTATCGGTTGAATTTTTTTTTCTATATCTTCAAATTTACATTTAAGTGTTTAATTATTATTTTTTTTGTCTATGTATTCAAAAATCTTGACTATCTGTTCAATTTTTTCTATCTCGCAGATTTGTCATGATTTTATTATCAGTTCAATTTTAATCTCTTATATGTTTCAAATATCTATCCAAAATTTCTTATCCGTTCAACAAACGAGTCGCAATCTTCAATTTATTTCCATCTGTTCAATTTTATTATCTGTTGAAATACACCAAACCAGAATCTGTTGCAATCTTTCTATCTTTCTCTCTTGTTCTTTCTCTTTATCTGTTGAAATTCTTTCTCAAATATAATCCAGCATATATATATTTGTTCTATTTTTTTATTATTATTTCTATCTGCTTATTTTTTAATTTTTTTTTTGGTTCATTTGCTACTATCTGTTGCAATTTATTTCATCATACAACAACAACAAAGATCAACAACTTAAAAAAAAATAATAATAAAATAAGGCGGAGAAATTTTTTTTAAAAAAAAAAGGCGGAGAAATTGGATCTATATGCTTGAAGAAAAAAAACTGTCCATAAGGAGCTGGATTAATTGAGTCTTCTCCTCCGATGGTCCTCTGCAGGCATTGAGTAAAATAATTTGGTGAGAAGTCCTTTTATTTGTTTTGAAAGACGTTTTGTTTTCAATGTTACTCCTTAATTTATCTATTGAATTTTTTTTCTATATGTTCAAATTTACATTTAAGTGTTTAATTATTATTTTTTTGTCTATATATTCAAAAATCTTGACTATCTGTTCAATTTTTTTCCCTATCTGTGCAAATTTGTCTTGATTTTATTATCAGTTCAATTTTAATCTCTTAATTGTTCAGATATATATCCAAAATTTCTTATCCGTTCAACAAATCAGTAACAATCTTCAATTTATTTCTATCTGTTTAATTTTATTATCTGTTGAAATACACCAAACCAGGATCTGTGCAATCTTTCTTTCTCTCTCTCTTGTTCTTTCTCTCTATCAGTTGAAATTCTTTCTCAAATATAATCCAGTATATATATATCTGTTCTATTTTTTATTATTATTTCTATCTGCTTAATTTTTAATTTTTTTGGGTTTATTTACAACTATCTGTTGCAATTGGTTTCATCATACAACAAGAACAAAGATCAACAACTTAAAAAAAAAAAGAAAAGAAAAGAAAAGAAAATGAGGAGAAATTGGATTTGTGTGCTTGAACAAAAAAAACTATCCATAAGGAGCTGGATTAATGGAGTCTTCTCCTCCAATGGTTCTCTGCAGGCATTGAGTAAAATAATTTGGTGAGAAGTCTTTTTGTTTGTTTTGAAAGACATTTTGTTTTCAATTTTACTCCTTAATTTATCTGTTGATTTTTTTTTTCTATATGTTCAAATATACATTTCAGTGTATAATTATTATTTTTTTATCTATATATTCAAAAATCTTGACTATCTGTTCAATTTTTTTCCCTATCTGTGCAAATTTGTCTTGATTTTCTTATCAGTTCAATTTTAATCTCTTATCTGTTCAAATATCTATCCAAAATTTCTTATCCGTTCAACAAACCAGTCACAATCTTCAATTTATTTCTATCTATTCAATTTTACTATCTGTTGAAATACACCAAACCAGGATCTATTGTAATCTTTCTTTCTATATCTCTTGTTCTTTCTCTCTATCTGTTGAAATTCTTTCTCAAATATAATCCAGTATCTATATGTATATCTGTTCTATTTTTTATTATTATTTCTATCTACTTAATTTTTAATTTTTGTTTGGTTCATTTACAACTATCTGTTGCAATTTTTTTCATCATACAACAACAACAAAGATCAACAACTTAAAAAAAAAAAAAAAAAAAAAAGAAGGAGAAAAAATTGGATTTGTGTGTATGAAGAAAAAAAACTATCCATAAGGAGCTGGATCAATGGAGTCTTCTCCTCCGATGGTCCTCTGCAGGCATTGAGTAAAATAATTTGGTGAGAAGTCTTTTTATTTGTTTTGAAGGACGTTTTGTTTTCAATTTTACTCCTTAACTTATCTATTCATTTTTTTTTTCTATATGTTCAAATTTACATTGAAGTGTTTAATTATTATTTTTTTATCTATATATTCAAAAATCTTGACTATCTATTCAATTTTTTTCCCTATCTGTGCAAATTTGTCTTGATTTTCTTATCAGTTCTATTTTAATCTCTTATATGTTCAAATATCTATCCAAAATTTCTTATCCGTTCAACAAACCAGTCACAATCTTCAATTTATTTCTATCTGTTCAATTTTATTATCTGTTGAAATACACCAAACCAGAATCTGTTGCAATCTTTCTATCTTTCTCTCTTGTTCTTTCTCTCTATCTGCTGAAATTCTTTCTCAAATATAATCCAGTATATGTATATATATATCTGTTCTATTTTTTATTATTATTTCTATCTGCTTAATTTTTAATTTTTGTTTGGTTCATTTACAACTTTCTGTTGCAATTTTTTTCATCATACAACAACAACAACAAAGATCAACAACTTCAAAAAAAAAATGAAAATGAAAGGAGGAGAAATTGGATTTGTGTGCATGAAGAAAAAAAACTATCCATAAGGAGCTGGATCAATGGAGTCTTCTCCTCCGTTGGTCCTCTGCAGGCATTGAGTAAAATAATTTGGTGAGAAGTCTTTTCATTTGTTTTGAAAAACATTTTGTTTTCAATTTTACACCTTAATTTATATGTTGTATTTTTTTTTCTATGTGTTAAAATTTACATTGAAGTGTTTGATTATTATTTTTTTATCTATATATTCAAAAATCTTGACTATCTGTTCAATTTTTTTCCCTATCTGTGCAAATTTATCTTGATTTTCTTATTAGTTCAATTTTAATCTGTTATCTGTTCAAATATCTATCCAAAATTTCTTATCCGTTCAACAAACCAGTCACAATCTTCAATTTATTTCTATCTGTTCAATTTTATTATCTGTTGAAATACACCAAACCAGAATCTGTTGCAATCTTTCTATCTTTCTCTCTTGTTCTTTCTCTCTATCTGTCGAAATTCTTTCTAAAATAAAATCCAGTATATATATATATATATCTGTTCTATTTTTTATTATTATTTCTATCTGCTTAATTTTTAATTTTTTTTGGTTCATTTACAACTATCTATTGCAATTTGTTTCATCAGACAACAACAACAAAGATCAACAACTTAAAAAAAAAAGGAGGAGAAATTGGATCTGTATGCTTGAAGAAAAAAAACTGTCCATAAGGAGCTAGATGAATTGATCGTTCTCCTCCGATGGTGTCACGACCCCAACCCGCCCCTAGTAGGATGGTGCCGTGATGGCCAGTAATCCGTGATTACCGAAGGCCAACTTATCAAAATCCACACACAAGAAGGCACACATAGGGGGCTTACCAAAATGCGGAAGCAATAAATCAAATACAAATGGTCCATGGGAGCTGTGCGTAAGTCAAAGGAAAAGACATATACAAAATAGTCTTACAACCAGTCCAAAAATAAAATACAATTCACATCTTGATCAAAAGGCTTCTAAGCCGACATGTACAAAATACAGAGAATACAAGCCAAGAAGCATGATTTTCAAGATTTGCCGAAAATACAAATGCCGACGTAAACATATAATGCCGAGGTAGACACAGCATGGCCGACAAGAATGCAAAACAAGCCGACGTAAATCAAGTATCCAAAACAAGCTGGTAAACACATCTAGGCGTCGCCGCCGTCCTGCTCATCACCTACATATATATATAGAGGGTGAGTATGGAAACTCAGTGAATGATACTAATAATAAAGGTTTTGCATGAATATAGCCGAAGTCTGTACAAAACAAGCATGCCAAAACCATACAAATACTAGCCGGGATCCTTTCCAGCAAAGCACAATAAACCTTTACCAATTCAAAGGATGAACCGTATTCATCTTTCCAATCTTACAAGTTTCAAGGGATGCTCATGACATCGGCAACAAGGACAAAAGCTTTCCGGTGATCGATGCGTAGTAGCCCATTAATGGCAAGAACCAAGATTTTATGCGACCGTGTCGATTTCGTACAAAATGGTGTTATGAAGTTTATAGTCCTCCAACCGTGGGACTTGTGTTACTTAGGCTGAGCCTTTTTAACACAATAGCTTTTCCAAGGAAGGACCGTATCCTTTTAATTCCAAGGCTGGTGTCACTTAGGCCCGTAGCCCTTTTTGGACAAATGGGTGCTGCGAAAGTTTAGAGTCCTCCAGCTAAGGGACTTGTGTTCCAAGGAAGGACCGTATCCTTTTAATCCATAATGCTGCGAAAGTTTAGAGTCCTCCAGCTAAGGGACTTTTACACTTAGTGCTGCGAAAGTTTATAGTCCTCCAGCCAAGGGACTTCTCCAGATAGCATCAAGACAAAGCTCACAATGATACGTCGCATTAGGCTAAACATTCATGCTTAACAAATACTTTCATCAAAACAAAGCAAGACAAGATTTATCAAAACGGTTTAACATAGCTTTATTAAAAGCACCACTCACCTCGGTCTTCAGGTGTAGGCTCGAAGCAAAGATCAAAGTCCTACAATCACATGACAATTCACATTCTCAAAACAAGCTTTACATGTGTGTAAATGATCTCGGCGCTCCCACCGAATCCAAATGAATAACAAGCAAAACATGCAGGGTCAAACACTGTTTCCCCTCTTGTGGACACTTACTGGGTGCCATCCTGATAATGCCGAGGTCCCGCACCTCCTTGCCGAGGTGTGGTCCTGACGGCCATAAACAAAACGAAATCGGGAAACCTGAGTTTCCCTCTGAAGAATGCAAAGAACAAGAACATCAAGAACATCAAGACATGCATGTTAGAACCATAACTCGTTTATTCAAAATCTGGGGTTTCATGCTAAGAGTTCAAAAACGTGGACTTAGGTACCCAACCAAGAAGAACATGCAAGAACAAACACAATAACATGGCTCTTGCCATAAACTTTTAGATCAAAGTGCAACTTGCATCAAGAATGCATGAATACTAACTTGCTCTTTCAAAACCAACTCCAAATCCATGCATGGCATGCAAAACAAACCCAATCATGCAATGCAGCTTGACAATCAATAAGAATAACCGAAGCAGATCAAGATTCTCACCTCCGATCACAAATCTAACGGTTCGATCAACCAAGACCAAGCTCGAAAGTCACCTTTCTCTCTCTAAAGCTCTTCCTTCTCCCTTGAGAGCTTCTCTCTCTAAAAACAAAGATTTGAGACCAAATGATTTGTTTCTAAGTCTGTCATTTGTCTTAACCCACACAGCGGACACGTGGCACTACCGGTTGGTTCTTCAAAAGGTGGTGATAGATTAGACAAGTCTCGACAAAGCGTACACAACAAGCTTGGTGGCAAAACACGCCGCTAGCAAGGACATCGGCTAGAGTCAAAACTTGACAGCATTGGCAAAGACATCGGGGAGGACTTTGGACGGATCGATTGTGCCACACCTTGGCCTGGGTGTGCCACATCTCGGCCTAAGCCGTACCTGCCCAAGGACAAGGATTACTAAGCACAAAACATCTCGGCCTCGGCTCTGAACACTTCGGCCCAAGGGTGACATCTCGGCAAACATGCCGTAGTGAAGACGGAGGTCGGCTAAGGTTCCAAAACTGTTCTAATTGCAAAGGTTCAAAGGCGAACTATGCTAGGCTGACCTCGGCCACACACACACCAAGCAAGGTACGAGTTCAAGCAAGTAACAATTAACAAAGCAAAGCAAAACAAGGTAACAGGATTACAAACTCGACAAGGCAAGATCATACAAAATGCATGCAAGCAAGACTAGTTCAAAGTGAGGGTTGTTACAGATGGTCCTCTGCAGGCATTGAGTAAAATAATTTGGTGAGAAGACTTTTTATTGGTTTTGAAAAACGTTTTGTTTTCAATTTTTCTCCTTAATTTATCTGTTGAATTTTTTTTTCTATATTGTCAAATTTACATTTAAGTGTTTAATTATTATTTTTTTGTCTATATATCCAAAAATCTTGACTATCTGCTCAATTTTCTTCCCTATCTGTGCAAATTTGTCTTGATTTTATTATCAATTCAATTTTACTCTCTTATCTGTTCAATTATCTATCCAAAATTTCTTATCTACTCAACAAACCAGTCAAAATCTTCAATTTATTTCTATCTGTTCAATTTTATTACCTGCTGAAATACACCAAACCAGGATATGTTGCAATCTTTCTTTCTCTCTCTCTTGTTCTTTCTTTCTATCTGTAGAAATTTTTCTCAAATATAATCCAGTATATATTTATATATCTGTTCTATTTTTTATTATTATTTCTATCTGCTTAATTTTTAATTTTTGTTTGGTTCGGTTCATTTACAACTATGTGTTACAATTTGTTTCATCATACAACAACAACAAAGATCAACAACTTAAAAAAAAAAAGAAAAGAAAAGAAAAGGAGGGGAAATTGGATTTGTCACGCCCCATTTTTTATTACTCCAAGTCATTACCAAATTCCTTAACTTAATTCAATTTCGGAGATAACATGCGGAAATAAACTCAAATGTTCAATTAAAAGTGATGAACAACAATTCTCTCGTTCGAATGAAAATTAAATACAACATGAGCATTCGAAATAAATTGCCCTCAGGCTTACAACATTAAATAATCAAATGAAGGGTGCAACCCTTTTACATAAATGGCATTCCGCCTACAACAAAGAGGCCCCGTGGCCAACAAATAAGAAGATCCAAATCTTGTAGCACATCCTGCTAAACACCTGAAAAAGATTCAACAACGTGGGATGAACATATAGTCCAGTAGGGATCTCAACATGATCCTCAACAATAACGACATTACAGATAGCTATGATCATGAACGCTCATTCTCATACTAGAATAGTAATGTGACAGTTTATACAAAATATAGATATGTATGAGCTTTTCTCGAAAACAACCATTTCATTCAACGCTATAAGCGATTTATCTTTCTTTTCCTTTCATTAACCCCCATTCCCATTCTTTCGTAACATTAACCATTTCTTAGGAAATAAATTCACTAAGCCCACTACTCTTTTCCATTTTCCTTCACATACAACAAATGTGCCTTTTCAAAACATATTTCTAAGATGTTCGGTTTTCTTCACACTTCCAAATGAAAAAAAAAGCATTTCGGTTCAATCCCAATTCTATCATAACTATACATGCATACCTTTACAAAAGGGAGATAACAACTCAACTACATGCACAAGATAAACCAATGAGGCAACTCGGCCCTCCAAAACTGTAACCAACACAATCCACAATGTTCCCAGATACACTGAAATAATAACAACAAAACTTTGCTCTACTAGCTATGTGTGTAGTAAGCCAAAGATACACTTCTCACAACAAACTACCAGTTTACCAGGCGCTAGCTGGAAGGGTGTGGTGCCTTCGATTATCAGCTCAGTCAGTTCTTCAGGCGCTAGTTGGAAGGGTATGGTACCTCTGATTATAAGCGCAGGGTATAACACCAACAATCACAATGCAACAAGGTATAACCAACATGTGTAAAACATACACATAAACTATCAGGATACAAGTAATGTGTTAAGATATATGAACACATAGGTGTGTGGAGTCCATCTCCTATCTTCTCACACACACTGGAGTACAACCCCTCTCACCTCCTTAACAAGTATACATATATAATGTACCTCAACATTTCATCACATACGATGTTCAATCAACAATAGTGTAATGCATATATGACAATTCAACGCAACCGTGTCATCCTCCACCGATGACCAAGAACAAGACCTCTAGATGCAGATATTTAGTACATCTATTTAAAAGGCTCAATCAACATGAGATCACAAACCCAACAACAACATTAATCATGGTAGTTAAAGATACAACCTCCACATATGTGTTCAACACTCATATTACAACAATCCAATTCTCATACCTTTTGTTTTCACAAATTTAATTCCATGGACAATAAGGCCATAACTCATTTTAATCCATTACATTCTCTTTTCAAGCCACTCCAATTTAATTGTGCAAATTAAGTCATAATCATTAAATTAGGGTTTTCCTCCCTCTTTCTCAATATAGACCTAAAAGGCTCAATTATTAACAACAAACAACAATGATCACATTTAAGACCCAAAATACATAAGTATCTGCCCAATGATCAAAACCCCTCTTTTAATTTATTAAATCAAATAAAATTAGGGTTTCCTCTCCTTTCAACAACAACATGCTAATTAACACCCCAATTAGTCTAAACCATAACTAATGATAATAAAACCAAATTTTTTTTTTATTTGTTTTGAAAGACGTTTTGTTTTCAATTTACTCCTTAATTTATCTATTGAAATTTTTTTTCTATATGTTCAAATTTACATTGAAGTGTTTAATTATTATTTTTTTTATCTATATATTCAAAAATCTTGACTATCTGTTCAATTTTTTTCCCTATCTGTGCAAATTTGTCTTGATTTTCTTATCAGTTCAATTTTAATCTCTTATCTGTTCAAATATCTATCCAAAATTTCTTATCCGTTCAACAAACCAGTCACAATCTTCAATTTATTTCTATCTGTTCAATTTTACTATCTGTTGAAATACACCAAACCAGGATCTGTTGCAATCTTTCTATCTTTCTCTCTTGTTCTTTCTCTCTATCTGCTGAAATTCTTTCTCAAATATAATCCAGTATATATATCTGTTCTATTTTTTATTATTATTTCTATCTGCTTAATTTTTAATTTTTGTTTGGTTCATTTACAACTTTCTGTTGCAATTTTTTTCATCATACAACAACAACAAAGATCAACAACTTAAAAAAAAAAAAAAAAAAAGAAAGAAATGGATGAGAAATTGGATTTGTGTGCATGAAGAAAAAAAACTATCCATAAGGAGCTGGATCAATGGAGTCTTCTCCTTCGATGGTCCTCTGCAGGCATTGAGTAAAATAATTTGGTGATAAGTCTTTTTATTTGTTTTGAAAGACGTTTTGTTTTCAATTTTACACCAGAATTTATCTGTAGAATTTTTTTTTCTATGTGTTTAAATTTACTTTGAAGTGTTTGATTATTATTTTTTTATCTATATATTCAAAAATCTTGACTATCTGTTCAATTTTTTGCACTATCTGTGCAAATTGATCTTGATTTTCTTATCAGTTCAATTTTAATCTCTTATCTGTTCAAATATCTATCCAAAATTTTTTATCCGTTCAACAAACTAGTCACAATCTTCAATTTATTTCTATCTGTTCAATTTTATTATCTGTTGAAATACACCAAACCAGAATCTGTTGCAATCTTTCTATCTTTCTCTCTTGTTCTTTCACTCTATCTGTCGAAATTCTTTCTGAAATAAAATCCAGTATATATATATCTGTTCTATTTTTTTATTATTATTTCTATCTGCTTAATTTTTAATTTTTTTTGGTTCATTTCCAACTATCTATTGCAATTTGTTTCATCATACAATAACAACAAAGATCAACAACTTAAAAAAAAGAAGGTGGAGAAATTGGATCTGTATGCTTGAAGAAAAAAAACTGCCCATAAGGAGCTGGATCAATTGAGCCTTCTCCTCTGATGGTCCTTTGCAGGCATTGAGTAAAATAATTTGGTGAGAAGTCTTTTTATTTGTTTTGAAAAACGTTTTGTTTTCAATTTTTCTCCTTAATTGATCTGTTGAATTTTTTTTTTCTATATGTTCAAATTTACATTTAAGTGTTTAATTATTATTTTTTTGTCTATATATCCAAAAATCTTGACTATCTGTTCAATTTTTTTTCCCTATCTGTGCAAATTTGTCTTGATTTTATTATCAGTTCAATTTTAATCTCTTATCTGTTCAAATATCTATCCAAAATTTCTTATCTACTCAACAAACCAGTCAAAATCTTCAATTTATTTCTATCTGTTCAATTTTATTACCTGCTGAAATACACCAAACCAAAGTTATGTTGCAATTTTTCTTTCTCTCTATCTCAGAGAAATTTTTCTCAAATATAATCCAGCATATATTTATATATCTGTCCTATTTATTATTATTATTATTTCTATCTGTTTAATTTTTAATTTTTGTTTGGTTCATTTACAACTATGTGTTATAATTTGTTTCATCATACAACAACAACAAAGATCAATACCTTAAAAAAAAAAACAAAAAAAAAAAAACGAAGAAAAGAAAAGGAGGAGAAATTGGATTTGTGTGCTTGAAGAAAAAAACTATCCATAAGGAGCTGGATCAATGAAGTCTTCTCCTCCGATGGTCCTCTGCAGGCATTGAGTAAAATAATTTGGTGAGAAGTCTTTTTATTTGTTTTGAAAAACGTTTTGTTTTCAATTTTACTCCTTAATTTATCTGTCGAATTTTTTTTTTGTTCTATATGTTCAAATTTACATTTAAGTGTTTAATTATTATTTTTTTGTCTATATATTCAAAAATCTTGACTATCTGTTCAATTTTTTCCCCTATCTGTGCAAATTTGTCTTGATTTTATTATCAGTTTAATTTTAATCTCTTATCTGTTCAAATATATATCCAAAATTTCTTATCCATTCAACAAACCAGTCACAATCTTCAATTTATTTCTATCTATTCAATTTTATTATCTGTTGAAATACACCAAACCAGGATCTGTTGCAATCTTTCTTTCTCTCTCTCTTGTTCTTTCTCTTTATCTGTTGAAATTCTTTATCAAATATAATCCAGTATATATATATATATCCGTTCTAGTTTTTATTATTATTTCTATCTGCTTAATTTTTAATTTTTGTTTGGTTCATTTACAACTATCTGTTGCAATTTGTTTCATCACACAACAACAACAAAGATCAACAACTTTAAAAAAAAAAAAAAAAAAAAGGAGGAGAAATTGATCTGTATTGCTTGAAGAAAAAAAACTATGCATAAAGAGCTGGATCAATTGAGTCTTCTCCTCCGATGGTCCTATGCCGGCATTGAGTAAAATAATTTAGTGAGAAGTCTTTTTATTTGTTTTGAAAAACGTTTTGTTTTCAATTTTACTCCTTAATTTATCTGTTGAATTTTTTGTCTATATGTTCAAATTTACATTTAAGTGTTTAATTATTATTTTTTTGTCTATATATTCAAGAATCTTGACTATCTGTTTAATTTTTTCCCTATCTGTGCAAATTTGTCTTGATTTTATTATCAGTTCAATTTTAATCTCTTATTTGTTTCAAATATCTATCCAAAATTTCTTATCCGTTCAACAAACCAGTCACAATCTTCAATTTATTTCTATCTGTTCAATTTTATTATCTGTTGAAATACACCAAACCAGAATCTATAACAATCTTTCTGTCTTTCTCTCTTGTTCTTTATCCCTATCTGTTGAAATTCATTCTCAAGTATAATCTAGTATATATATATATATATATGTTCTATTTTTTATTATTATTTCTATCTGCTTAATTTTTAATTTTTTTTGGTTCATTTACAACTATCTGTTACAATTTGTTTCATCATACAACAGCAACAAAGATCAACAGCTTAAAAAAAAAAACAGGAGGAGAAATTGGATCTGTGTGCATGAAGAAAAAAAAACTGTCCATAAGGAGCTGGATCAATTGAGTCTTCTCCTCTGATGGTTCTCTGCAGGCATTGAGTAAAATAATTTCGTGAGAAGTCTTTTTATTTCTTTTGAAAAACGTTATGTTTTCAATTTTAGTACTTAATTTATCCGTTGAATTTTTTTTCTATATGTTAAAATTTACATTTCAGTGCTTAATTATTATTTTTTTGTCTATATATTCAAACATCTTAACTATCTATTCAATTTTTTTCCCTATCTGTGCAAATTTGTTTTGATTTTATTATCAGTTCAATTTTAATCTCTTATCTGTTTCAAATATCTATCCAAAATTTCTTATCCGTTCAACAAACCAGTCACAATCTTCAATTTATTTCTATTTGTTCAATTTTATTATCTGTTGAAATACACCAAACCAGGATCTGTTGCAATCTTTCTTTCTCTCTCTCTTGTTCTTTCTCTCTATCTGTTGAAATTCTTTATAAAATATAATCCAGTATATATATATATATATCTGTTCTAGTTTTTATTATTATTTCTATCTACTTAATTTTTCATTTTTGTTTGGTTCATTTACAACTACCTGTTGCAATTTGTTTCATCACACAACAACAACAAATATCAAAAACTTGAAAAAAAAAAAAAAAAAAAGGAGGAGAAATTGGATCTGTGTGCTTGAAGAAAAAAAATTATGCATAAAGAGCTGGATCAATTGAGTCTTCTCCTCCGATTGTCCTATGCCGGCATTGAGTAAAATAATTTAGTGAGAAGTCTTTTTATTTGTTTTGAAAAACGTTTTGTTTTCAATTTTACTCCTTAATTTATCTGTTGATTTTTTTTGTCTATATGTTCAAATTTACATTGAAGTGTTTAATTATTATTTTTTTGTCTACATATTCAAAAATCTTGACTATCTGTTTAATTTTTTCCCTATCTGTGCAAATTTGTCTTGATTTTATTATCAGTTCAATTTTAATCTCTTATTTGTTTCAAATATCTAACCAAAATTTCTTATCCGTTCAACAAACCAGTCACAATCTTCAATTTATTTCTATCTGTTCAATTTTATTATCTGTTGAAATACACCAAACCAGAATCTATTGGAATCTTTCTGTCTTTCTCTCTTGTTCTTTATCTCTATCTGTTGAAATTCATTCTCAAGTATAATCCAGTATATATATATATATATATGTTCTATTTTTTATTATTATTTCTATCTGCTTAATTTTTAATTTTTTTTGGTTCATTTACAACTATCTGCTACAATTTGTTTCATCATACAACAGCAACAAAGATCAACAACTTAAAAAAAAAACAAGAGGAGAAATTGGATCTGTGTGCATGAAAAAAAAAAAACTATCCATAAGGAGCTGGATCAATTGAGTCTTCTCCTCCGATGGTTCTCTACAGGCATTGAGTAAAATAATTTCGTGAGAAGTCTTTTTATTTCTTTTGAAAAACTTTATGTTTTCAATTTTAGTACTTAATTTATCCGTTGAATTTTTTTTCTATATGTTCAAATTTACATTTAAGTGCTTAATTATTATTTTTTTGTCTATATATTCAAACATCTTAACTATCTATTCAATTTTTTTCCCTATATGTGCAAATTTGTCTTGATTTTATTATCAGTTCAATTTTAATCTCTTATCTGTTTCAAATAACTATCCAAAATTTCTAATTCGTTCAACAAACTAGTCACAATCTTCAATTTATTTCTATCTGTTCAATTTTATTATCTGTTGAAATACACCAAACCAGGATCTGTTGCAATCTTTCTTTCTCTCTCTCTTGTTCTTTCTCTCTATCTGTTGAAATTCTTTCTCAAATATAATCCAGTATGTATATATATATATATATATATTTGTTCTATTTTTTATTATTATTTCTATCTGCTTAATTTTTAATTTTTGTTTGGTTCATTTACCACTATTTGTTGCAATTTGTTTCATCATACAACAACAACAAAGATCAATACCTTAAAAAAAAAAACAAAAAAAAAAACGAAGAAAAGAAAAGAAGGAGAAATTGGATTTGTGTGCTTGAAGAAAAAAACTATCCATAAGGAGCTGGATCAATGAAGTTTTCTCCTCCGATGGTCCTCTGCAGGCATTGAGTAAAATAATTTGGTGAGAAGTCTTTTTATTTGTTTTGAAAAACGTTTTGGGGACCCCGGTCTTTTTCCCATTTGATTATCGTATCCGGACTTATGTTCCGTGGATTCCGTTGCCATATTATTGTCATTGTTGTCCTTGATTCCTTATTCTTTGGTTATAGGATGTTTTGGGAGTTGACTACAGTTGGTTGAGTCTAGAAACAAATTCTTGATGATCGCTTTTGGCTTGGTCGCCGGCGAGCTTATCTTCGCCGGCGAGGTCCTTCTTGGTTAAATCGCTCGGCGAGCCTTTCTTAGCTCGGCGAGGTTGCGTCGATGCTAGACACGAGGCGGTGTTTGTTGGCTCGGCGAGCTTTCTTCGCCGTCGGCGAGATGGTTTGTCTTTGGCTCGGCGAGCTTCTTTTCGCCGGCGAGGTCTGTTTTGTGTCTGTCGCTCGGCGACGTGTCTTCGCCGAGCGAGCCTGTCCGATTTAAACGCGGCAGTTTTAAAACGTCCTTTTTCACAATTTTTGATCCAGAAACCCTAGTTCCGAGTTTCTTTTCTCTCAACTCATCTTTTCCTTAGGTTTGATCTATCTAGAGGGCGTTTCTAACCTAGTTCCTTCATTAAAAAGGTAGAGGAGAGTGAGGGCTTTCATTTAATCGGAGAAATTGTTGATTTGGAGCACTTTGGGGTTTTGAGCATCATCCTCTTCTTCATCTTTTGGGTTCTTCTGTTTAAGGTAGGGATTTCCTACTCCATTTATACGCTTTAATCATAAGTGTTGGTATTTTGGTATATGGGGGGGGTAGTTTGGTGATTTTGGGAGAAACCCTAGGTTTTGACTTAGATTAACTTGTGTAATTAATTTAAGGGAAGTATGTGGGATTGAGTTTAATTCATGAAATTGAGGGATTATGGGATAAATTGATGTAGTTGGATATTTAATTACTTATCTGTGGAATTAGGATTATATGTATTGTATGTTTATTTCTGCTTAGAAATAATTGTTTGGGCTATCGGTGGAGGATAGTCAGTGATTGTTGTAGACCTTGCATGTGGCTTAGGTATAACTGGAATTGAGTCAACTATTTGGCTGTTGAATTAATACAGAACATTACTTGTATTGATTATGTGTTGTATTTGGCAAGTATTGATTATGTTGCATATGCATTTGGTTTTGGAGGAGATAGGGATGAACTCCGGTTTAGGGAAGAAAGGGATGGACTTCTAAACCGAATTTGTTGGAGGGTTTAGGGGAGAAAGGGGATGGACCTCTAAACCGGATGTGTTGGGAGGAGAAAGGATGGACCCCACTTGCATCACATACATGTATGCTTATTGTTAATAGAAGTATTTCTATTTATTGTTGGCATGATACATCACCACCATGTGTATCGGTTGGGAAGTATGGAAGTGAATGTGGTTATGATTGATACAATACCGGCATGTGTATTTGTTATGTTGTAGAGAGGTTTAACTTGACTTGTTAGCCTTGTTCAATTAATGTTAATAAGAGGAAGTCGTTGAGTTATTTGGCAGTCTGGCCGTAGGTGGCAGGTGAGATGTGCCATAGTCAATGTGCCATAGGCAATATAGATATTCATGTCATGAAGACTGTAATCGGAATATAGTGAGCTATTTATATATCAGATGCTAATACTTTAGCTAATTCTTATGCTTGGTTTAGTATTTCTCTCTTTGGTGTGGCTCACCCTATATAGAACTTCATTTTCAGTGCAGATGGTTCACTTGCCTCCAAGGACTTAGCTTGTGAGGTGGAACTCGAAGATTTGTTTTAGTTTATTTGCTTTTATATGTAAAACACTCAAGCCTAGGGCTTTATTTGTTTTTGAGTTAGAACTCATGGATTTGTGTCCAAGTATTGGCTTGGCAAGATGTAAGCCCGTAGGGCATTTATTTTGATGTTTTATTGCTTAATACTCTGATGAATGGGATTATCTTCTTGTTTTAGTATATTGATGCATGTTAATATTATATATTATGGGTTTGTTTTTGAGGGCGTTACAACTTGGTATCAGAGCGTACCGGGTTCGAATACTTTGGGTACGTGGGAAGTGATTAGTATCACAATGGGTTCGTCTCGTTTGATAGAGACTTAGTGTAATGATTGCATGCTTATATGATAACATGTTTATGTGACTATGTGGGTATGGAATGTAGTTTCTAGGATATTGATTGGACCCTTGAGTCTCTGAAAGTCTTGTTGGAAAGGCACTTGATCAATGTTGTTTCCAACCGGAACTTTAGTGACGTCTCGGGACTATCACTATCCAGAAATGAAATTCGTAGGTGCTTATGTGATTATGTGCTTACGTGGTGTGATTTATTGTTGTCCAATGTGTTGGGGCCGAGTGTCATAGTTTTGGCATATTATTTAGAGTGCTAACGTCTTTGTTTCCTTTATTAGGATGTCGGGGCGAGGGCGAGTCGTGGTAGGCGTGGTGGGCGAGCGGCAAGAAGTGCCTATCTGGGAGAAATTCGACGGTTCGAGGAGGTGTTAGCCGAGCCAATGTGGCCGAGAACGATGAGGCGGCGGTATGGGCGCTTTGGCCCAAGAGATAGCGAGGGCATTTCAGCGTCGATGGACATTACGAGGGTCTGCGAATCCAGCTCGGTTCAGCCCGGTTGAGTTGCTTTGCAGATGCAGGCCTTCTTTTACGAAGAATTTTTCGGTCTCAGCGGAAGTGTTTGTAGGTGATCCTAGCGAGCCGCTTAAAATGACGAATGGCTCGAGCAGACAACAGCGTTTGAGATGCTTGGCATCGAAGGCGAGGTTGAAGGTGACCTTGGCATCTTTCAAGGTGAAAGGGATGCTTGGTCGATGGTGGAAGTTCACCAAGAGTCGTATTGGGCGTGCTTGGAAGGAGTTTGTTGATGCTTTTCAGAGAAGTACTTGTCTCGGTATTGCTCAGAGGCGTTGAGAGACCGATTCTGTCACCGGTGAAGCGAAATAGTTCATCGATGGTGAGTTTGAGGCCTTATTTACTAGCTTGTCGAGTTCGCACTTTGAGTTAGTGGCGTCAGGAGCCGGTGTATAGAGTTCGAAGAAGTTGGTAGCGGCCTCAAATTGAGAGTTGTGCCGACTATGATTAGGGATTTTGGGCGTTTGGTTGATCGTGACCCATCTTGAGATGCGATCTGCGAGAGGAGGAGGAAGACGAAAGGCTCCAAGAGTCGGGATGGTCGAGGCGATGGCGAGGCGAGAGGTTTCACGCCTCAACAGTCTCGAGTAGTTTTCTAGATCTACTTTTCGGTCTTAAGTGCTAGTTAGGAAAAGCGATCGAGGAGACATTACTGTTTCAAGTGTGGCAAGGTGGGCCATAAGTCTTGATTTGTCCTCGAAGGAGGAGTCAGAGGCGGCATCTTCATCGGCTCGATCTCGAGCGAGTCGAGGTAGAGGCGATCGCTCTCTTGTTTTCGATGTGGTCGGTAGGGGCATATGAAGAGGTTACGCCCTTGCATTGAGTGCACACCTGGTGCGTCTGGGTTGAGTTGTTTTCGGTCGGCCGGGGCACTGAAGAGGTTTGCCAGTTGAATAGCACATCTAATGCATCTGGTTTGAGGCGGACTTCGAGTCGGCCAGTTCGATCCGTTCGAGCCTCGAGGCTAATCGAGGCTTCATCGTCCCATTCGGTCTGTGATCTTATGCTCCTAGGGGTGAGCAGGTTGATCAAAGGTCATCTGGGCGCGTGTATGCTGTTACCGCGCAGGATCTTGTACCAGCTCCGTCGGTTGTGAGAGGTACCTTCTTGTTTTGCAATTCAGTTGCTAGTGTTTTGATCGATACGGGTGCATCTCATTCTTTTGTGTCTGCTGCATTCGCATCTATTTTGGAGTTGGAGTTAGCACAGTTAGCATCTCCTATTTGTGTAGTGTCGCCTCTTGGGGGTGAGTTGATTTTGAAACAAGGTGTTAGGGGTTGTGATATAGAGGTCGATGATCATAGAATCCCTTTTTCTTTTGTGGTTATGCCCATGAAGGGCTTCGATGTTATTTTGGGTATGGGTAGTTATCGTCATAGGGCATTTATTGATTGCTATCGTCGAGGGTCACCTGTTGTACAATTAGCGGAGAAACGTTTCCATTTTACGGGGGCGGGGTTGGTAGTGTTTTGCCACGAGTGCGATCCATGGCGGAGTGAGCTTAGTGGTCTACTTGCTAGCCGAGAGTAGTGAGTGTGATGAGACCCAGTTGTGTTACCGAGGGTGGTTTGTGTGATGCGGACGTCTTCCGAGGATCTTGTTGGTTTGCCACCTCATCG
Organism: Camellia lanceoleosa; assembly: GCA_025200525.1. Classification (NCBI taxonomy): domain Eukaryota; kingdom Viridiplantae; phylum Streptophyta; class Magnoliopsida; order Ericales; family Theaceae; genus Camellia; species Camellia lanceoleosa. The sequence goes on from JANUSC010000389.1 coordinate 88,261, forward strand.
AGAGATTGAGTTCTCTATTGATTTAGTGCGACGCAGCGCCCGATTTCTATGGCACCTTACCGTTTTGCTCGGTAGAGTTAGTTGAGTTGAAGGTTCAACTTGGGAGTTGCTAGATAAGGGCTATATTCGTCCTAGTGTTTACCGTGGGAGCACCGGCCCTATTCGCTAAGAAGAAAGGTGGTGCTTTGAGGCGTGTATAGATTAGGAAATTGAATCAGACTACGGTTAAGAATAAGTACCCTATGCCTCGTATAGATGATTTGTTTGACCAGTTGAAGGGTTCGATTGTTTCTCTAAGATAGACTTGAGATCGGGTTATCATCGGTTGAGAGTCGGGGAGGAGGATATTCCAAAGCGGCATTAAAATGCAGCGGTATGGCCACTATGAGTTCTGGTGATGCCGTTTGGGCTCACCAACGCACCGGCGATGTTTATGGATTTGATGAACGGATCTTCCGGGAATTCTTAGATCGTTTGTGGTCGTCTTCGTGGGCGACATTACGATTTATTCACCTTGGAGGAGGAGCACGAGGAACACTTGAGAGTGGTGCTTGAGTTACTTAGGGCCCATAAAATTTGTATGCTAAGTTTGGGAAGTGTGAATTACGGCTAGAAGAGGTAAAGTTTTTAGGCCACGTAGTTTACGGGAAAGGGGTGTCTGTTGATACATCAAGATTGAGGCGGTGCAAGATTGGGTACAACCTAAGAGTGTGTTTGAGATCCGCGATTTTACGGGATTGGCGAGGTATTATCGTCGGTTTGTGAAGGATTTCTCCAAGTTAGCTTCACCGCTGACTAAATTGACTCGAAGGGGTCAAATTTGTATGGAGTGAGACTTGTGAAAAGTCGTTTCAGAGTTGAAGGTTAGATTGACCGCTCGGTCTTGATTATTAGGAGAGAGGGTTGGGTTATCTGATTTCTTGTGGCGCCTCACGAGATGCAGGTTGTGTGTTGATGCAAGAGGGAAAGTGGTTGCCTATGGCTCACGCAGTTGAAAGTTCATGAGAAGAATTACCCTCGCATGATCTAGAGTTAGCGGTGTGATATTTGCCTTGAAGATTTGGAGGCATTATCTGTTTGGTGAAATTTGAAGTATTCTCCGATCATAAGAGTCTGAAATATCTGTTTACGAAAGACTTGAATCTGAGGCGAGAGGAGGTGGATGGAATTTATTGAGGATTATGATTTGAGTTGCACTATCATCAGGAAAGGCCAATGTTGTGGCGATGCCCTTAGTAAATCTGTTGGTGGCGTTGCTAATATAGCCATCAGAGTGGGAGATGTTGGGTGCGATTGGGGAGTTTGATTTGCATCTGGGCGAATCCGTTGAAATTGCGACCTTGTTTTACTGTTGTTGCCTGACCTACACTTGTGACTCGAGTGTTAGAGGCTCGGAGGGTGATCTTGAGGTAGAATCTCTCGGAGAAGATTTCTAGTGGTAAGGTTGAGAAGGGTTTGACGGTGTATCCCGCACGAGTGTGAGATATCGAGACCGTCTGTTTGTGCGGAGTCATGTCGAGAGGAGGTACTCAGAGTTTCATCATTCGCGCATTGCGGTGCATCCGGAGGCACTAAGATGTATAGGGATTTGGGTCGCCAGATTTTGGTGGCGGTATGAAGAGATGTGGCGACTTTGTATCTAAGTGCCTTACTTGTCGACAAGTGAAGGCCGAGCATCGAAGGCAGCGGGTTTGTTGCAACCCTTACTTATTGCCAGTGGAAGTGGGAGCATGTCACTATGGACTTCGTTGTGGGTCTTCCTAGGACTCGGCGAGGTAATGATGCTATTTGGGTGGTTGTGGATCGGTTGACTAAGTCGGCACACTTTATTCTATCGTGTGAGAGATTCGGTGGATCATCTTGCCGATTTATATGTCAGGAAATAGTAAAGTTGCATGGGGTTCGGTGACAATTGTCTCGAATAGAGATCCTCGTTTCCTTTGCCGAGGTTGTGGCGAGTTTGCAGAGTGCTTTAGGCACTAAGTTGACCTTTAAGCGGCTTACCATCCTCGGTGACAGGCGGTCAGGCGTACCATTCAGATCCTTGAGGATATGCTTGAGGTTGTGTTCTTGATTTGATGGGTCGTGGGAGACACTTGCCATTGGTGGAGTTTGCCTATAACAACGGTTTTGATCTAGTATCGGTATGGCACCGTTTGAGGCCTTGTATGGCCGGCCGTGTAGATCTCCGGTTTGTTGGGCGAGGTGGGTGATGCACCTTTGTTGGGTCGGAGTTAGTGAGAAAGCAGCGGAGAAGGTTGAGCTTATCCGTAGGAGGCTTATTCTGACCAGTCGCGAAATCTTATCTTGACCGTAGGAGGAGACCTTTGGTGTTTGAGGTAGGAGATCATGTCTTTACGAAAATCTCACCTAGGCGAGGTTTAATGAGGTTCGGGAAGAGTGGGAAGTTGTCCCCTCGGTTTATTGGCCCTTTGAGATCCTTGAGAGGATTGGCGAGGTTGCTTATCGTTTAGCTTTGCCGCATGATTGTCCGGAGTTCATGGCGTGTTTCATGTGGTATGCTTGAGTATGGGCGGATCCATCGCATGTGTTGGATTGGACCGATTTAGTTGTTGATGAGGATGTTTCGTATGAGGAGAGACCGATTCGAGTCTTGGATAGGCGGGATCAAGTCCTGCGTGGTAAGACCATCCCTTTAGTGAAGGTTTTGTGGAAGCATCACGGAGTGGAGGAGGCCACTTGGGAACGTGAGTTGGAAGTCCGTGAGAAATATCCGGACTTGTTTGTGGATTTGTAATATTGTGGAACTTGGGAATTTTATATATGTCCTAAGCGAGAAAACATTGAGAATGTTTTGGTTTAATGTCAACATGTTGAAACTTGCCTTTTTATGGAAGTGAAGTATAACATTTATATATATTGAATGTGTTGTTTATATCATGAGATTGAATATAATATGGAAATTGTTAACATTGAGAAGAATAATGCATATTATTGATGCAAGTTGAAATATATGTTGATTTATACATACTGTGAGATGGCTCTTGATAAGAGAGGAAGTGACCGGTCTTGGGTCAAGTTGTTATTTATTATTGTGTTTATATCATTGGGAAAGTGAGAAAAAAAAAAATTATTTTTACAAACTCATGCGTAATTTCGGGGACGAAATTCTTTTAAGGGGGGGAGGTTATAGCGACCCCGGTCTTTTTCCCATTTGATTATCGTATCCGGACTTATGTTCCGTGGATTCCGTTGCCATATTATTGTCATTGTTGTCCTTGATTCCTTATTCTTTGGTTATAGGATGTTTTGGGCAGGTTGACTACAGGTTGGTTGAGTCTAGAAACAAATTCTTGATGATCAGTTTTTGGCTTGGTCGCTCGAGCGAGCTTATCTTCGCTCGAGCGAGGTCCTTCTTGGTTAAATCGCTCGGCGAGCCTTTCTTAGCTCGGCGAGGTTGCGTCGATGCTAGACACGAGGCGGTGTTTGTTGGCTCGGCGAGCTTTCGCCGCTCGGCGAGATGGTTTGTCTTTGGCTCGGCGAGCTTCTTTTTCGCTCGGCGAGGTGCATTTTTGTGTGCAGTCGCTCGGCGACCAGTCTTCGCTTCGGCGAGCACATCGATATTTAAGCGGCGGCGGTTTTAAAAGCGTCCTTTTCACATTTTGATCTAGAAACCCTAGTTAGAGTTTCTTTTCTCTCAACTCATCTTTTCCTTAGGTTTGATCTATCTAGAGGCGTTTCTAACCTAGTTCCTTCATTAAAAAGGTAGAGAGTGAGGGCTTTCATTTAATCGGAGAAATTGTTGATTTGGAGCACTTTGGGGTTTTGAGCATCATCCTCTTCTTCATCTTTTGGGTTCTTCTGTTTAAGGTAGGGATTTCCTACTCCATTTATACGCTTTAATCATAAGTGTTGGTATTTTGGTATATGGGGGGGGTAGTTTGGTGATTTTGGGAGAAACCCTAGGTTTTGACTTAGATTAACTTGTGTAATTAATTTAAAGGGAAGTATGTGGGATTGAGTTTAATTCATGAAATTGAGGGATTATGGGATAAATTGATGTAGTTGGATATTTAATTACTTATCGTGGAATTAGGATTATATGTATTGTATGTTTATTTACGCTTAGAAATAATTGTTTGGGCTATCGGTGGAGGATAGTCGTGATTGTTGTAGACCTTGCATGTGGCTTAGGTATAAGCTGGAATTGAGTCAACTATTTGGTCATTGAATTAATCTGAACATTACTTGTATTGATTATGTGTTGTATATGGCAAGTATTGATTATGTTGCATATGCATTTGGTTTTGGAGGAGATAGGGGATGAACTCCCGGTTTAGGGGAAGAAAGGGATGGACTTCTAAACCGAATTTGTTGGAGGGTTTAGGGGAGAAAGGGGATGGACCTCTAAACCCAGATGTGTTGGGAGGAGAAAGGGGATGGACCCCACTTGCATCACATACATGTATGCTTATTGTTAATAGAAGTATTTCTATTTATTGTTGGCATGATACATCACCACCATGTGTATCAGTTGGGAAGTATGGAAGTGAATGTGGTTATGATTGATACAATACCAGCATGTGTATTTGTTATGTTGTAGAGAGGTTTAACTTGACTTGTTAGCCTTGTTCAATTAATGTTAATAAGAGAGAAGTCCGTTGAGTTATTTGGCGAGTCTGGTAGTAGGTGGAAGGTGAGATGTGCCATAGACAATGTGTCATAGGCAATATAGATATTCATGTCATGAAAACTGTAATCGGAATATAGTGTGTTATTTATATATCAGATGCTAATACTTTAGTTAATTCTTATGCTTGGTTTAGTATTTCTCTACTGGGCTGTGGCTCACCCTATATAGAACTTCATTTTTGGTGCAGATGGTTCACTGCCTCCAAGGACTTAGCTTGTGAGGAATTGGAACTCGAAGATTTGTTTTTAGTTTATTTGCTTTTATATGTAAAACACTCAAGCCTAGGGCTTTATTTGTTTTTGAGTTAGAACTCATGGATTTGTGTCCAAGTATTGGCTTGGCAAGATGTAAGCCCGTAGGGCATTTATTTTGATGTTTTATTGCTTAATACTCTGATGAATGGGATTATCTTCTTGTTTTAGTATATTGATGCATGTTAATATTATATATTATGGGTTTGTTTTTGAGGGCGTTACATGGATCAATGAAGTTTTCTCCTCCGATGGTCCTCTGCAGGCATTGAGTAAAATAATTTGGTGAGAAGTCTTTTTTTTTGTTTTGAAAAACGTTTTGTTTTCAATTTTACTCCTTAATTTATCTGTTGAATTTTTTTTTGTTCTATATGTTCAAATTTACATTTAAGTGTTTAATTATTATTTTTTTGTCTATATATTCAAAAATCTTGACTATCTGTTCAATTTTTTCCCCTATCTGTGCAAATTTGTCTTGATTTTATTATCAGTTCAATTTTAATCTCTTATCTGTTCAAATATATATCCAAAATTTCTTATCCATTCAACAAACCAGTCACAATCTTCAATTTGTTTCTATCTGTTCAATTTTATTATCTGTTGAAATACACCAAACCAGGATCTGTTGCAATCTTTCTTTCTCTCTCTTCTTCTTTCTCTCTATCTGTTGAAATTCTTTATCAAATATAATCCAGTATATATATATCCGTTCTAGTTTTTATTATTATTTCTATCTGCTTAATTTTTAATTTTTGTTTGGTTCATTTACAACTACCTGTTGCAATTTGTTTCATCACAAAACAACAACAAAGATCAACAACTTTAAAAAAAAAAAAAAAAAAAAAAAGGAGGAGAAATTGGATCTGTGTGCTTGAAGAAAAAAAACTATGCATAAAGAGCTGGATCAATTGAGTCTTCTCCTCCGATGGTCCTAAGCTGGCATTGAGTAAAATAATTTAGTGAGAAGTCTTTTTATTTGTTTTGAAAAACGTTTTGTTTTCAAATTTACTCCTTGATTTACCGGTTGAATTTGTTTGTCTATATGTTCAAATTTACATTTAAGTGTTTAATTATTATTTTTTTGTCTACATATTCAAAAATCTTGACTATCTGTTTAATTTTTTCCCTATCTGTGCAAATTTGTCTTGATTTTATTATCAGTTCAATTTTAATCTCTTATTTGTTTCAAATATCTATCCAAAATTTCTTATCCGTTCAACAAACCAGTCACAATCTTCAATTTATTTCTATCTGTTCAATTTTATTATCTGTTGAAATACACCAAACCAGAATCTATTGCAATCTTTCTGTCTTTCTCTCTTGTTCTTTATCTCTATCTGTTGAAATTCATTCTCGAGTATAATCCAGTATATATATATATATATGTTCTATTTTTTATTATTATTTCTATCTGCTTAATTTTTAATTTTTTTTGGTTCATTTACAACTATCTGTTACAATTTGTTTCATCATACAACAGCAACAAAGATCAATAGCTTAAAAAAAAAAACAGAAGGAGAAATTGGATCTGTGTGCATGAAGAAAAAAAAATTGTCCATAAGGAGCTGGATCAATTGAGTCTTCTCCTCTGATGGTTCTCTGCAGGCATTGAGTAAAATAATTTCGTGAGAAGTCTTTTTATTTCTTTTGAAAAACGTTATGTTTTCAATTTTAGTCCTTAATTTATCCGTTGATTTTTTTTTCTATATGTTCAAATTTACATTTCAGTGCTTAATTATTATTTTTTTGTCTATATATTCAAACATCTTAACTATCTATTCAATTTTTTTCCCTATCTGTGCAAATTTGTCTTGATTTTATTATCAGTTCAATTTTAATCTCTTATCTGTTTCAAATATCTATCCAAAATTTCTTATCCGTTCAACAAACCAGTCACAATCTTCAATTTATTTCTATCTGTTCAATTTTATTATCTGTTGAAATACACCAAACCAGGATTTGTTGCAATCTTTCTTTCTCTCTCTGTTTTTCTTTCTCTCTATCTGTTGAAATTCTTTCTCAAATATAATCCAGTATATATATATATATATATATTTGTTCTATTTTTTATTATTATTTCTATCTGCTTAATTTTTAATTTTTGTTTGGTTCATTTACAACTATCTGTTGCAATTTGTTTCATCATACAACAACAACAACAAAGATCAATAACTTAAAAAAAAAAACAAAAAAAAAAAGAAGAAAAGAAAAGGAGGAGAAATTGGATTTGTGTGCTTGAAGAAAAAAAACTATCCATAAGGAGCTGGATCAATGGAGTCTTCTCCACCGATGCTCCTCTTGAGGCATTGAGTAAAATAATTTGGTGAGAAGTCTTTTTATTTGTTTTGAAAAAAGTTTTTTTTTCAATTTTACTCCTTAATTTATCTGTTGAATTTTTTTTTCTATATGTTCAAATTTACATTTAATTGTTTAATTATTATTTTTTTGTCTATATATTAAAAAATCTTCACTATCTGTTCAATTTTTTTTCCTATATGTGCAAATTTGTTCTGTTTTTATTATCAGTTCAATTTTAATCCCTTATCTGTTCAAATATATATCCAAAATTTCTTATCCGTTCAACAAACCAGTCACAATCTTCAATTTATTTTTATCTATTCAATTTTATTTTCTGTTGAAATACACCAAACCAGGATCTGTTGCAATCTTTCTTTCTTTCTCTCTCTTTTGTTCTTCCTCTCTATCTGTTGAAATTCTTTCACAAACATAATCCAGTATATATATATATCTGTTCTATTTTTTATTATTATTTCTATCTGTTTAATTTTTAATTGTTGTGTGGTTCATTTACAACTATCTATTGCAATTTTTTTCATCATATAACAACAACAACAAAGATCAACAACTTAAAAAAAAAAAAAAAAAAAAAGAAGAAGAAAAGGAGGAGAAATTGGATTTGTGTGCATGAAGAAAAAAAAACTATCCATAAGGAGTTGGATCAATGGAGTCTTCTCCTCCGATAGTCCTCTGCGGGCATTGAGTAAAATAATTTGGTGAAAAGTCTTTTTATTTGTTTTGAAAGCCGTTTTGTTTTCAATTTTACTGCATAACTTATCTGTTGAATTTTTTTTTCCTATATGTTCAAATTTACATTTAAGTGTTTAATTATTAATTTTTTATCAATATATTCAAAAATGTTGACTATCTGTTCAATTTTTTTGCCCTATCTGTGCAAATTTGTCTTGATTTTCTTATCAGTTCAATTTTAATCTCTTATCTATCAAAATATCTATCCAAAATTTCTCATCCGTTCAGCAAACCTGTCACAATCTTCAATTTATTTCTATCTGTTCAATTTTATTATCTGTTGAAATGCACCAAACCAGAATTTGATGCAATATTTCTATCTTTTTCTCTTGTTCTTTCTCTCTATCTGTTGAAATTCTTTCTCAAATATAATCCAGTATATATATATTCTATTTTTTATATATATTTCTAACTGCTTAATTTTTAATTTTTTTTTAGTTCATTTACAAGTATCTGTTGCAATTTGTTTCATCATACAACAACAACAAAGATCAACAACTTAAAAAAAAAAAAAAAAAAAAAGGAGGAGAAATTGGATCTGTGCGCTTGAAGAAAAAAAAAATGTCCATAAGGAGTTGGATCAATTGAGTCTTCTCCTCCGATGGTCCACTTTAGGCATGAAGTAAAATAATTTGGTGAGAAGTCTTTTTATTTGTTTTGAAAAACGTTTTGTTTTCAATTTTACTCCTTAATTTATCTGTTGAATTTTTTTTCTATATGTTTAAATTTACCTTTAAGTGTTTAATTATTATTTTTTTGTCTATATGTTCAAAAATCTTGACTATCTGTTCAATTTTTTTCCCTATCTATGCAAATTTTTCTTGATTTTATTATTAGCACAATTTTAATGTCTTTTATGTTTCAAATATCTATCCAAAATTTCTTATCCGTTCAACAAACCAGTCACAATCTTCAATTTATTTCTGTCTATTCAATTTTATTATCTGTTGAAATACCCCAAACCAGGATCTGTTGTAATTTTTGTTTCTCTCTCTCTCTTGTTCTTTCTCTCTATCTGTTGAAATTCTTTCTCAAATATAATCTAGTATATATATATATATGTTCTATTTTTTATTATTATGTCTATCTGCTTAATTTCAATTTTTGTTTGGTTCATTTAAAACTATCTGTCGCAATTTGTTTCATCATACAACAACAACAAAGATCTACAACTTAAAAAAAAAAATAACTAAAAAAAAAAAAACAGAAAAGAAAAGGAGGAGAAATTGGATTTGTGTGCTTGAAGAAAAAAAAACTATCCAAAAGGAGCTGGATCAATGGAGTCTTCTCCACCGATGGTCCTCTGCAGGCATTGAGTAAAATAATTTGGTGCGAAGTCTTTTTATTTGTTTTGAAAAACGTTTTGTTTTCAATTTTACTCCTTAATTTATCTGTTGATTTTTTTTTCTATATGTTCAAATTTACATTTAAGTGTTTAATTACTATTTTTTTGTCTATATATTCAAAAATCTTGACTATCTGTTCAATTTTTTCCCTATCTGTGCAGATTTGTCCTGATTTTATTATCAGTTCAATTTTAATCTCTTAAGTGTTCAAATATATATCCCAAATTTCTTATCCGTTCAACAAACCAGTCACAATCTTCAATTTATTTCTATCTGTTCAATTTTAATATCTGTTGAAATACACCAAACCAGGATCTGTTGCAATCTTTCTTTCTCTCTCTCTTGTTCTTTCCCTCTATCTGTTGAAATTCTTTCTCAAATATAATCCAGTATATATATATATATCTGTTCTTTTTTTTATTCTTATTTCTATCTGCTTAATTTTTAATTTTTGTTTGGTTTATTTACAACTATCTGTTGCAATTTTTTTCATCATACAACAACAACAAAGATCAACAACTTTAAAAAAAAAAAAAGAAAAGAAAAGAAAAGGAGGAGAAATTGGATTTGCGTGCATGAAGAAAAAAAACTATCCATAAGGAGCTGGATCAATGGAGTCTTCTCCTCCGATGGTCCTCTGCAGGCATTGAGTAGGGTAATTTCGTGAGAAGTTTTTTTATTTGTTTTGAAAGACGTTTTGTTTTCAATTTTACTCCTTAACTTATCTGTTGAATTTTTTTTTTATATGTTCAAATTTACATTGAAGTGTTTAATTATTATTTTTTTTATCTATATATTCAAAAATCTTGACTATCTGTTCAATTTTTTTCCCTATCTGTGCAAATTTGTCTTGATTTTCTTATCAGTTCAATTTTAATCTCTTATCTGTTCAAATATCTATCCAAAATTTCTTATCCGTTCAACAAACCAGTCACAATCTTCAATTTATTTCTATCTGTTCAATTTTATTATCTGTTGAAATACACCAAACCAGAATCTGTTGCAATCTTTCTATCTTTCTCTCTTGTTCTTTCTCTCTATCTGTCGAAATTCTTTCTCAAATATAATCCAGTATATATATATATATATATCTGTTCTATTTTTTATTATTATTTCTATCCGCTTAATTTTTAATTTGTTTTGGTTCATTGACAACTATCTGTTGCAATTTGTGTCATCACACAACAACAACAAAGATCAACAACTTAAAAAAAAAAAAAAAGGAGGAGAAATTGGATCTGTGTGTTTGAAGAAAAAAAACTATCCATAAGGAGCTAGATCAATTGAGTCTTCTCCTCCGATGGTCCTCTGCAGGCATTGAGTAAAATAATTTGGTGAGAAGTCTTTTTATTTGTTTTGAAAAACGTTTTGTTTTCAATTTTATTCCTTAATTTATCTGTTGAATTTTTTTTCTATATGTTCAAATTTACATTTAAGTGTTTAATTCTTAATTTTTTGTCCATATATTCAAAAATCTTGACTATCTGTTCAAATTTTTTTCCCTATCTTTGCAAATTTGTCTTGATTTTATTATCAGTTCAATTTTAATCTCTTATCTGTTTCAAATATCTATCCAAAATTTCTTATCCGTTCAACGAACCAGTCACAATCTTAAATTTATTTCTATCTGTTCAATTTTATTATCTGTTGAAATACACTAAACCAGAATCTGTTGCAATCCTTCTATCTTTCTTTCTTGTTCTTTTTCTCTATCTGTTGAGATTCTTTATCAAATATAATCCAGTATATATATATCTGTTCTATTTTTTTTATTATTTCTATCTGGTTAATTTTTAATTTGTGTGGGTTCATTGACAACTAGCTGTTGCAATTTGTTTCATCACACAACAACAACAATGATCCACAACTTAAAAAAAAAAAAAAAGGGAGGAGAAATTGGATCTGTGTGTTTGAAGAAAAAAAACTGTCCATAAGTACCTGGATCAATTAAGTCTTCTCCTCCGATGGTCCTCGGCAGGCGTTGAGTAAAATAATTTGGTGAGAAGTCTTTTTATTTGTTTTGAAAAACGTTTTGTTTTCAATTTTACTTCATAATTTATCTGTTAAATTTTTTTTTCTATATGTTCAAATTTACATTTAAGTGTTTAATTACTATTTTTTTTGTCTATATATTCAAAACTCTTGACCATCTGTTCGATCTTTTTCCCTATTTGTGCAAATTTGTCTTGATTTTAATATCAGTTCAATTTTAATCTCTTATCTGTTTCAAATATCTATCCAACACTTCTTATCCGTTCAATAAACCAATCACAATCTTCAATTTATTTCTATCTGTTCAATTTTATTATCTGTTGAAATACACCAAACCATAATCTGTTGCAATCTTTCTATCTTTCTCTCTTGTTCTTTCCCTCTATCTGCTGAAATTCTTTCTCAAATATAATCCAGTATATATATATATATATCTGTTCTATTTTTTATTATTATTTCTATTTGCTTAATTTTTAATTTTTTTTGGGTTCATTTACGACTATCTGTTGTAATTTGTTTCATCATACAACAATAACAAAGATCAACAACTTTAAAATAAAAAAAATAAAAAAAAATAAAGGAGGAGAAATTGGATCTGTGTGCTTTTAGAAAAAAAATTGTCCATAAGGAGCTGGATCAATTGAGTCTTCTCCTCCGTTGGTCCTCTGCAGGCATCGAGTAAAATAATTTGGTAAGAAGTTTTTTATTTTGTTTTGAAAAACGTTTTGTTTTCAATTTTACTCCTTAATTTATCTGTTAAATTTTTTTCTATATGTTCAAATTTACATTTAAGTGTTTAATTATTATTTTTTTGTCTATATATTCAAAAATCTTGACTATCTGTTCAATTTTTTTCCCTATCTGTGCAAATTTGTCCTGATTTTATTATCAGTTCAATTTTAATCTCTTATCCGTTCAAATATATATCCAAAATTTCTTATCCGTTCAACAAACCAGTCACAATCTTCAATTTATTTGTATTTGTTCAATTTTATTATTTATTAAAATACACCAAACCAGGATCTGTTGCAATCTATATATATATATTTCTGTTCTATTTTTTATTATTATTTCTATCTGCTTACTTTTTAATTTTTGTTTGGTTCATTTCCAACTATCTGTTGCATTTTTTTTCATCATACAACAACAACAAAGATCAATAACTTAAAAAAAAAAAAAAAAAAAAAAAAAAAAAAAAAAGAGAAATGGAGGAGAAATTGGATTTGTGTGCATGAAGAAAAAAAACTATCCATAAGGAGCTGGATCAATGGAGTCTTCTCCTCCGATGGTCCACTGCAAGCATTGAGTAAAATAATTTGATGAGAAGTCTTTTTATTTGTTTTGAAAAACGTTTTGTTTTCAATTTTACTCCTTAACTTATCTATTGAATTTTTTTTTCTATATGTTCAAATTTACATTTAAGTATTTAATTATTATTTTTTTATCTATATATTCAAAAATCTTGACTATCTGTTCAATTTTTTTCCCTATCGGTGCAAATTTGTCTTGATTTTCTTAACAGTTCAATTTTAATCTCTTATCTGTTCAAATATCTATCAAAAATTTCTCATCCGTTCAACAAACCAGTCACAATCTTCAATTTATTTCTATCTGTTCAATTTTATTATCTGTTGAAATACACCAAACCAGAATCTGTTGCAATCTTTCTATCTTTCTCTATTGTTCTTTCTCTCTATCTGTTGAAATTCTTTCTCAAATATAATCCAGTATATATATATCTGTTCTATTTTTTATTATTATTTACATCTGCTTAATTTTTAATTTTTTTTTTGGTTCATTTACAACTATTTGTTGCAATTTGTTTCATCATACAATAACAACAAAGATCCACAACTTAAAAAAAAAAATAAAAAATAAAAAAAAAAAAAGAAGAGAAATTGGATTTGTGTGCTTGAAGAAAAAAAACTGTCCATAAGGAGCCGGATCAATTGAATCTTCTCCTCCGATGGTCCTCTACAGGCATTGAGTAAAATAATTTGGTGAGAAGTCTTGTTATTTATTTTGAAAAACGTTTTGTTTTCAATTTTACTCCTTAATTTATCTGTTGCATTTTTTTTTTCTATATGTTCAAATTTACATTTAAGTGTTGAATTATTATTTTTTTGTCTATATGTTCAAAAGTCTTGACTATCTGTTCAATTTTTTTCCCTATCTGTGCAAATTTATCTTCATTTTATTATCAGTTCAATTTTAATCTCTTATCTGTTTCAAATATCTATCCAAAATTTCTTATCCGTTCAACAAACCAGTCACAATCTTCAATTTATTTCTATCTATTCAATTTTATTATCTGTTGAAATATACTAAACCAGGATCTGTTGCAATATTTCTTTCTCTCTCGCTCTTGTTCTTTCTCTCTATCTGTTGAAATTCTTTCTCAAATATAATCCAGTATATATATATATATCTGTTCTATTTTTTATTATTTTTTCTATCTGCTTAATTTGTAATTTTTGTTTGGTTCATTTACAATTATCTGTTACAATTTGTTTCATCATACAACAACAACAAAGATCAACAACTTAAAAAAAAAAACAAAAAACAAAAAAAAAAGAAGAAAAGAAAAGGATGAGAAATTGGATTTGTGTGCTTGAAGAAAAAAACTATCCATAAGGAGCTGGATCAATGGAGTCTTCTCCACCGATGGTCCTCTGCAGGCATTGAGTAAAATAATTTGGTGAGAAGTCTTTTTATTTGTTTTGAAAAACGTTTTTTTTTTCAATTTTGCTCCTTAGTTTATCTATCGAATTTTTGTTCTATATGTTCAAATTTACATTTAAGTGTTTAATTATTATTTTTTTGTCTATATATTCAAAAGTCTTGACTATCTGTTCAATTTTTTTTCCCTATCTGTGCAAATTTGTCTTGATTTTATTATCAGTTCAATTTTAATCTCTTATCTGTTCAAATATATATCCAAAATTTCTTATCCGTTCAAGAAACCAGTCGCACTCTTCAATTTATTTCTATCTGTTCAATTTTATTATCTGTTGAAATACACCAAACCAGGATCTATTGCAATATTTCTTTCTCTCTCTCTCTTGTTCTTTCTCTTTATTTGTTGAAATTCATTATCAAATATAATCCAGTATATATATATATATATATCTATTCTATTTTTTATTATTATTTCTATCTGCTTAATTTTTAATTTTTGGTTGGTTCATTTACAACTATCTGTTGCAATTTTTTTCATCATACAATAACAACAAAGATCAACAACTTAAAATAAATAAATAAATAAATAAAGAAAAGCAGGAGAAATTGGATTTGTGTGCATGAAAAAAAAACTATCCATAAGGAGCTGGATCAACGGACTCTTCTCCTCCGATGGTCCTCTGCAGGCATTGAGTAAAATAATTTAGTGAGAAGTCTTTTTATTTGTTTTGAAAAACGTTTTGTTTTCAATTTTACTCCTTAACTTATCTGTTGAATTTTTTTTTATATGTTCAAATTTATATTTAAGTGTTTAATTATTTTTTTTATCTATATATTCAAAAATCTTGACTATCTGTTCAATTTTTTTTCCCTATCTGGGCAAAATTGTCTTGATTTTCTTATCAGTTCAATTTTAATCTCTTATCTATTCAAATATCTATCGAAAATTTGTTATCCGTTCAACAAACCAGTCACAATCTTCAATTTATTTCTATCTGTTCAATTTTATTATCTGTTGAAATACACCAAACCAGAATCTGTTGCAATCTTTCTATCTTTCTCTCTTGTTCTTTCTCTCTATCTGTTGAAATTCTTTCTCAAATGTAACGCCCTCAAAATTAAACCCATAATATATAATATTAACATGCATAATTATAAGAAAACAAAGAGTATTATTCCATTCATCAGAGTAAACTTATTAAAAGACATTACATGTAATAAAGAAAGTAAATGCCCTATGGGCTTACATCTTCCCAAGCCAATACTTGGACACAAAAATATGAGTCCTAACTCATTTACAAGTTAAGTCCTTGGCTTGAGTCCTTACATGTAATATCAAATAAAGCAAATAACAGCTAATCTAAAATGAGTCTTCAACTCTAAATCCTTCCAAGCTAATTCCTTGGAGGTAGCCCATCACTGAACACGAAAATGATGTTCCTTATAGGGTGAGCCACGACCGATGAAAAATACTAAGCGAAATATAAGCATTGAATAAAGCAATAGTATTCAATAGATGGTTAATACAAAATATCGGTTTCACTTTCCATTATTACCAATATGGCTCGAACACGGCGGACTATAACGATGAACTACATATCACATTAACATCACTTCCCGTATCAACAAAACAAATGAGACCAAGGCTCATATCAAAACACTTCATACTTCTCATTTGATACACATTTTAGTCTTTGTATCAACAACATATAAAACACTTCTATAATCAATAAGCACACATAATAGTGATGCTAATGGAGTCCATCCTATCTCCTCCCAAACAAAATCCGATTTAGAGGTCCATCCCTATCTTCCCACGAACCGTGAGTACATCCCCTATCTCCTCCCAAACAATATGCATATGCAATGCTCAATCAATACGTAATTTACGTATTAATTCAACAGTCAAAGTAAATGACTTAACCAATGTGATTAGTTTCAGTTTTTCCTAATCCACATGCAGTGTCTACAACAATCATGGCTATCTTCCACCGATATCCCAAAACAGTTATTTCTAGACAAGAAATAAATATATCAACAATTATAATCTCAACATTTCAATAGGCCAGTGATTAAATTAACCAACTACGCCATTTACACTTAGAATTCTCAAATCCATGCATTTAACTAATATCCCCAACTTCCCTTAAATTAATTATACAAATTAATTTATTAAAACAATTAGGGCTTTCCCAAAATTACCAATTTACCCCCAACATATCAAAATACCAGAACTTAGAACAAAACTTATAATATGGAGTAGGAAATCCCTACCTCGAAGAAAAGAACTCGAATGGTGAAGATGGAGATGACGACCCAAAACCAAAGTGCTCCAAATCCACAAACTCTCAGTTAAAAGCAAGCTCTCGACTCACTCTATCTTTTTAATAAAGCAACTAGGGTAGAAACACACTCTATGTAGATCAAACCTAAGAGAGAAGGTGTGTAGAGGGAGAGAAAACTCGTACCTAGGGTTTTGGAATCTGAAAGGGGATGAAAAACTGATCTGAAACACGCTGCTGCCTATTTAAACCTGACAGGCTCGCTCGAGCGAAGACCTGGTCGCTCAAGCGACTAGACACAGAAAACCACGCTCGAGCCAAGAATGCCTCACTCGAGCCAACAACCCAGAAGCTCGCTTGAGCGAAGGAAAGCTCGCTCGAGCGAAGAACTCAAACCCTCAGTGCGCAGCAGGCCTTGCGCTCGAGCGAAGGAACGCTCGCTCGAGCGAAGAACAAACCAGCTCGCTCGAGCGAAGAAAAGCTCACTCGAGCCAAGAAACACTGCTCTCAGGTCTATACTAGACGCAATCGCTCGCTCGAGCGAAGGAACCCTGGCTCGATCCACCAGACACAAAATTCAACCCTCGCTCGAGCGACCAAACCCTCGCTCGAGCGAGCAACCCAAAAACTGGACAGCAACACTTGGTTTCCGAACCCAACGAACCTGAAACAAACCGGCCCAATACATCCTATAACTCCAAATGAGAAAATAAAGGACGACAACAACAATTATACAATGATAGAATCTACGAAACCTAAGTCCGGATACAATAATCAAATGGGGAAAAGGCAGGAATTCGCTATAACCTCCTCCTTAAAAAAATTTAGTCCCCAAAATTAAGCATAAGTTTTTTTAAAAATAAGTTTTTCTCAATTCCCAATGATATTATATAACAATAATAAACAACTTGACCCAATCTGGGTCACTTCATCTCTTATCGAGGCATCTCACAATATATATAAAACAACATATATTTCAACTTTGCATCAATATTATGCATTTTCCTTTCAATTTAACAGTTTTCATATACATGATTCCCATTTTCATATCATATTCAATTTCATGATATAACTCCAATTCTACAATAAATCAACATATGCAATGTTCCAATAAACTTCCATTAAACCAAAACATTCTCAATATTTTCCAACTTAAGACATATATAAAGCTCTCAAGTTCAACAATATTACAAAATCTAAATACAAGATTACAAATCAATAAACATGTCCGGATATTTCTCGCGGACTTCCAACTCACGCTCCCAAGTGGCTTCCTCCACTCCGTAATGTTTCCACAAAACCTTTACCAAAGGGATGGTCTTGCCTCGCAAAACTTGATCCCGCCTATCCAAAACCCGAATCGGTCTCTCATCGTACGAGACATCCTCGTCAACAACTAAGTCGGTCCAATCCAACACATGTGATGGATCCGGCTCATACTTCCGAAGCATACTCACATGAAACACGTCATGAACTCCGGATAACTGCGGCGGCAAAGCTAAACGATATGCAGCCTCGTCAATCCTCTCAAGGATCTCAAAAGGACCAATAAACCGAGGGGACAGCTTCCCGCTCTTCCCAAACCTCATCAAACCACGCCTAGGTGATATCTTCAGAAAGACGTGATCACTCACCTCAAACACTAAAGGTCTCCTCCTACGGTCGGCATAAGATTTACGGCGACTCACGGGGTAACAAGCCTCTTACGGATAAGCTCAACTTTCTCCGTCGTTTCCCTCACCAACTCGGACCAACAGGTGCATCACCCACCTCGGCCCAACAAACTGGAGACCTACACGGTCGGCCATACAACGCCTCAAACGGTGCCATACCGATACTAGACTAGAAACTGTTGTTGTAGGCACACTCCACTAATGGTAAGTGCCTCTCCTTCGACCCACTAAAGTCGAGAACACAACCCGAAGCATATCCTCAAGGATCTGAATAATGCGCTCGGTGCCCGTCAGTCTGAGGATGATAAACCGTGCTAAAGGTCAACTTAGTGGCTAAGGCACTCTACAAACTTCTGCCACAACTGGCGGCAAAGCGAGATCTCCAAGCGGGGCGATCGTCACTTTGGGACCCGTCTTGACCTCACTATGTCCCGAATATACAAATCGGCAAGATGATCTACCGAATCTCTCACGCGTATAGGAATGAAGTGCGCCGACTTAGTCAACCGGTCTACAACCACCCAAATGGCATCACTACCCCGCTGAGTCCTCGGAAGACCTACAACGAAGTCCATAGTGACATGCTCTCACTTCCATTCGACAATAGGCAAGGGTTGTAACAAACCCGCTGGCCTCTGATGCTCAGCCTTCACTTGCTGACAAGTAAGGCACTTAGATACGAAAGCTGCCACATCTCTCTTCATACCCCGCCACCAAAATTGGCGACCCAAATCCCGATACATCTTAGTGCCTCCCGGATGTACCGCAAGGCGCGAATGATGAAACTCTCGGAGTTCCTCCTCTCGGCAAGACTTCGGCACAAATAGACGGTCTCGATATCTCACACTTAGGTCGGGATACACCGTCAAACCCTTCTCAACCTTTCCACTGGAAATCTTCTCTCGGAGGGATTCTACCTCAAGGTCACCCCTTTAAGCCTCTAACACTTTCGAGTCTGGCGTAGGCTGCGCAACAACAGAAAACAAGGCCGCAGCCTCAACGGATTCGCCCAGAAGCAAATCAAACTCCCCAAGTGCACCCAACATCTCCCACTCTCGGATGGCTATACTAGCTGCGTCACCAACAGATTTCCTGCTAAGGGCATCGGCCACAACATTGGCCTTCCCCGGATGATAGTGCAACTCGAAGTCATAATCCTCAATGAACTCCATCCACCTCCTCTGCCTCAAGTTCAAGTCTTTACGTATAGCAGATATTTGAACTCTTATGATCGAGAATACCTCGAACCTCTCACCATAAAGATAATGCCTTCAAATCTTCAAGGCAAAGATCACGGTTGCTAACTCTAGATCATCGTGGGTAATTCTTCTCATGAATTTTCAAGCTGGCGTGAGCCATAGGCAACCACTTTCCCTCTTGCATCAACACACAACCCGGACCCTCTCGTGAGGCGTCACAATAGACCGCATAACCCACCCTCTCTCGGAATAATCAAGGCCGGAGGCGGTGGTCAATCTAACCTTCAACTCTGAAGCGACTTTTCACAAGTCTCCTCCATACAAATTTGACTCCTTCCGAGTCAATCTAGTCATCGTGAAGCTAACACGGAGAAATCCTTCACAAGCACCGCGGTAATACCCAGCTAATCGAGCTGCGGATCTCAAATACACTCTTAGTGTGCCCAATCTTGCCTTGCTTGGTCTTGGATGTATCAACAGACACCCCTTCCCCAGAAACTACATGGCCTAAGAACTTCACTTCATCTAGCCAGAACTCACACTTCCCAAACTTGGCATAAAGCTTATGGGCTCTAAGTAACTCAAGCACCACTCTCAAGTGTTCCTTGTGCTCCTCCTCCGAAGGTGAATAAATCAGAATGTCGTCCACGAAGACGACTACAAAACGATCTAAGAATTCCCGAAATATCTGGTTCATCAAATCCATAAACACTGCCGGTGCATTGGTGAGCCCAAATGGCATCACTAGAAACTCATAGTGGCCATACCGCGTACGGAATGCCGTCTTCGGAATATCCTCCTCCCTGACCCTCAACTGGTGGTAACCCGATCTCAAATCTATCTTAGAGAAACAACGGGAACCCTTCAACTGATCGAACAGATCATCTATCTGAGCATAGGGTACTTATTCTTAAGCGTAGCCGATTCAACTTTCGATAATCGATACAGGTCTCAAAGCACCACATTTCTTTTTTTAGCAAAGAGGGCGGTGCTCACGGCGAAACACTAGGGCGAATGTAGCCCTTATCTAGTAACTCACGGTGAACCTTCAACTCAACTAACTCGGCTGGGGCAAAACGATAAGGTGCCATAGAAATCGGCGCCGTGCCAGGCACTAGATCAATAGAGAACTCAATCTCTCGATGTGGTGGCAAACTAACAAGATCCTCGGGAAAGACGTCCGAGTACTCACAAACCACCCTTGGCAACACAATCTGGGTCTCATCACACTCATTACTCAAAAGGCTAGCAAGAAGACCACTCAACTCACTCTGCCCTCGCTGATCATACCCCGATGGCAAAACACTACCAACCCGATCCCCCAGAAAATGAAAACACTCCCCGCTCAAGGTACGAAGTGTGACCCTCTGGCGGTAGCAATCAATAACAGCCCGGTATGACGATAACCAGTCCATACCCAAAATAACATCAAAGCCCTTCATGGGCATAACCACAAAAGGAAACGGAAGCCTATAATCAGCAACCTCTATATCACAACCCCTAACACCTTGTTTCAAAATCAATTCACCCCCAAGAGGTGACACTACACAAATAGGAGATGCTAACTGTGCTAACTCCAACTCCAAAATAGATGCAAATGTAGCAGACACAAAGGAATGAGATGCACCCGTATCGATCAAAACACTAGCAACTGAATTGCAAAACAAGAAGGTACCTCTCACAACCGACGGAGCCGGTACAAGATCCTGCGCGGTAACAACATACACGCGCCCAGATGACCTCTAATCAACCTGCTCACCCCTAGGAGCATAAAATTGCTTTGCCTGTTGGGGCGATGAAGCCCCTGATTGGCCCTCGAGGCTGGCCCGAGCTGGTGATGACTCTGAGTCTGCCTTGAACCAGATGCACCAGATGTGTCACTCAACTGCGGGCAATACCTCTTCATGTGCCTGCTGACCACCACTTGAAAACAAGAGAGGCGGTGGCCTCTACCCTGACTCTGGCTCTGAGATCGAGCCGAAGATGATGCTGTTCTCTGTACTCCTCCCCTCTGAGGACAAACTGGAGACTTGTGGCCCAGCTGGCCACACTTGAAACAAGTAATGTCTCCACATGTCTTTCCCGAACTAGCACTCGGCAGGAAAAAGTCGATCTAGAAAAGCTACTCACGAGGCTGGCGAGGAGGGAAACCTCTCTGTCTCCTGCCATCACTCTGGCCATCCTGACTCCTCTTGGAGCATTTCTGCCCTTCCTCCTCCTCCTGCATCATGATCTCAGTATGGGCTGCAGCATCAACCAGACGCCCATAATCTCGGATCATAGACCCCACAACTCTCAACTTGAGGTCGCGCCTCAACTTCTTCTCGAACTCAATACAACGGCGTTCCTCAGACGCCACCAACTCAGGTGCAAACCTGGACAAGCTAGTAAATGCAGCCTCAAACTCGGCCACTGATGAACTGTTCTGCTTAAGCTGGCAGAACTGATCTCTTAACTTCTCCTGAACAGCTGGAGACAGGAACTTCTCCTGGAAAGCGTCAACAAAAGCCTTCCAAGTCCCTCCTATACGACTCCTAGTGAACTTCCACCTTGACCGCATCCCCTTGGTGGAAAGATGCCAAGGTCACCTTGATTACCTCGTCTTCAATGCCTAGCATCTCAAAGCGTCTTAAATGCATTCGAGCCATTCATACATCTTAAGCGGCTCTTTAGGATCACCTAAAAATTCGTCCGGGTTAGACCGGAAGAACTCCCTCTTTAGAAAAGAAGGTCCTGCATCAGCAACAACAACTTTGAGCACGATTTTTCACGAGAATGCCTACTGACTCCCTGAATGCCCCTACTATCTCTCGAGCCAAAGCGCCCATAGCCTGCTGTCCTACCGGCTCGGCCACATTGGCCTGGCCGACTCCTTCCTGCACTGCCGGAATCTCATCCGGTATAGACACCTCCTGCCTACCCTGTCTACCACGCCTACCACGTCCTCGTCCTGACATCCTAATACAGGTAACAAAGACGTTAGCACATTAATAAGTGTGGCAAAACTACAACACTTGCGTCATAATATATTGAACAACAATAATTCATTCCACGTAAGCACATAATCACATAAGCACCTACGAATTTCATTCCTGGATAATAGCGATCGGCGTCACTAAAGTTCGGTTGGAAACAACATTGATCAAGTGCCTTTCCAACAAGACTTTCAGAAACTCAAGGGTCCAGCCAACATCCTAGAAACTACATTCCATATCCACATAGTCACATAAACATGTTATCATATAAGCATATAACAGTACACCTAAGTCTCCATCAAACGAGACGAACCCATTGTGATACTAATCACTTCCCACGTACCCAAAGTATTCGAACCCGGTAAGCTCTGATACCAAGTTGTAACGCTTTCAAAATTAAACCCATAATATATAATATTAACATGCATAATTATAAGAAAACAAAGAGTATTATTCCATTCATCAGAGTAAACTTATTAAAAGACATTACATGTAATAAAGAAAGTAAATGCCCTATGGGCTTACATCTTTCCAAGCCAATACTTGGACACAAAAATATGAGTCCTAACTCATTTACAAGTTAAGCCCTTGGCTTGAGTCCTTACATGTAATATCAAATAAAGCAAATAACAGCTCATCTAAAATGAGTCTTCAACTCTAAATCCTTCCAAGCTAATTCCTTGGAGGTAGCCCATCACCTGAACCTGAAAATGATGTTCCCTTATAGGGTGAGCCACAACCCAGTAGAAAAATACTAAACGAAATATAAGCATTGAATAAAGCAATAGCATTCAATAGATGGTTAATACAAAATATCAGTTTCACTTTCCATTATTACCAATATGGCTCAAAACCTGGCCAGACTATAACAGTGAACTACATATCACATTAACATCACTTCCCATATCAACAAAACAAATGAAACCAAGGCTCATATCAAAACACTTCATACTTCTCATTTGATACACATTTTAGTCTTTGTATCAACAACATATAAAACACTTCTATAATCAATAAGCACACATAATAGTGATGCTAATGGAGTCCATCCCTATCTCCTCCCAAACAAAATCCGGTTTAGAGGTCCATCCCTATCTTCCCTAAGCGGTAGGTACATCCCTATCTCCTCCCAAACAATATGCATATGCAATGCTCAATCAATACACGTAATTTCTGTATTAATTCAATAGTCAAAGTAAATGACTTAACCAATGTGATTAGTTTCATTTTTTCCTAATCCACATGCAGTGTCTACAACAATCATGGCTATCTTCCACCGATAGCCCAAAACAGTTATTTCTAGACAAGAAATAAATATATCAACAATTATAATCTCAACATTTCAATAGGCGTTGATTAAATTAACCAACTCGCCATTTACACTTAGAATTCTCAAATCCATGCATTTAACTAATATCCCCAACTTCCTTAAATTAATTATACAAATTAATTTATTAAAACAATTAGGGCTTTCCCAAAATTACCAATTTACCCCAACATATCAAAATACGAACTTAGAACAAAACTTATAATATGGGTAGGAAATCCCTACCTCGAAGAAAAGAACTCGAATGGTGAAGATGGAGATGGCGACCCAAAAACCAAAGTGCTCCAAATCCACAAACTCTCGGATTAAGCAAGCTCTCGACTCACTCTATCTTTTTAATAAAGCAACTAGGGTAGAAACACACTCTATGTAGATCAAACCTAAGAGAGAAGGTGTGTAGAGGAGAAAACTTCGTACCTAGGGTTTTGGAATATGAAGGGATGAAAAAGCGATCTGAAACAGCTGCTTGCCTATTTAAACTGTGAGGCTCGCTCGGCGAAGACACAGTCGCTCAGCGACTAGACACGAAAACCACGCTCGAGCCAAGAATGCCTCGCTTGAGCCAACAACCCGAAGCTTCGCTTGGCGAAGGAAAGCTTCGCTCGGCGAAGAACTCAAACCCTCAGTGCGCAACGGGCCTTGCGCTCGGCGAAGGCGCTCGCTCGGCGAAGAACAAACCCGGCTTCGCTCGGCGAAGAAAAAGCTCACTCGAGCCAAGAAACCTTTGCTCTCGAGGTCTATACTAGGCATAATCGCTCGCTCGAGCGAAGGAACCCTGGCTCGATCCACCAGACACAAAATTCAACCCTCGCTCGAGCGACCAAACCCTCGCTCGAGCGAGGAACCCAAAAACTGGACAACAACACGGTTTAGAACCCAACCAACTGAAACAAAGCCCAATACATCCTATAACTCCAAATGAGAAAATAAAGGACGACAACAACAATTATACAATGATAGAATCTACGGAACCTAAGTCCAGATACAATAATCAAATGGGAAAAGACCGGGGTCGCGATATCAAATATAATCCAGTGTATATATATCTGTTCTATTTTTTATTATTATTTATATCTGCTTAATTTTTAATTTTTTTTGGTTCATTTACAACTATCTGTTGCAATTTGTTTTATCACACAACAACAACAAAGATCAACAACTTTAAAAAAAAAAAAAAAAAGGAGGAGAAATTGAATCTATGTGCTTAAAGAAAAAAAACTGTCCATAAGGAGTTGGGTCAATTGAGTCTTCTCCTCCGATGGTCCTCTGCAGGCATTGAGTAAAATAATTTGGTGAGAAGTCTTTTTATTTGTTTTGAAAAACATTTTGTTTTCAATTTTACTCCTTAATTTATCTGTTGATTTTTTTTTTTCTATATGTTCAAATTTACATTTAAGTGTTTAATTATTATTTTTTTATCTATATATTAAAAAATCTTGACTATCTGTTCAATTTTTTTCCCTATCTGTGCAAATTTGTCTTGATTTTATTAACAATTCAATTTTAATCTCTTATCTGTTTCAAATATCTATCCAAAATTTCTTATCCGTTCAACAAACCAGTCACAATCTTCAATTTATTTCTATTTGTTCAATTTTATTATCTGTTGAAATACGCCAAACCAGAATCTATTGCAATCTTTCTATCTTTCTCTCTTGTTCTTTCTCTCAATCTGTTGAAATTCTTTCTCAAATATAATCCAGTATATATATATATATATATATATCTGTTCTATTTTTTATTATTAGTTCTATCTGCTTAATTTTTAATTTTGTTTTGGTTCATTTACAACTATCTGTTGCAATTTGTTTTATCATACAACAACAACAAAGATCAACTACTTAAAAAAAAAAAAAGGAAGAGAAATTGGATCTGTGTGCTTAAAGAAAAAAAAACTATCCATAAGGAGCTGGATCAATTGAGTCTTCTCCTCCGATGGTCCTCTGAAGGCATTGAGTAAAATATTTTGGTAAGAAGTCTTTTTATTTGTTTTGAAAAACGTTTTGTTTTCAATTTTACTGCTTAATTTATATGTTGAATTTTTTTTCTATATGTTTAAATTTACATTTAAGTGTTTAATTATTATTTTTTTGTCTATATATTCAAAAATCTTGACTATTTGTTCAATTTTTTCCCTATTTGAACAAATTTGTCTTGATTTTATTATCAGTTCAATTTTAATCTCTTATCTGTTTCAAATATCTATCCAAAATTTCTTATCCGTTCAACAAACCAGTCACAATCTTCAATTTATTTCTATCTGTTCAATTTTATTATCTGTTGAAATAGACCAAACCAGGATCTGTTGCAATCTTTCTTTCTCTATCTCTTGTTCTTTCTCTCTATTTGTTGAAATTCTTTATCAAATATAATCCAATATATATATATATATATATATATCTTTTCTATTTTTTATTATTATTTCGATTTGCTTAATTTTTAATTTTTGTTTGGTTCATTTACAACTATCTGTTGCAATTTTTTTCATCATACAACAACAACAAAGATCAACAACTTAAAAAAAAAAAAAAAAAAAGAAAAGGAGGAGAAAGTGGATTTGTGTGCATGAAGAAAAAAAACTATCCATAAGGAGCTGGATCAATGGAGTCTTCTCCTCTGGTTGTCCTCTGCAGGCATTGAGTAAAATAATTTGATGAGAAGTCTTTTAATTTGTTTTGAAAGACGTTTTGTTTTCAATTTTACTCCTTAACTTATCTGTTCAATTTTTTTTCTATGTGTTCAAATTTACATTTAAGTGTTTAATTATTATTTTTTTATCTATATATTCAAAAATCTTGACTATCTGTTCAATTTTTTCCCCTATATGTGCAAATTTGTCTTGATTTTCTTATCAGTTCAATAAGATTCAAATATCTATCCAAAATTTCTTATCCGTTCAACAAACCAGCCACAATCTTCAATTTATTTCTATCTGTTCAATTTTATTATCTGTTGAAATACGCCAAACCAGAATCTGTTGCAATCTTTCTATCTTTCTCTCTTGTTCTTTCTCTCTATCTGTTGAAATTATTTCTGAAATGTAATCCAGTGTATATATATATCTGTTCTATTTTTTATATTATTATTTCTATCTGCTTAATTTTTAATTTTTTTTGATTTATTTACAACTATCTGTTGCAATTTGTTCCATCATACAACAACAACAAAGATCAACAACTTCAAAAAAAAAAAAAAAAAAAGGGAGAAATTGGATCTGTGTGCTTAAAAAAAAAACTGTCCATAAGGAGCTGGAACAATTGAGTCTTCTCCTCCGATGGTCCTCTGCAGGCGTTGAGTAAAATAATTTGGTGAGAAGTCTTTTTATTTGTTTTGAAAAACGTTTTGTTTTCAATTTTACTCCTTAATTTAATTGTTGAATTTTTTTTCTATATATTCAAATTTACATTTAAGTGTCTAATTGTTATTTTTTTTGCCTATATATTCAAAAATCTTGACTATCTTTTCAATTTTTTTCCCCTATCTGTGCAAATTTGTCTTAATTTTGTTATCAGTTCAATTTTAATCTCTTATCTGTTTCAAATATCTATCCAAAATTTCTTATCTGTGCAATAAACCATTCACAATCATCAATTTCTTTCTATCTGCTCAATTTTATTATCTGTTGAAATACACCAAACCAGAATCTGTTGCAATCTTTCTATCTTTCTCTCTATCTGTTGAAATTTTTTCTCAAATATAATCCAGTATATATATATATCAATTCTATTTTTTATTATTATTTCTATCTGCTTAATTTTTAATTTTTTTTTGGTTCATTTACAACTATCTGTTCCAATTTGTTTCATCATACAACAACAACAAAGATCAACAACTTAAAAAAAAAAAAGGAGGAGAAATTGGATCTGTGTGCTTGAAGAAAAAAAACTGTCAATAAAGAGCTGGATCAATTGAGTCTTCACCTCCGATGGTCCTCTGCAGGCATTGAGTAAAATAATTTGGTGAGAAGTCTTATTATTTATTTTGAAAAACGTTTTGTTTTCAATTATACTCCTTCATTTATCTGTTGAATTTTTTTTTTCTATATGTTCAAATTTACATTTAAGTGTTTAATTATTATTTTTTTGTCTATATATTCAAAACTCTTGACTATCTATTCAATTTTTTTCCCTATCTGTGCAAATTTGTCTTGATTTTATTATCAGTTCAATTTTAATCTCTTATCTGTTTCAAATATCTATCCAAAATTTCTTATCCGTTCAACAAACCAGTCACAATCTTCAATTTATTTCTATCTGTTCAATTTTATTATCTGTTGAAATACACCAAACCAGGATCTGTTGCAATCTTTCTTTCTCTCACTCTTGTTCTTTCTCTCTATCTGTTGAAATTCTTTCTCAAATATAATCCAGTATATATATATATATATATGTTCTATTTTTTATTATAATTTCTATCTGCTTAATTTTTAATTTTTGTTTGGTTCATTTACAACTATCTGTTACAATTTGTTTCATCATACAACAACAACAAAGATCAACAACTTAAAAAAACAAAAAAAGAAGAAAAGGAGGAGAAATTGGATTTGTGTGCTTGAAGAAAAAAAACTATCCATAAGGAGCTGGATCAATGGAGTCTTCTCCACCGATGGTCCTCTGCAGGCATTGAGTAAAATAATTTGGTGAGAAGTCTTTTTATTTTTTTGAAAAACGTTTTGTTTTCAATTTTACTCCTTAATTTATCTATTGAATTTTTTTTCTATATGTTCAAATTTACATTTAAGTGTTTAATTATTATTATTTTGTCTATATATTCAAAAATCTTGACTATCTGTTCAATTTTTTTCCCCATCTGTGCAAATTTGTCTTGATTTTATTATCAATTCAATTTTAATCTCTTATCAGTTCAAATATATATCCAAAATTTCTTATCCGTTCAACAAACCAGTCACAATCTTTAATTTATTTCTATTTGTTCAATTTTATTATCTGTTGAAATACACCAAACCAGGATATGTTGCAATCTTTCATTCTCTCTCTCTTGTTCTTTCTCTGTATCTACTGTAAATCTTTATCAAATAGAATCCAGTATATATATATATGTTCTATTTTTTATTATTATTTCTATCTGCTTAATTTTTAATTTTTGTTTGATTCATTTACAACTATCTGTTGCAATTTGTTTCATCATACAACAACAACAAAGATCAGTAACTTAAAAAAAAAAAAAAAAAAAAAAAAAAAAAAAAAAGGAGGAGAAATTGGATCTGTGTGCTTGAAGAAAGAAAACTGTCCATAAGGAGCTGTATCAATGGAGTCTTCTCCTCCGATGGTCCTCTTCAGGCATTGAGTAAAATAATTTGGTGAGAAGTCTTTTTATTTGTTTTGAAAGGCGTTTTGTTTTCAATTTTATTCCTTAATTTATCTGTTGAATTGTTTAATTATTATTTTTTTGTCTATATATTCAAAAATCATGACTATCTGCTCAATTTTTTTCCCTATCTGTGCAAATTTGTCTTGATTTTATTATCAGTTCAATTTTAATCTCTTATCTGTTCAAATATATATCCAAAATTTCTTATCCGTTCAAAAAACTAGTCACAATCTTCAATTTATTTCTATTTATTCAATTTTATTATCTGTTGAAATACACCAAACCAGGATCTGTTGCAATCTTTCTTTCTCTCTCTCTTGTTCTTTCTCTCTATCTGTTGAAATTCTTTATCAAATATAATCCAGTATATATATATCTGTTCTATTTTTTATTATTATTTCTATCTGCTTAATTTTTAATTTTTGTTTGATTCATTTACAACTATCTGTTGCAATTTGTTTCATCATACAACAACAACAAAGATTAACAACTTAAAAAAAATGAGGAGAAATTAGATCTGTGTGCTTGAAGAAAAAAAACTGTCCATAAGGAACTGTATCAATGGAGTCTTCTCGTCCGATGGTCCTCTGCAAGCATTGAGTAAAATAATTTGGTGAAAAGTCTTTTTATTTGTTTTGAAAGACTTTTTGTTTTCAATTTTACTCCTTAATTATCTGTTGAATTTTTTTTTCTACATGTTCAAATTTACATTTAAGTGTTTAATTATTATTTTTTTATCTATATATTCAAAAATCTTTACTATCTATTCAATTTTGTTTCCCTATCTGTGCAAATTTGTCTTGATTTTCTTATCAGTTCAATTTTAATCTCTTATCTGTTCAAATATCTATGCAAAATTTCTTATCCGTTCAACTATAGCGATCCCGGGTTTTACCCTTTTTGTCTGATGATCCGGACTTGGTTAGTAGATGTTAATAGTTGTTTATTTTTAGTTTACATCCTTTTATACTTCGTATTTGAGTTATAGGATGTGTTGGCGGTTGTTGCGGAGTTGGTTGTGTTTGGGAGCAAAGGGTTCTTTGCCGAATTTTGACCCTTCGCTCGGCGGCGGTTCTTCGCTCGGCGAGCTCTTTGTTTTGGTCCGTCGCTCAAGCGGGGTTTCTTTGCTCGTCGAGTGATTGCGTCTAGGTATAGACACGAGCGTTGTGTTTCTTGGCTCGGCGAGCTTTTCTTCTCTCAGCGAGCTTACGGGTTGTTGGCTCAGCGAGGTAGGTTTCTTGTTTACAGTCGCTCGGCGACCAAGTCTTCGCTAAGCGAGCTTTGTCGGTTATCGAGCGCGGCCGGGTTAAACATCACTTTTCATCCCCTTTTCTTTTTGAAACCCTAGATACGAGACTCTCTCTCTCTCTAAACTCACATTCTCTCTAGGTTTTCATCTCCTTCTAGTGTGAATCCATCCTAGGCTCTTTGTAAGAAAGATAGAGGGTGGCTTGGGCTTCGTTCTGTCTGGAAAATAGTGGATTTGGAGCACTTTGATTTGGTCATCTTCTCCATTTGAGTTGTCCTTTTGGTAGGGATTCTCCTTGTTTCTTTTCAATACTTCATCTATAGATAGACATGTGGTAGTTTTTATATTGCATAAAAACATTACATCATGTTTGATTTGTTAAAAATCATGAGGTTGAACCTTGGGTTGGTTGTTGGATTTGGGTTTATTATCATTGGTTGTGGTTTAAGCTAATTCGGGTGTTAATTAGCATGTTGTTGTTGAAAGGAGAAACCTAATTTTTATTTGATTTAACAAATTAATAGAGGGGTTTGGATCTTTGGGCAAATACTTATGTATTTTGGGTCCTAAATGTGATCATCGTTGTTTGTTGTTGATAATTGAACCTTAGGTCAATATTGAGAAAGAGTGAGAAAAACCCTAATTTAATGATTATGACTTAATTTGCATAATTAAATTGGAATGGCTTTGAAAAGAATGTAGTAGATTAAAATGAGTTATGGCCTTATTGTCCATGGAATTGAATTTGTGAAAACAAAAGATATGGGAATCAGATTGTTGTAATTTGAGTGTTGAACACATATGAGGAGGTTGTATCTTTAACTACTATGTTGAGGTTGTTGTTGGGTTTTGTGAGCTCATGATAGTTGAGTCTGTTAATAGAGGTACAATATACGCATCTAGAGGTTTTGTCCTTGGTCATCGATTGGAGGATGACACGGTTGCGTTGAATTGTTGTGTATACATTACACCATTGTTGATCGAACATCTTATGTGATGAATGTGTACTTGTTGTACTCCGATGTGTGTGAGAAGATAGGGATGGACTCACACACCTATGTGTTCATATACCTTAACACATTACTTGAATCTTGATAGTTTATGTGTATGTTTTACACATGTTGATTATACCTTGTTGTATTGTGGTTGTTGGTGTTATACCCTGCGCTGATAATTAGAGGTACCGTTACCTTCCAGCTAGCGCCTGGTAAATTGGTAGTTCGGTGTGAGAAGTGTATCTTTGGTTTACTATGCACATAGCTAGTAGAGCAAAGTTTTGTTGTTATTGTTTGATGTATCAGGAACATTGTCGATTGTGTTGATTCTGATTTTGGAGGGCGAGTTGCCTCATTGGTTTATCTTATGCATGTAGTTGAGTTGTTATCTCCCTTTTGTAAAGGTATGCATGTATAGTTATGATAGAATTGGGATTGAACCGAAATGCCCTTTTGTCATTTGGAAGTGTGAAGAAAACCGAACATCTTAGAAATATGTTTTGAAAAGGTACATTTGTTGGATGTGAGGGAAAATGGAAAAAAGTAGTGCGCTTAGTGGATTTATTTCCTAAGAAATAGTTAATGTTATGAAAAAGAATGGGAATGGGGGTTAATGAAAGGAAAAGAAAGATGAATAAACATAGCATTGAATGAAATGGTTATTTTCGAGAAAAGTTCATACATATATATATTTTGTATAAAGCATCACGATTACTATTCTATTATGAGAATGAGAGTTCATGATCATAGCTATCTGTAATGTTGTTATTGTTGAGGATCATGTTGAGATCCCTACTGGACTATATGTTCATCCCACGTTGTTGAATCTTTTTCAGGTGCTTAGCAGGACATGCTACAAGATTTGGATCTTCTTATATGTTGGCCACGGGGCCTCTTGTTGTTGGCGGAATGCCATATGTGTGAAAGGGTTACACCATTCATTTGATTATTTAATGTTGTAAGCCTGAGGGCAATGTATTTAAGGATGCTCATGTTGTATTTAATTTTCATTCGAATGAGAGAGTTGTTGTTCATTACTTCTGATTGAACATTTGAGTTTATTTCTGCATGTTATCTCTGAAATTGAATTAAGTTAAGGAAATTGGTAATGACTTCGAGTAATAAAAAGTGAGGCATGACATCAACAAACTAGTCACAATCTTTAATTTATTTCTATCTGTTCAATTTTATTATCTGTTGAAATACACCAAACCAGGATCTGTTGCAAACTTTCTATCTTTCTCTCTTGTTCTTTCTCTCTATCTGTTGAAATTCTTTCTCAAATATAATCCAGTATATATATATCTGTTCTATTTTTTATTATTATTTCTATCGGCTTAATTTTTAATTTTTTTTTGTTCATTTACAACTATCTGTTGCAATTTGTTTCATCATACAACAACAACAAAGATCAATCTGTGTGCTTGAAGAAAAAAAATTGTCCATAAGGAGCTGTATCAATGGAGTCTTCTCCTCCGATAGTCCTCTGCAGGCATTGAGTAAAATAATTTGGTGAGAAGTCTTTTTATTTGTTTTGAAAGATGTTTTGTTTTCAATTTTACCCTTTAATTTATCTGTTGAATTTTTTTTTCTATATGTTCAAATTTACATTTAAGTGTTTAATTATTATTTTTTTGTCTATATATTCAACAATATTGACTATCTATTCAATTTTTTTCCCTATCTGTGCAAATTTTTGTCTAGATTTTGTTGTCAGTTCAATTTTAATCTCTTATCTGTTCAAATATCTATCCAAAATTTCTTATATGTTCAACAAACCAGTCACAATCTTCAATATATTTCTATCTGTTTAATTTTATTATCTGTTAAAATACACCAAACCAGGATCTATTGCAATCTTTCTTTTTTTCTCTCTCTCTTGTTCTTTCTTTCTATCTGTTGAAATTCTTTCACAAATATAATCCAGTATATATAAATATCTGTTCTATTTTTTATTATTATTTCTACCTGCTTAATTTTTAATTTTTTTTGGTTCATTTACAACTATCTGTTGCAATTTGTTTCATCATACAACAACAACAAAGATCAACAACTTTAAAAAAAAAGGAGGAGAAATTGGATCTGTGCGCTTGAAGAAAAAAAATTGTCTACAAGGAGCTGGATCAATGGAGTCTTCTCCTCCGATGGCCCTATGCAGGCATTGAGTAAAATAATTTGGTGAGAAGTCTTTTTATTTGTTTTGAAAGATGTTTTGTTTTCAATTTTACTCATTAATTTATCTGTTGAATTTTTTTTCTATATGTTCAAATTTACATTTAAGTGTTTAATTATTATTTTTTTGTCTATATATTCAAAAATCTTGACTATCTGTTCAATTTTTTTCCCTATCTGTGCAAATTTTTGTCTAGATTTTATTATCAGTTCAATTTTAATCTATTATCTGTTCAAATATCTATGCAAAATTTCTTATCCGTTCAACAAACCAATCACAATCTTCAATTTATTTTTATCTGTTTAATTTTATTATCTGTTAAAATACACCAAACCAGGATCTATTGCAATCTTTCTTTCTCTCTCTCTCTCTCTTGTTCTTTCTCTCTATCTGTTGAAATTCTTTCACAAATATAATCCAGTATATATATATATCTGTTCTATTTTTTATTATTATTTCTACCTACTTAATTTTTAATTTTTTTTGGTTCATTTACAACTATCTGTTGCAATTTGTTTCATCATACAACAACAACAAAGATCAATAACTTTAAAAAAAAAAGGAGGAGAAATTGGTTCTGTGCGCTTGAAGAAAAAAAATTGTCTACAAGGAGCTGGATCAATGGAGTCTTCTCCTCCGATGGTCCTATGCAGGCATTGAGTAAAATAATTTGGTGAGAAGTCTTTTTATTTGTTTTGAAAGATGTTTTGTTTTCAATTTTACTCATTAATATATCTGTTGAATTTTTTTTTCTATATGTTCAAATTTACATTTAAGTGTTTAATTATTATTTTTTTGTCTATATATTAAAAAATCTTGACTATCTGTTCAATTTTTTTCCCTATCTGTGTAAATTTTTGTCTAGATTTTATTATCAGTTCAATTTTAATCTGTTAACTGTTCAAATATCTATGCAAAATTTCTTATCCGTTCAACAAACCAGTCACAATCTTCAATTTATTTCTATCTGTTTAATTTTATTATCTGTTGAAATACACCAAACTAGGATCTATTGCAATCTTTCTTTCTCTCTCCCTCGTTCTTTTTCTATATCTGTTGAAATTCTTTCTTAAATATAATCCAATATATATATATATATATTTGTTTTATTTTTTTATTATTATTTCTATCTGCTTAATTTTTAATTTTTTTGGGTTCATTTACAACTATCTGTTGCAATTTGTTTCATCATACAACAACAACAACAAAGATAAACAACTTTAAAAAAAAAAAAAAAAAGGAGGAGAAATTGGATCTGTGTGCTTGAAGAAAAAAAGCTGTCCATAAATAGCTGGATCAATGGAGTCTTCTCCTCCGATGGTCCTCTGCAGGCATTGAATAAAATAATTTGGTGTGAAATCTTATTATTTGTTTTGAAAAATATTTTGTTTTCAATTTTACTCAATTTATTTGTTGAATTTTTTTTCTATATGTTCAAATTTAAATTTAAGTGTTTAATTATTATTTTTTTGTCCATATATTCAAAAATCTTGACTATCTGTTCAATTTTTTTACCTATCTGTGCAAATTTGTCTTGATTTTATTATCAGTTCAATTTTAATCTCTTATCTATTCAAATATATATCCAAAATTTCTTATTCGTTCAACAAACCAGTCACAATCTTCAATTTATTTCTATTTGTTCAATTTTATTATCTGTTGAAATACACCAAACCAGGATCTGTTGCAATCTTTTTTTCTTTCTCTCTTGTTCTTTCTCTCTATCTGTTGAAATTCTTTATCAAGTATAAACCAGCATATATATATATCTGCTCTATTTTTTATTATTATTTCTATCTGCTTAATTTTTAATTTTTGTTTGATTCATTTACAACTATCTGTTGCAATTTGTTTCATCATACAACAACAACAAAGATCAACAACTTAAAAAAAAAAAAAAAAAAAAAAAGAGGAGAAATTGGATCTGTGTGCTTGAAGAAAAAAACCTGTCCATATGGAGCTGTATCAATGGAGTCTTCTCCTCCGATCGCCCTCTGCAGTCATTGAGTAAAATAATTTGGAGAGAAGTCTTTTTATCTGTTTTGAAAGACGTTTTGATTTAAATTTTAATCCTTAATTTATCTGTTGAATTTTTTTTTCTATATGTTCAAATTTACATTTAATTGTTTAATTATTATTTTTTTGTCTATATATTCAAAAATCTTAACTATCTGTTCAATTTTTTTCCCTATCTGTGCAAATTTGTCTTGCTTTTCTTATTAGTTCAATTTTAATCTCTTATATGTTCAAATATCTATCCAAAATTTCTTATCCGTTTCACAAACCAGTCACAATCTTCAATTTATTTCTACTTGTTCAATTTTATTATCTGTTCAAATACATCAAACCAGGATCTGTTACAATCTTTCTATCTTTCTCCCTTGTTCTTTCTCTCTATCTGTTGAAATTCTTTCTCAAATATAATCCAGTATATATATATCTGTTCTATTTTTTATTATTATATCTATCTGCTTAATTTTTAATTTTTTTTGGTTCATTTACAACTATCTGTTGCAATTTGTTTCATCGTACAACAACAACAAAGATCAACAACTTCAAAAAAAAAAAAAAAAGAAAAGAAAAGGAGAAGAAATTGGATCTCTGTGCTTGAAGAAAAAAAACTGTCCATAAGGAGCTGTATCAATGGAGTCTTCTCCTCCGATAGTCCTCTGCAGGCATTGAGTAAAATAATTTGGTGAGAAGTCTTTTTGTTTGTTTTGAAAGATGTTTTGTTTTCAATTTTACTACTTAATTTATCTGTTGAATTTTTTTTTTCTATATGTTCAAATTTATATTTAAGTGTTTAATTTTTATTTTTTGTCTATATATAAAAAAGATATTGACTATCTGTTCAATTTTTTTTCCCTCTCTGTGTAAATTTTTGTCTAGATTTTGTTATCAGTTCAATTTTAATCTTTTATCTGTTCAAATATCTATCCAAAATTTCTTATCAGTCCAACAAACAAGTCACAATCTTCAATATGTTTCTACCTGTTCAATTTTATTATCTGTTGAAATACACCAAACCAGGATCTGTTGCAATCTTTCTTTCTCTCTCTCTTGTTCTTTCTCTCTATCTGTTGAAATTCTTTCTCAAATATAATCCAGTATATATATATATATATATCTGTTCTATTTTTTATTATTATTTATATCAGCTTAATTTTTAATTTTTGTTTGGTTCATTTACAACTATCTGTTACAATTTGTTTCATCATACAACAACAACAAAGATCAACAACTTAAAAAAATAAAAAAAAAAACAAAAAAAAAAAGAAGAAAAGAAAAAGGAGGAGAAATTGGATTTGTGTGCGTGAAGAAAAAAAACTATCCATAAGGAGCTGCATCAATGGAGTCTTCCTTTTCGATGGTTCTCTTCAGGCATTAGGTAAAATAATTTGGTGAGAAGTCTTTTTATTTCTTTTGAAAGACGTTTTGGTTTCAATTTTACTCCTTAATTTATCTGTTGAATTTTTTTTTTCTATATGTTCAAATTTACATTTAAGTGTTTAATTATTATTTTTTTTATCTATATATTCAAAAATCTTGACTATCCGTTCAATTTTTTTCCCTATCTGTGCAAATTTGCCTTGATTTTCTTATCAGTTCAATTTTAATCTCTTACCTGTTCAAATATCTATCCAAAATTTCTTATTCGTTCAACAAACCAGTCATAATCTTCAATTTATTTCTATATGTTCAATTTTATTATCTGTTGAAATACACCAAACCAGGATCTGTTGTAATCTTTCTATCTTTCTCCCTGGTTCTTTCTCTCAATCTGTTGAAATTCTTTCTCAAATATAATCCAGTATATATATATATATCTGTTTTATTTTTTATTATTATTTCTATCTGCTTAATTTTTAATTTTTGTTTGGTTCATTTACAACTATCCGTTGCAATTTGTTTCATCGTACAACAACAATAAAGTTCAATAACTTAAAAAAAAAAAAAAAAAAAAAAAAAAGGAGGAGAAATTTGATTTGTGTGCTTGAAGAAAAAAAAACTATCCATAAGGAGCTGGATCAATGGAGTGTTCTCCTCTGATGGTCCTCTTCAGGCATTGATTAAAATAATTTGGTGAGAAGTCTTTTTATTTGTTTTGAAAGACTGTTTGTTTTCAATTTTACTCCTTAATTTATCTGTTGAAATTTTTTTTCTATATGTTCAAATTTACATTTAAGAGTTTAATTATTATTTTTTTATCTATATATTCAAAAAATTTGGCTATCTGTTCAATTTTTTTCCCTATCTATGCAAATTTGCCTTGATTTTCTTATCATTTCAATTTTAATCTCTTATCTGTTCAAATATCTATCCAAAATTTCTTATCCGTTCAACAAACCAGTTACAATCTTCAATTTATTTCTATCTATTCAATTTTATTATCTGTTGAAATACACCAAACCAGGATCTGTTGCAATCTTTCTTTCTTTCTCCCTTGTTCTTTCTCTCAATTTATTGAAATTTTTTCTCAAATATAATCCAGAATATATATATATCTGTTTTATTTTTTATTATAATTTCTATCTGCTTAATTTTTAATTTTTTTTGGTTCATTTACAACTATCTGTTGCAATTTTTTTCATCATGCAACAACAACAAAGATCAACAACTTAAATAAAAAAAAAGAAAAGAAAAGGAGGAGAAATTGGATTTGTGTGCTTGAAGAAAAAAAAATGTCCACAAGGAGTTGTATCAATGGAGTCTTCTCCTCCGATGGTCTTCTGCAAACATTGAGTAAAATAATTTGGTGAGAAGTCCTTTTATTTGTTTTGAAAGGCGTTTTGTTTTCAATTTTACTCCTTAATTTATCTGTTGAATTTTTTTTCTATATGTTCAAATTTACATTTAAGTGTTTAATTATTATTTTTTTGTTTATATATTAAAAAATCTTGACTATCTGTTCAATTTTTTTCCCTATCTGTGCAAATTTTTGTCTAGATTTTACTATAAGTTCAATTTTAATCTCTTATCTGTTCAAATATCTATCCAAAATTTCTTATCTGTTCAACGAACCAGTCACAATCTTCAATATATTTCTATCTGTACAATTTTATTATCTGTTGACATACACCAAACCAGGATCTGTTGCAATCTTTCTTTCTCTATCCCTTGTTCGTTCTCTCTATCTGTTGAAATTGTTTCTCAAATATAATCCAGTATATATATATATATATCTGTTCTATTTTTTAATATTGTTTGTATCTGCTTAATTTTTAATTTTTTTTTTGGTTCATTTACAACTATCTGTTGCAATTTGTTTCATCATAGAACAACAACAAAAATCAACAACTTAAAAAAAAAAAAAAAAAAGAAAAAAAAAAGAGGAGAAATTGGATCTCTGCGTTTGAAGACAAAAACTGTCCATAAGGAGCTGGATCAATGGAGTTTTCTTCTCCGATGGTCCTCTGCAGGCATTGAGTAAAACAATTTGCTGAGAAGTCTTTTTATTTGTTTTGAAAGATGTTTTGTTTTCAATTTTACTCCTTAATTTAGCTATTGAATTTTTTTTCTATATGTCCAAGTTTACATTTAACTGTTTAATTGTTATTTTTTTGTCTATATATTCCAAAATCTTGACTATCTGTTCAATTTTTTTCCCTATCTGTGCAAATTTTTGTCTAGACTTTATTATCAATACAATTTTAATCTGTTATCTGTTCAAATATCTATCCAAAATTTCTTATCCGTTCAACAAACCAGTAACAATCATCAATTTACTTCTATCTATTCAATTTTATTATCTGTTGAAATACACCAAATCAGGATTTATTGCAATCTTTCTTTCTCTCTCTCTTGTTCTTTCTCTTTCTTTGTTGAAATTTTTTCTCAAATATAATCCAGTATATATATATCTGTTCTATTTTTTATTATTATTTCTATCTTCTTAATTTTTAATTTTTTTTTGGTTCATTTACAACTATCTGTTGCAATTTGTTTCATCATACAACAACAACAAAGATCAACAACTTAAAAAAAAAAAAAAAAAAAAAGGAGTTGAAATTGGATCTGTGTGCTTGAAGAAAAAAAACTGTCCATAAGGAGCTGGATCAATGGAGTCTTCTTCTTCGATGGTCCTCTGCAGGCATTGAGTAAAATAATTTGGTGAGAAGTCTTTTATTTGTTTTGAAAAACGTTTTGTTTTCAATTTTACTCCTTAATTTATCTGTTGAATTTTTTTTATATGTTTAAATTTACATTTAAGTGTTTAATTATTATTTTTTTGTCTATATATTCAAAAATCTTGACTATCTGTTCAATTTTTTTTTCCTATCTGTGAAAATTTTTGTCTAGATTTTATTGTCAGTTCAATTTTAATCTCTTATCTGTTCAAATATCTATCCAAAATTTCTTATCCGTTCAACAAACCAGTCACAATCTTCAATTTATTTCTATCTGTTCAATTTT
The DNA here is from genome assembly GCA_025200525.1 of Camellia lanceoleosa. Lineage (NCBI taxonomy): Eukaryota > Viridiplantae > Streptophyta > Magnoliopsida > Ericales > Theaceae > Camellia > Camellia lanceoleosa. Next base: position 127,849 of record JANUSC010000389.1, read on the forward strand.
ATTATCTGTTGAAATACACCAAATCAGGATCTGTTGCAATCTTTCTTTCTCTCTCTCTTGTTCTTTCTCTCTATCTGTTGAAATTCTTTCTCAAATATAATCCAGTATATATATATATGTATATATCTATTCTATTTTTTATTATTATTTCTACCTGCTTAATTTTTAATTTTTTTTTGGTTCATTTACAACTATCTGTTGCAATTTGTTTCATCATACAACAACAACAAAGATCAAGAACTTAAAAAAAAAAATAGAAAAGAAAAAGAGGAGAAATTGGATTTGTGTGCTTGAAGAAAAAAAAAACTATCCATAAGGAGCTGCATCCATGGAGTCTTCTCCTCCGATGGTCCTCTACAGGCATTGAGTAAGATAATTTGGTGAGAAGTCTTTTTAATTGTTATGAAAGACGTTTTGTTTTCAATTTTACTCCTTAATTTACCTGTTGAATTTTTTTTTTCTATATGTTCAAATTTACATTTAAGTGTTTAATTATTATTTTTTTATCTATATATTCAAAAATCTTGACTATGTGTTCAATTTTTTTTCCCTATCTGTGCAAATTTGTCTTGATTTTTTTATCAGTTCAATTTTAATCTGTTATCTGTTCAAATATCTATCCAAAATTTCTTATCCGTTCAACAAACCAGTCAAAATCTTCAATTTATTTTTATCTGTTCAATTTTATTATCTGTTGAAATACACCAAACCAAGATCTGTTGCAATCTTTCTATCTTTCTCTCTTGTTCTTTCTCTTTATCTGTTGAAATTCTTTCTCAAATATAATACAGTATACATATATATCTGTTTTATTTTTTATTATTATTTCTATCCGCTTAATTTTTAATTTTTTTTTGGGTTCGTTTACAGCTATCTGTTAAAATTTGTTTCATCATACAACAACAACAAAGATAAACAAATTAAAAAAAAAAGGGGGGGAGAAATTGGATCTGTGTGCTTAAAGAAAAAAAACTGTCCATAAGGAGCTGTATCAATGGAGTCTTCTCCCCGATGGTCCTCTGCAGGCATCGAGTAAAATAATTTGGTAAGAAGTCTTTTTATTTGTTTTGAAAGACGTTTTTGTTTTCAATTTTACTCCTTAATTTATCTGTTGAATTTTTTTTCTATATGTTCAAATTTATATTTAAGTGTTTAATTATTATTTTTTTGTCTATATATTCAAAAATCTTGACTATCTGTTTAATTTTTTTCCCTATCTGTGCAAATTTTTGTCTAGATTTTATTATCAGTTCAATTTTAATCTCTTATCTGTTCAAATATCTATCCAAAATTTCTTATCTATTCAACAAACCGGTCACAATCTTCAATATATTTCTATCTGTTCATTTTTATTATTTGTTGAAATACACCAAACCAGGATCTGTTGCAATCTTTCTATCTTTCTCTCTTGTTCTTTCTCTCTATCTATTGAAATTCTTTCTCAAATATAATCTGGTATATATATATCTGTTCTATTTTTTATTATTATTTCTATCTGCTTAATTTTAAATTTTTTTTGTTCATTACAACTATCTATTGCAATTTGTTTCATCATACAACAACAACAAAGATCAACAACTTAAAAAAAAAAAAAGGGCGGAGAAATTGAATCTGTGCGCTTGAAGAAAAAAACCTGTCCACAAGGAACTAGATTAATGGAGTCTTCTCCTTCGATGGTCCTCTGCAGGCATTGAGTAAAATAATTTGGTGAGAAGTCTTTTTATTTGTTTTGGAAGACGTTTTGCTTTCAATTTTACTCCTTATTTTACCAGTTGAAATTTTTTTTTCTATATGTTCAAACTTACATTTAAGTGTTTGATTATTATTTTTTTGTCTATATATTCAAAAATCATGACTATCTGCTCAATTTTTTTCCCTATCTGTGCAAACTTTTGTCTAGATTTTATTATCAGTTCAATTTTAATCTCTTATCCGTTCAAATATCTATCCAAAATTTCTTATATGTTCAACAAACCAGTCACAATCTTCAATTTATTTCTATCTGTTCAATTATATTATCTGTTGAAATACACCAAACCAGGATCTGTTGCAATCTTTCTTTCTCTCTCTTGTTCTTTCTCTCTATCTGTTGAAATTCTTTCTCAAATATAATCCAGTATATATATATATATATATATGTTCTATTTTTTATTATTATTATTTCTATCTGCTTAATTTTTAATTTTTTTTTTGTTCATTACAACTATCTGTTTCAATTTGTTTCATCATAAACCAACAACAAAGATCAACAACTTTAAAAATAAAAAAAAAAAGGGCGGAGAAATTGGATCTGTGCGCTTGAAGAAAAAAAAGCATCCTGAAGGCTAGATCAATGGAGTCTTCTCATCCGATGATCCTCTGCAGGCATTGAGTAAAATAATTTGGTGAGAAGTCTTTTTATTTGTTTTGGAAGACGTTTTGCTTTCAATTTTACTCCTTATTTTATCAGTTGAATTTTTTTTTCTATATGTTCAAATTTACATTTAAGTGTTTGATTATTATTTTTTTGTCTATATATTCAAAAATCATGGCTATCTGCTCAATTTTTTTCCCCATCTGTGCAAACTTTTGTCTAGATTTTATTATCAGTTCAATTTTAATCTCTTATCTGTTCAAATATCTATCCAAAATTTCTTATATGTTCAACAAACAAGTCACAATCTTCAATTGATTTCTATCTGTTCAATTATATTATCTGTTGAAATACACCAAACCAGGATCTGTTGCAATCTTTCTTTCTCTCTCTTGTTCTTTCTCTCTATCTGTTGAAATTCTTTCTCAAATATAATCCAGTATATATATATCTGTTCTATTTTTTATTATTATTTCCATCTGCTTAATTTTTAATTTTTTTTGGTTCATTTACAACTATCTGTTGCAATTTGTTTCATTATACAACAACAACAAAGACCAACAACTTCAACAAAAAAAAAAGTAGGAGAAATTGGATCTGTGCGCTTGACGAAAAAAAACTGTCCACAAGGAGCTGGATCGATGGAGTCTTCTCATCCGATGGTCCTCTGCAGGCATTGAGTAAAATAATTTGGTGAGAAGTCTTTTTATTTGTTTTGAAAGATGTTTTGTTTTCAATTTTACTCCTTAATTTATCTGTTGAATTTTTTTTTCTATATGTTCAAGTTTACTTTTAAATGTTTAATTATTATTTTTTTCTCTATATATTAAAAAATCTTGACTATCTGTTCAATTTTTTTCCCCTATCTGTGCAAATTTTTGTCTAGATTTTATTATCAATTCAATTTGAACCCTTATATGTTCAATTATCTATGCAAAATTTCTTACCTGTTCAACAAACCAGTCACAATCTTCAATTTATTTATATCTGTTCAATTTTATTATCTGTTGAAATGCACCAAACCAGGATCTGTTGCAATCTTTCTTTCTCTCTCTCTCTTGTTCTTCTCTCTATCTGTTGAAATTCTTTCTCAAATATAATCCAGTATATATATATATATATATATCTGTTCTATTTTTTATTATTGTTTCTATCTGCTTAATATTTAATTTTTTTTTTGGTTCATTTACAACTATTTGTTGCAATTTGTTTTATTATACAATAACAACAAAGATCAACAACTTTAAAAAAAAAAAAAAAAGAGGAGAAATTGGATCTGCGTGCTTGAAGAAAAAAATCTGTCCATAAGGAGCTGGATCAATGGAGTCTTCTCCTCCGGTGGTCCTCTGCAGGCATTGAGTAAAATAATTTGGTGTGAAATCTTTTTATTTATTGTGAAAGTCGTTTTGTTTTCAATTTACTCCTTAATTTAACTGTTCAATTTTTTTTTCTATATGTACAAATTTACATTTATGTGTTTAATTATTATTTTTTTGTCTTTATATTCAAAAATCTTGACTATCTGTTTAAATTTTTTCCTTATCTGTGCAAACTTTAGTCTAGATTTTATTATCAGTTCAATTGTAATCTTTTATCTGTTCAAATATCTATCTAAAATTTCTTATATGTTCAACAAACCAGTCACAATCTTCAATTTATTTCCATCTGTTAAATTTTATTATTTGTTGAAATACACCAAACCAAGATCTATTGCAATCTTCCTTTCTCTCTCTCTCTCTCTCTCTCTCTCTCTCTCTCTCTCTTGTTCTTTCTCTCTATCTGTTGAAATTCTTTCTCAAATATAATCCAGTATATATATATATATATCTTGTAACGCCCTCAAAAATAAACCCATAATATATAATATTAACATGCATCATTATAAGAAAAGGAAGAATATTATTCCATTCATCAGAGTAAACTTATTAAAAGACATTACATGTAATAAAGAAAGTAAATGCCCTATGGGCTTACATCTTTCCAAACCAACACTTGGATACAAAAATATGAGTACTAACTCATTTACAAGTTAAGCCCTTGGCTTGAGTCCTTACATGTAATATCAAATAAAGCAAATAACAACTAATCTAAATGAGTCTTTAACTCTAAATCCATCCAAGCTAATTCCTTGGAGGTAGCCCATCACCTGAACCTGAAAATGATGTTCCCATATAGGGTGAGCCACAGCCCAGTAGAGAAATACTAAACCAAGTATAAGAATTAGCTAAAGCAGTAGCATTCGATAGATGGTTAACACAAGATAATCGATTACATCATTTTACAAGTTAATGACACTAATGTCTATGACACATTTCACTTTCCATTTTTACAAATATGACTCAGAACCTGGCCAAATAACTCAACAGGGATAACAAATCAAGTTAAACCTGTCTTATAACATAATGGATACACATGTTGGTGTTGTATCAATCTCAATCCACATTCACTTCCATACTTCCCAATTGATACACATTTTTGTGATGTATCAAATCAAACAACAAATACTCCAGTAGATAAGCATAAGAGCTGTATCATAACTGTAATGGGCGAGCATATGAGCTGCGACCCTGGGTTCATCCGCTATCTTCCCTCAAACATTAACCGGTTTAGAGGTACATCCCTATCTTCCCTAAACTGGAGTACATCCCTATCTCCTCCCATACACAAGTAATGCATATAAACACAAAGTCATATACACAATCCATCAATACATAAATTTAATATATTATTCCAACCTTTATACACAACGACATGACCAATTGATTAGTTTGGTTTTCCCTAATTCACATGCAATGTCTACAACAATCATGACTATCCTCCACCGATAGCCTAAAAGCAGTTATTTCTAGCAGGAAATAAATGTATCAACACATATAATCTCAATTTCAAAGATGAGTGGTTAAACTATCTAGCTACATCATTTAATCTCATAACTTCTCAATATTATGAATTTACCCAATTTCCACACCTTTCCCAAAATTAATTATACGAATTAATTTTATTACAACAATTAGGGCATTTTAATTATAAAACAAACCCTAGCTTTTCTCAATATTACCAAACAACCCAACATATCGAAATACGAACTTAGGATTAAAACCTATAAGATGGAGTAGGAAATCCCTACCTCGAAGCAAAGAACTCGAATGGAGAAGATGGAGATGACGACCCAAATACCAAAGTGCTCCAAACCTAAGATTGTTCCTATCAAAACGAAGCCCTCGTCTCACTCTATCTTTTTAATAAAGGGTCTAGGGTAGAAACTCACTCTAAGTAGATCAAACCTAAGAGAGAAAGTGTGTAGAGGGAGAGAGAACTCGTACCTAGGGTTTTGGAATCTGAAAGGGGATGAAAAAGTGATGAAAAACCCGCTGCTACCTATTTAAACTGGACAGGCTCGCTCGAGTGAAGCCTTGGTCGCTCGAGCGACCAGACACAGAAAACCCTCGCTGGAGCCAAGAATGCCTTGCTCGAGCCAACAACCCAGAAGCTCGCTCAAGCGAAGAACGAACCAGCTCGCTCGAGCGAAGAAAATCTCGCTCGAGCAAAAAAACATTGCTCTCAGGTCTATACTAGACGCAATCTCTCACTCGAGTGAAGAAACCCTGGCTCGAGCGACGAACCAAAAACAAAGAGCTCGCTCGAGCGAAGAACTGCTCGCTCGAGCGAAGGGTCAAAAATCTGGGCAGCAACCCTTTGCTCCCAAGCCCAACCAACCTGCCACAAACCTGCCCATTGCAACCCATAACTCAGAAATAGGAAATTAAAGGACAATAACAACCATAATACAATGACAGGATCTACGGAATCTAAGTCCGGATACAATAAACAAATGGGAAAAGACCGGAGTCGCTATAACGTTCTATTTTTTATTATTATTTCTATCTACTTAATTTTTAATTTTTTTTGGTTCATTTACAACTACCTGTTGCAATTTGTTTCACCATACAACAACAACAAAGATCAACAACTTAAAAAAAAAAGGATGAGAAATTGGATCTGTGCGCTTGAAGAAAAAAAAACTGTCCACAATGAGCTGGATCAATGGAGTCTTCTCCTCCGATGGTTCTCTGCAGGCACTGAGTAAAATAATTTACATTTATGAGTTTAATTATTATTTTTTGTCTATATATTCAAAAATCTTGATTATCTGTTCAATTTTTTTCCCTATCTGTGCAAATTTTTGTCTAGATTTTATTGTCAGTTCAATTTTAATCTCTTATCTGTTAAAAAATCTATCCAAAATTTCTTAGCCGTTCAACAAACCAGTCACAATTTTCAATTTGTTTCTATCTGTTAAATTTTATTATCTGTTGAAATACACCAAACCAGGATCTGTTGCAATCTTTCTTTTTCTCTCTCCTGTTCTTTCCCTCTATCTGTTGAATTCTTTCTCAAATATAATCCAGTATATATATATCTGTTCTATTTATTATTATTATTTTTATCTGCTTAATTTTTAATATTTTTTTGTTCATTTACAACTATATGTTGCAATTTGTTTCATCATACAACAACAACAAAGATCAAGAACTTCAAAAAAAAAAAAAAAATGAGAAGAAATTGGATCTGTGCGCTTGAAGAAAAAAAATTGTCCACAAGGAGCTGGATCAATGAAGTCTTCTCCTCTGATAGTCCTCTGCAGGCATTGAGTAAAATAATTTGGTGAGAAGTCTTTTTATTTATTTTGAAAGACGTTTTGTTTTTAATTTTACTTAGTGATTTATCTGTTGAATTTTTTTTCTATATGTTCAAATTTACATTTAAGTGTTTAATTATTATTTTTTTGTCTATATATTCAAAAATCTTGACTATCTGTTCAATTTTTTTCCCTATCTGTGCAAATTTTTGTCTAGATTTTATTATCAGTTCAATTTTAATTTGTTATCTGCTCAAATATCTATCCAAAATTTCTTATCCGTTCAACAAACCAGTCACAATCTTCAATTTATTTCTATCTGTTCAATTTTATTATCTGTTGAAATACACCAAACCAGGATCCATTGCAATCTTTCTTTCTCTCTCTCTTGTTCTTTCTCTCTCTCTATTGAAATTCTTTCTCAAATATAATCCAGTTTACATATATATCTGTTCTATTTTTTATTATTATTTCTATATGCTTAATTTTAAATTTTTTTTGGTTCATTTACAACTATCTATTGCAATTTGTTTCATCATACAACAACAACAAAGATCAACAACTTCAACAAAAAAAAAAAAAGGTGGAGAAATTGGATCTGTGTGCTTGAAGAAAAAAAACTGTCCATAAGGAGCCGGATTAATGGAGTCTTCCCTTCCGATGGTCCTCTGCAGGTATTGAGTAAAATAATTTGGTGAGAAGTCTTTTTATTTGTTTTGAAAAACGTTTTGTTTTCAATTTTACTCCTTAATTTATCTGTTGAATTTTTTTTTTCTATATGTTCAAATTTACATTCAAGTGTTTAATCATTATTATTTTGTTTATATATTCAAAAATCTTGACTATCTGTTCAATTTCTTTCCCTAACTGTGCAAATTTGTCTAGATTTTATTATCAGTTCAATTTTAATCTCTTATCTGTTCAAATATCTATCCAAAATTTCTTATCCGTTCAACAAACAAGTCATAAGTTTCAATTTATTTCTATCTGTTCAATTTTATTATCTGTTGAAATACACCAAACCAGGATCTGTTGCAATCTTTCTTTCTCTCCATTTGTTGAAATTCTTTCTCAAATAAAATCTAGTGTATATTTATATCTGTTCTATTTTCTATTATTATTTCTATCTGCTTAATTTTTAATTTTTAATTTTTTTTTTGTTCATTTACAACTATATCTTGCAATTTGTTTCATCATACAACAACAACAAAGATCAACAACTTCAAAAAAAAAAAAAAAAAAAAATATGAGGAGAAATTGGATCTGTGCGCTTGAAGAAAAAAACTGTCCACAAGGAGCTAGATTAATGGAGTCTTCTCCTCCGATGGTCCTCTGCAGGCATTGAGTAAAATAATTTGTTGACATTTCTTTTTATTTGTTTTGAAAGACGTTTTGTTTTCAATTTTACTCCTTAACTTATCTGTTGAATTTTTTTTTTCTATATGTTCAAAGTTACATTTAAGTGTTTAATTATTATTTTTTTGTCTATATATTCAAAAATCTTGACTATCCGTTCAATTTTTTTCCCCATCTATGCAAATTTTTGTCTAGATTTTATTATCAGTTCAATTATAATCTCTTATCTGTTCAAATATCTATCCAAAATTTCGTATCTCTTCAACAAACCAGTCACAATCTTCAATTTATTTCTATCTGTTAAATTTTATTATCTGTTGAAATACACCAAACCAGGATCTATTGCAATCTTTCTTTCTCTCTCTCTCTTGTTCTTTCTCTCTATCTGTTGAAATTCTTTCTCAAATATAATCCAGTATATATATATATATATATATCTATTCTATTTTCTATTATTATTTCTATCTGCTTAATTTTTAATTTCTTTTTGGTTCATTTACAACTATCTGTTGCAATCTGTTTCATCATACAACAACAACAAAGATCAACAACTTAAAAAAAAAAGGAGAAGAAATTGGATCTGTTCGCTAGAAGAAAAAAACTGTCCATATGGAGCTGGATTAAAGAAGTCTTCTCCTCCGATGGTCCTCGGCAGACATTGAGTAAAATAATTTGGTGTAAAATCTTTTTATTTGTTTTGAAAGTCGTTTTGTATTCAATTTTACTCCTTAATTTATCTGTTCAAATTTTTTTTTTTCTATATGTTCAAATTTACATTTAAGTGTTTAATTATTATTTTTTTGTCTATATATTCAAAGATCTTGACTATCTGTTCAATTTTTTTCCCTATCTGTGCAAATTTGTCTTGATTTTATTATCAGTTCAATTTTAATCTCTTATTTGTTCGAACATCTATCCAAAATTTCTTATCCGTCCAACAAACTAGTCACAATCTTAAATTTATCTCTATCTGTCCAATTTTATTATCTGTTGAAATACACCAAACCAGGATCTGTTGCAATCCTTTTTTCTCTATATCTGTTGAAATTCTTTCTCAAATATAATCCAGTATATATATATATATGTTCTATTTTTTATTATTATTACTATCAGCTTAATTTTTAATTTTTTTGGGTTCATTTACAACTAGCCGTTGCAATTTATTTCATCATACAACAACAACAAAGATCAACAACTTAAAAAAAAAAAAGGAGGAGAAATTGGATCTGTGTGCTTGATGAAAAAACACTGTCCATAAGGAGCTGGATCAATGGAGTCCTCTCCTCCGATGGTCCTCTGCAGGCATTGAGTAAAATAATTTGGCGAGAAGTCTTTTTCTTTGTTTTGAAAAACGTTTTGTTTTCAATTTTACTCCTTAATTTATCTATTGATTTTTTTTCTATATGTTCAAATTTACATTTAAGTGTTTAATTATTATTTTTTTGTCTATATATTCAAAAATCTTGACTACCTGTTCAATTTTTTTTCCCTATATGTGCAAATTTTTGTCTAGATCTTGTTATCAGTTCAATTTTAATCTCTTATCTTTTCAAATATCTATCCAAAATTTCTTATCTGTTCAACAACTAGTCACAATCTTCAAGTTATTTCTATCTGTTCAATTTTATTATCTATTGAAATACACCAAACCAGGATCTGTTGCAATCTTTCTTTCTCTCTCTCCTGTTCTTTCTCTCTATCTATTGAAATTCTTTCTCAAATATAATCCAGTATATATATATATATATATATCTGTTCTATTTCTTATTATTATTACTATCTGCTTAATTTTTTATTTTTTTTGGTTCATTTACAACTATCTGTTGCAATTTGTTTCATCATACAACAACAACAAAGATCAAGAATTTAAAAAAAGAAAACAAAAAAAAAAGGAGGAGAAATTGGATCAGTGCGTTTGAAGAAAAAAAAAACTGTCCATAAGGAGCTGAATCAATGGAGTCTTCTCCTCCGGTGGTCCTCTGTAGGGATTGAGTTAAATAATTTGGTGAGAAGTCATTTTATTTGTTTTGAAAGTCGTTTTGTTTTCAATTTTACTCCTTAATTTATCTGCTCAATTTTTTTTCTATATGTGCAAATTTACATTTTAGTGTTTAATTATTATTTTTTTCTCAATATAATCAAAAATCTTGACTATCTGTTCAATTTTTTTCCCTATCTGTGCAAGTTTTTGTCTAGATTTTATTATCAGTTCAATTTAATCTCTTATCTGTTCAAATATCTATCCAAAATTTCTTATCTGTTCAACAAACCAGTCACAATCTTCAATTTATTTCCATCTGTTCAATTTTATTATCTGTTGAAATACACCAAACCAGGATTTGTTGCAATCTTTCTTTCTCTCTCTCTTGTTCTTTCTCTCTATCTGTTGAAATTCTTTCTCAAATATAATCCAGTATATATATATATATATCTGTTCTATTTATTATTATTATTTCTATCTTCTTAATTTTTAATTTTTTTCTGTTCATTAACAACTATCAGTTGCAATTTGTTTCATCATACAACAACAACAAAGATCGACAACTTAAAAAAAAAAAAAAGGAGGAGAAATTGGATATGTGTGCTTGAAGAAAAAAAAAGCATCCATAAATTTGGATCAATGGAGTCTTCTCCTCCGATGGCCCTCTCGGACATTGAGTAAAATAATTTGGTGTGAAATCTTTTTATTTGTTTCAAAAGTCGTTTTGTTTTCAATTTTACTCCTTAATTTTTACATTGAATTTTTTTTTTTCTATATGTTCAAATTTATATTTAAGTGTTTAATTATTTTTTTTCTATATATTCAAAAATCTTGGCTATCTGTTCAATCTTTTTCCCTATCTGTGCAAATTTTTCTTGATTTTATTATCTGTTCAATTTTAATCTCTTATCTGTTCAAATATCTATCCAGAATTTCTTATCCGTTCAACAAACCAGTCACAATCTTCAATTTATTTCTATCTGTTGAAATACACCAAACCAGGATCTGTTGCAATCTTTCTTTCTCTCTCTCTTGTTCTTTCTCCCTATCTGTTGAAATTCTTTCTCAAATATAATCTAGTATATATATTTCTGTACTATTTTTTATTATTATTTCTATCTGCTTAATTTTTAATTTTTTTTTCGTTCATTTACAACGATCTGTTGCAATTTGTTTCATCATACAACAACAACAAAGATCAACAATGTAAAAAAAAAAAATGAGGAGAAATTGGATCTGTGTGCTTGAAGAAAAAAAACTATCCATAAGGAGCTGGATCAATGGAGTCTTCTCCTCCGATGGTCCTCTGCAGGCATTGAGTAAAATAATTTGGTGAGAAGTCTTTTTATTTGTTTTGAAAGACGTTTTGTTTTCAATTTACTCCTTAATTTATCTGTTGAAATTTTTTTTTTCTATATGTTCAAATTTAAATTTAAGTGTTTAATTATTATTTTTTTGTCTATATATTCAAAAATCTTGACTATCTGTTCAATTTTTTTTCCCTCTCTGTGTAAATTTTTGTCTAGATTTTATTATCAGTTCAATTTTAATCTCTTATCTGTTCAAATATCTATCCAAAATTTCTTATCTGTTCAACAAACTAGCCACAATCTTCAATTTATTTCTATCTGTTCAATTTTATTATCTGTTGAAATACGCCAAACCAGGATCTGTTGCAATCTTTGTTTCTCTCTCTCTTGTTCTTTCTCTCTATCTGTTGAAATTCTTTCTCAAATATAATCTAGTATATATATATCTATTCCATTTTTTATTATTATTTCTATCTACTTAATTTTTATTTTTTTTTAGTTCATTAACAACTATCTGTTGCAGTTTGTTTCATCATACAACAACAACAAAGATCAACAACTTAAAAAAAAAAAGAAAAGAAAAATGTGGTGAAATTGGATTTGTGTGCTTGAAGAAAAGAAACTGTCCATAAGTATTGCGATCCCGGTTTCCCTTTCTTTAATTGTTGTATCCGAACTGAGGTTCCGTGGAGTTGGTTGCTGTGTATATCTTGTTTACATCCTTTACTCTTCGTATGTGAGTCTTGGGTTGTGTTGGGCAGGCTTGAAACATGTCGGTTGAGCTTAGGAACCTAAACTAGTTGCCCAGATTTTGGCCTGTCCGCTCGAACGGAGCTTTTGACGCTCGAGCGGGGGTTTTGGCACTCGAGCAGGAAAATCACCCATCCAGTATTTCCTCTGCAGTGTTGCACGCTCGAGCGGGAGTTTGTGTGTGACGCTCGAGCGGGGAGTTGGACGCTCGAGTGGGGACCTAGATCTGCAAAAGTTCTGGGAGCGTGTATCCGCCTCGGCGGGTTGTGAGTGGCCTTCGGCGGGGTTTCACTTCGGCCGAAGCGGCTGGTTTAAGACTCCGAGATCCAGATTTTTGGACCACTTTTTCACATCCTTTTCTCTCTCTTACTTTTCCAAAGCTCCATTGTCGAGCCTCTCTCTCTAGAACCGTGACTTCTCTCTAGGTATTGATCTAGTAGGAGTTGTTTTCTCACCTTTGGCCTTTACAAAAAAGTTGTTGATCGTCGAGGGCTATCTTTTGATCCAAGAATCTCGGGATTTGGAACATTTCCGTTTTCATCATCTTCGTTGGGTGTCAACTTTTGAGGTAGGGATTCCTACTCACTCTTATAGGTTTTAACCTAGATTATTGAGCATTTTGTTAAATGGTTTGATTTTGGGATCTAGGGTTTCAAAAGGTAGAATGGGGGTTTTGTCATTTTGATTCTTAAATATGTATTTTTGGGTTTCAAAATGGTGTCATTGTTGGTTGTTGAAATATAGACCATTGGGTCAATATTAGGAAAAGGGGTAGAAAACCCTAATTTGTTGTATAAATTAATTGGCATAATTAATTTGAAATTGAGTTGGAAATAATGAAATTGGCTCATTATATTGTGAAATAGTGGAGCTGGATTTATTAATTACTCACTTTTGAAAACATTGATATTTTATCTGTTGGAGCTTTTATTATCTGTTTAGAAATAATTGCTTGGGCTACCGGCGGATGGTAGTTTTGATTGTTGTAGACAATGCATGATGATTAGGCAAACTAAAACTAATCAATTGGATGTGTCATAGAGTATGACGGTTGATAGAATACATTAATGTTATGTATTGATTGATTGCGTATATAACCTATGTGTATATATGTTGTGTTGTGTGGAAGGAGATAGGGGATGTACTCCATGGTTTAGAGGAAGATAAGGGATGGACCTCTAAACCGGATGTTGTTTGGGAGGAGATAGGGGATGGACTCCACTGATACAATTCATATGCTTGTCAGTTAATGTGTTGATACAGCTCATATGCTTATCTGTTGAAGTGTGGATACAGCCTGTATGCTTGTCTATTGAGATGTTGATATAGCTAGTATGCTTATCTAATGTAAAATGGGAAATGTTTAATATGAGTCGCTATCTCATGTTAGTTGTTGGCCAGGTTCTGAGTCGTTGTTGTAAATTGTGAACATGGTAAGAAATGGAAAATGAAAGGAAACATGGACATAGTGGTCATGTAATGGAAGTGAATTATGAATTGATTTATGGGAATTAAACATTTATCAATTGCTAATGTCTTAATTATTGCTCATACTGTGTTTAGCATATCTCTACTGGGCGTTGGCTCATCCTATATGGGACATTATTTTCAAGTACAGGTAGCATGCCACCTCCAAGGACAGAGCTTGGATGGATATGGGAGTTAAAGACTCTTTTTTTGATTATTTTGTTTGTATTACATGTTTATCAAGCCAAGGGCTTATTTCGTATAGAGTTAGTACTCTTTTCTTGTGTAACCAAGTGTTGACTTGGAAAGCTGTAAGCCCATAGGGCATTTGCTTTGTTTGTTAACATGTAATACTACAGTAAAAACTACTCTGATGATTAGAAATGGTTGATTTCTTTTATATCAATGCATGTCTAAAGTGATGGGTTTTATGTATTATTTTGAGGGCGTTACAATAAGGAGCTGGATCAATGGACTCTTCCCCTCCGATGGTCCTCTGCAGGCATTGAGTAAAATAATTTGGTGAGAAATCTTTTTATTTGTTTTGAAAGACGTTTTGTTTTCAATTTTAGTCCTTAATTTATCTGTTCAATTTTTTTTTCTATATGTTCAAATTTATATTTAAGTGTTTAATTATTAATTTTGTCTATATATTCAAAAATCTTGACCATCTGTTCAATTTTATTTCCATATCTATGCAAATTTTTGTCCAGATTTTATTATCAGTTCAATTTTAATCTCTTATTTGTTCAAATATCTATCCAAAATTTCTTTTCTGTTCAACAAACCAGTCACAATCTTCAATTTATTTCTATCTGTTCAATTTTATTATCTGTTGAAATGCACCAAACCAGGATCTATTGTAATCTTTCTTTCTCTCTCTCTTGTTCTTTCTCTCTATCTGTTGAAATTCTTTCTCAAATATAATCCAGTATATATATATATCTGTTCGATTTTTTATTATTATTTCTATCTGCTTAATTTTTAATTTTTTTTTGGTTCATTAACAACAATATGTTGCAATTTGTTTCATCATACAACAACAACAAAGACCAACAACTTAAAAAAAAAAAAAGGATGTAAAATTGGATCTGTGCGCTTGAAGAAAAAAAAACTGTCCATAAGGAGCTGGATCAATGGAGTCTTCTCCTCAGATGGTCCTCTGCAGGCATTGAGTAAAATAATTTGGTGAGAAGTCTTTTTATTTGTTTTGAAAGACGTTTTGTTTTCAATTTTACCCCTTAATTTATCTGTTCGATTTTTTTTTCTATATGTTCAAATTTACATTTCAGTGTTTAATTATTATTTCTTTGTCTATATATTAAAAATCTTAACCATATGTTTAATTTTATTTCCCTATCTGTGTAAATTTTTGTCTAAATTCTATTATCAATTCAATTTTAATCTCTTATCTGTTCAAATATCTATCCAAAATTTCTTATCTGTTTAACAAACCAGTCACAATCTTCAATTTATTTCTATCGTTCAATTTTATTATCTGTTGAAATGCACCAAACCAGGATCTGTTGCAATCTTTTTTTCTCTCTCTCTCTCTTCTTCTTTCTCTCTATCTGCTGAAATTCTTTCTCAAATATAATCCAGTATATATATATATCTGTTCTATTTTTTATTATTATTTCTATCTGCTTAATTTTTAATTTTTTTTTTGGTTCATTAACAACTATCTGTTGTAATTTTTTTCATCATACAACAACAACAAAGATCAACAACTTAAAAAAAAAAAAATGAGGTGAAATTGGATCTGTGCGCTTAAAGAAAAAAAACTGTCCATAAGGAGCTGCATCAATGGAGTCTTCTCTTCCGATGGTCCTCTGCAGGAATTAAGTAAAATAATTTGGTGAGAAGTCTTTTTATTTGTTATGAAAGACGTTTTGTTTTCAATTTTACTCCTTAATTTATCTGTTCAATTTTTTTTTCTATATGTTCAAATTTACATTTAAGTGTTTAATTATTATTTTTTTGTCTATATATTCAAAAATCTTGACTATCTGTTCAATTTTTTCCCAATCTGTGCAAATTTTTGTCTAGATTTTATTATCAGTTCAATTTTAATCTCTTATATGTTCAAACATCAATGCCAAAATTTCTTATCCGTTCAACAAACCAGTCATAATCTTCAATTTATTTTTATCTGTTGAATTTTATTATCTGTTGAAATATAGCAAACCAGGATCTGTTGCAATCTTTTTCTCTCTCACTTGTTCTTTCTCTTTATCTGTTGAAATTCTTTCTTAAATATCATCCAGAATATATATATATATATATATCTGTTCTATTGTTAATTATTGTTCTATCTACTGAATTTTAATTTTTTTTTTGGTTCACTAACAATTATCTGTTGCAATTTGTTTTATCATACAACAACAACAAAGATCAACAACTTAAAAAAAAAAAAAAAAAAAGGTGGCGAAATTGGATCTGTGCGCTTGAAGAAGAAAAACTGTCCATAAGGAGCTGGATCAATGGAGTATTCTCATCCGATGGTCATCTGCAGGAATTGAGTAAAATAATTTGGTGAGAAGTCTTTTTATTTGTTTTGAAAGACGTTTTGTTTTCAATTTTACTCCTTAATTTATCTGTTCAATTTTTTTTTTCTATACGTTCAAATTTACATTTAAGTGTTTAATTATTATTTTTTTGTCTATATATTCAAATATCTTGACTATCTGTTCAATTTTATTTCCTTATCGGTGCAAATTTTTGTCTAGATTTTATTATTAGTTCAATTTTAAAATCTTATCTGTTCAAATATCTATCCAAAATTTCTTATCTGTTCAACAAACCAGTACCTTCGTGGCGGTTAACATTACCGAGATTGTAGGTACACTAGTATGGTTGTTTTGAGTGAGGGGATGTTAATCCCTGTATTCAATGGTAGCTGTTATGCTAGGAGTGGTATGTGGTGAGTAGCTGGTGCTATGTGTTGGGCAGTGGGAAATAAGAGTTTCCTAAGTTCTTTATGTGAATCAAGGGTGATAGATTTGTACCTTAGTTTTGACCAAGTCAGGAGGTATTGTTAGAAGGATTGATTGGGTGTATAACCCGTAGTTGAGGTGTGACCCGTGGATAGAGTCACGATGGTGTGAGATTAGCGGAACCGGTATGTCTTAATGACGAAGGGGGTGAGGACTTGTACTCCTCGAAAGGTTAGAATGGTGAATAGTGGCCGAGTTGGCGGCGTATGTTAAGTGGGTTAGTCCATGGTGGTTGTCGAGGCGATAGCATTGGCTAGTGGTTTGGCACGGAGATTGGGTGTCGAGGTTGTACTCTCGAGGTGGAGGTGAGACCTCTAAATGAGGGAGCTTTGCGGTGTGATGCATGATGATGAGTGGTCGATATGTTGTGTTTGGGTGGATAAATCTAGAAAGGAGTTGGACATAGGTGTCCGTCGTCCGTCGATAGTGGTAACACAAGTGGTGATAAGGTTGTGAAGAGTGATTGAGACACTTTCGAGAATCGATTCGGTTTGTTTGGTTTCTACTTGTGCGTGGCGAGCACGAGGTGTGTGCTATTATCCGTTGGGATGTTACGTGGGTGGGACTTCCGGTGTTAGGAGTCTCTCTCTGTGAATGTGTTGTTGGGAATATCGCGTCATTAGTGAATTGGCCTTATTATGACTTGCTTGGGGTGTCAAGGGTTGCACACCGCTTAGCATATGGTTAGCGATGTGGTGTAGAGGCGTTTGAGCACTGTAGGGATAGTATGTGCATTACTGTTGTTGTTGATCTTGGGTCTATGTGAGTAGACCGTTCCATTTGTTGAGGTGTTGTGAAACAGAGGCGCGGAGCGAAGCCACTGGGGTGGGAGAGGAATCTCTGGAGCCATTATGGGCATTTGGCTATATATTATATCTTTAATGTGGTGTGCGTATTATAGGTATTGTGGTTTATGGGCATACTGTGGGTTATACCATGAGAATGTAATTGGATTTAGCATCGTATATGTTAAATGTGTGGTAGAAATGCATGTTATAGATGCGTGTGGTGGCATATATATATATATGTGATTTGTCTCTTGAATAGGGACGGGGTAACGATGAGTGGGCACGATGGGCTAAATCGAGATGAGAATGATTGGGTTGTGGCGACATCATGTTTTTGAAAAATGTCTACAAAACTTTGGAAATTGCATGGGGCGTGCAAAAACTAGATTTCAAATTTTTTTTTATAAATTTCAAAGTTTGGTTATTTTTTGAAAATGCTTTTTGAACCGAGAGAAATTTTTATGTGCTCGAGACAAACCGATATGTTAATTGTTCCATTCAAGATTGTGATTGTTGAGTTGTTGAGTAGTGACTTAGCTTCGAGGGCTAGTCGGTTGTTTTGGTGGTTTATCTCGGGCGAGATTGGGTTTTGTTGAAGTTTCGTATCTTAGGGTGTTGTCCTCTGTTGGGGCATGTGTCCTCGTTTAGTCCTTTCCTAGTGTGAGGGCGAATAGAACTTGATTGAGGATTGATTTCTTTGTATTGAGGGTTGGTAGTCGGTTGGCCTTCGTGTTGGCGTGACCTTAATTTCGGGACGAAATTCTTTAAGGAGGTTATAGCGATCCGGGTTTACTGCTGGTGTCTGATGATTGGACTTATGTCCGTGGGTGTTAGAGGTTGTTTGACCCTTGGTTGCTTCCTTTTAGACTTTTTATTTAGGTTATAGGGCGTGTTGGGCGGGTTCGTTTTGGCTTGGTTGTGTTTGGAGCTAAGTGTTGGTGCCCAGAATTTTGCTCATTCGCTCGAGCGAGGATTTGGTCGCTCGAGCGAGAGTGGTTCTTGTGTCTGGTGGGTCGAGCCAGGGTGGCGTCGCGCGGGCGAGCGACTGCGTCTAAGTCAGACCTGAGAGCTTTGTTTCTTCGCTCGAGCGGTATCCGTCGCTTCGGCGTCGTCTAGTTGATTGCAACTGAAGGCTTACATTCTTTGGCTCGGCGAGCTTTTCTTCGCTCGAGCGAGCCTGGTCGATGGTTGGCTCGGCGAGATTTCTTGGCTCGAGCGAGGAGCTTTGAGGCGGTGTTAGGTGTTTTCACGTATGCAGTCGCTCGGCCGGGTCTTCCTTCAGCGAGCTTTGGTGTATATCGATGGCGGGGAGAACTTCACTTTTTCTTTTTCTTTCATTTTGGAACCTTAGCGGACTCCTCTCTCTCTAAACATATATTCTCTCTAGGATTTCATCTCTCTTTAGTGTGGATCTAACCTAAGTCCTTTGTTAATAAGATAGAGGGTGGTGAGATCTTCGTTTTAATCTGAAAAAGTTGGGATTTGGAGCACTTTGGGTTTTGGTCTTCATCTCCATTTGGGCTCAAATTTCGAGGTAGGGATATCCTACTCCTTCTTATGGTCTTTGTCTTTAAATTTTAGCACTTGGATATGTTGGGGGTTGTTGCGTAATTTTTGAGAAACTTTGGGGCCTTTTGTGCAATTTTACAAAAGTTGGGGTTTTGTTTAGAAATGAGCCTGTATGCATGTTTGGCATAGGAAAGGGAGTAAATGACGGATTATGTAAACGAAAATGGAGCCTTAGGGTTGTTTTGTGAATTATGGTAATTTGCCTAATTGGTTTAATTAATTAATGTATATAATTAATTAAAGAGAATGAGAATTGGATTGAATATGTGGAAATTGAGAATGTCACGGGGTTAAAGGGTGTAGTTGAATCGTGTATTACTCACCGATTGAAATATGGTTATATTATCCATTTGTGCATTTATTTCTGTTTAGAAATAAGCGCTTTGGCTACCGGTGGAGGTAGTGTTGATTGTTGTAGACAATGCATCTTGATTAGGCAAACTAAACCTAATCAGTGGAAATGTCATAGAGTATGACGAGTGATCGAATACATTAACTTTATGTATTGATTGAATGCGTATGGTTATGTGTTTATATGCATTGTTTGTGTTTGTGTATGGGAGGAGATAGGGGATGTACTCACGGTTTAGGGAAGATGGGGATGTACCTCTAAACCGGTTAATCGATGGCTAGGGAAGATGGGGATGTACCTCTAGGCCATTGAAAAATATTGGATATAGCTCATATGCTTGTCCATGGAAAATATTGGATGTAGCTCATATGCTTGTCCATGGAAAATATTGGATGTAGCTTATACGCTTGTCCATGGAGAAATATTGGAAATAGCTCATATGCTCTTCCATGGAGATGTGTTGGAGTGTTGTTTGTTGATATGATATAGCACTAAAATGTATATCATTATTGTTTTGGGAAATGCGAAAGTGTATGGATTGATTTGATATAGCACTAAAATGTATATCGTTATCAATTGTGAAGTATAGAAAATGTTTCTATGTGAAGTTGATACAACACCAACATGTGTGTCATAAGTAAAGAATGAAAGTGGTTTATGTGTTAGTGATATAACACGAAAAGGTTTTGGCGAGGATCTTGAGCGGGTTTTCAAACTCTTGTTGAAAAAGAAATGGAAAGTGAATTGGTACTTAAGTGGGTTGTCTTGAAATGGTAAAAGAATGTAAGTGTTGTCTCGGAATGTATAAGTGTAGGCCATCTGTTGATTGCTAATGTTTTAGGCATTGTTCATAGTTGGTTTAGTGTATTTCTCTTTGCGTGGCTCACCCTATATGGGACACCATTTTGGTCTGAGCATGCCACCTCCAAGGATATCGCTTGAGAGGCTAGAGGCAGGCAGATGATTGTGGTTTTGACTGTATTTTGTTTTAATTACATGTAATTTCAAGCCAAGGGCTTTTCATGTATTTGAGTTAGTACTCTTCTGTTTGTAACCAAGTGTTAGCTTGGAAAGATGTAAGCCCATGGGGCGTTTAATTCTGTTGATTAACATGTAAAGATGTTTATCCCTTGTAGCAATGTATGTATGAATGGATGGGTTTTCTGTTATTATTTTGGGGGCGTTACACTTTCTCTCTCTCTCTCTTGTTCTTTCTCTCTATCTGTTGAAATTCTTTCTTAAATGTCATCCAGAATATATATATATATATATATATATTTGTTCTATTTTTAATTATTCCTTCTATCTGCTTAATTTTAATTTTTTTTTTGGTTCACTAACAACTATCTGTTGCAGTTTGTTTCATCATACAACAACAACAAAGGTCAACAACTTAAAAAAAATAAAATAAATAAAGGTGGTGAAATTGGATCTGTGCGCTTGAAGAAGAAAAACTGTCCATAAGGAGCAGGATCAATGGAGTATTCTCCTCCGATGGTCCTCTGCAGGAATTGAGTGAAATAATTTGGTGAGAAATCTTTTTATTTGTTTTGAAAGACGTATTGTTTTTAATTTTACTCCTTAATTTATCTGTTCAATAATTTTTTTTTCTATATGTTCAAATTTACATTTAAGTGTTTATTTTTTTTTTTTTTGTCTATATATTCAAAAATTTTGACAACCGGTTCAATTTTTTTCCTATCTATGCAAATTTTTGTATAGATTTTATTATCAGTTCAATTTTAATCTCTTATCTGTTCAAATATCTATAAAAAATTTCTTATCTGTTCAACAAACAAGTCACAATCTTCAATTTATTTCTATCTATTAAATTTTATTATCTGTTGGAATACTTCAAACCCGGATCTGTTGCAATCTTTCTTTCTCTCTCTCTTGTTCTTTCTCTCTATCTGTTGAAATGTTTTCTCAAATATAATCCAGTATATATATATAACTTTTTTATTTTTTATTATTATTTCTATATGCATAATTTTTAATTTTTTTTTGGTTCATTAACAACAATCGGTTGCAATTTGTTTCATCATACAACAACAACAAAGATCAACAACTTAAAAAAAAAAAAAAAAATAGGAGGTGAAATTGGATCTGTGCGCTTGTAGAAAAAAAACTGTCCATAAGGAGCTGGATCAATGGAGTCTTCTCCTCTGATGGTCCTCTGCAGGGATCGAGTAAAATAATTTGGTGAGATGTCTTTTTATTTCTTTTGAAAGACGTTTTGTTTTAAATTTTACTCCTTAATTTATCTGTGTAAATTTTTGTCTTGATTTTATTATCAGTTCAATTTTAATCTCTTATCTATTCAAATATCTATTCAAAATTTCTTACCTGTTCAACAAACCAGTCACAATCTTAAATTTTTTTCTATCTGTTCAATTTTGTTATCTGTTGAAATACACCAAACCAGAATCTGTTGCAATCTTTCTTTCTCTCTCTCTTGTTCTTTCTCTCTATCCGTCGAAAATCTTTCTCAAATATAATCGAGTATATATATATATATATATCTGTTCTATTTTTTATTATTATTTCTATCTGCTTAATTTTTAATTTTTTTTTCGTTCATTTACATCTATCTGCTGCAATTTCTTTCATCATACAACAACAACAAAGATCAACAACTTTAAAAAAAAAAAAAAGGGCGAAATTGGATCTGCAAGCTTGAAGAAAAAAAAAGCATTCATAAGGAAATTTGGATCAATGGAGTCTTTTCCTCCGATGGTCCTCTATAGGCATTGAGTAAAATAATTTGGTGAGAAGTCTTTTTATTTGTTTTGAAAGACGTTTTGTTTTCAATTTACTCCTTAATTTATCTGTTGAAATTTTTTTTTCTATATGTTCAAATTTACATTTAAGTGTTTAATTATTATTTTTTTGTCTATATATTCAAAAATCTTGACTATCTGTTCGATTTTTTTCCCTTTCTGTGCAAATTTTTGTTTAGATTTTATTATTAGTTCAATTTTAATCTCCTATCTGTTCAAATATCTATCCAAAATTTCTTATCTGTTCAACAAACTAGTCACAATCTTCAATTTATTTCTATCTGTTCAATTTTATTATCTGTTGAAATACACCAAACCAGGATCTGTTGCAATCTTTCTCTCTCTCTCTTGTTCTTTCTCTCTATCTGATGAAATTCTTTCTCAAATATAATCCAGTATATATATATCTGTTCTATTTTTTATTATTATTTCTATATGCTTAATTTTTAATTTTTTTTTGGTTCATTAACAACTATCTGTTGTAATTTGTTTCATCATACAACAACAACAAAGATCAACAACTTAAAAAAAAAAAAAAAAAAGGAGGTGAAATTAGATCTGTGCACTTGAAGAAAAAAAACTATCCATAAGGAGTTGGATCAATGAAGTCTTCTCCTCCGATGGTCCTTCGTAGGCATTGAGTTAAATAATTTGGTGAGAAGTCTTTTTATTTGTTTTGAAAGACGTTTTGTTTTCAATTTTACTCCTTAATTTATCTGTTCAATTTTTTTTTCTATACGTTCAAATTTACATTTAATTGTTAAATTATTATTTTTTTGTCTATATATTCAAAAATCTTGACTATCTGTTTAATTTTATTTCCCTATATGTGCAAATTTTTGTCTAGATTTTATTATCAGTTGAATTTTAATCTCTTATCTGTTCAAATATCTATCCAATATTTCTTATCTGTTCAACAAACCAGTCACAATCTTCAATTTATTTCTATCCGTTCAATTTTATTATCTGTTGAAATACACCAAACCAGGATCTGTTGCAATCTTTCTTTCTCTCTCTCTTGTTGTTTCTCTCTATCTGTTGAAATTCTTTCTCAAATATAATCCAGTATATATATATCTGTTCTATTTTTTATTATTATTTTTATCTGCTTAATTTTTAATTTTTTTTGGTTCACTAACAACTATCTGTTGTAATTTGTTTCATCATACCACAACAACAAAGATCAACAACTTTAAAAAAAAAAAAAAAAAGAAAAAAAAAGAAAAAGGAGGTGAAATTGGATCTGTGCACTTGAAGAAAAAAACTGTCCATAAGGAGCTGGATCAATAGAGTCTTCTCCTCTGATAGTCCTCCGTAAGCATTAAATTAAATAATTTGGTGAGAAGTCTTTTTATTTGTTTTGAAAGACGTTTTGTTTTCAATTTTACTCCTCAATTTATCTGTTCAATTTTTTTTTCTATACGTTCAAATTTACATTTAAGTTTTAATTATTATTTTTTGTCTATATATTCAAATATCTTGACTATCTTCAATTTTATTTCCCTATCGGTGCAAATTTTTGTCTAGATTTTATTATCGATTCAATTTCAAAATCTTATCTGCTCAAATATCTATCCAAAATTTCTTATCTTCAACAAACCGGTCACAATCTTCAATTTATTTCTATCTGTTCAATTTTATTATGTCACGCCTCAAAATTAAACCCATAATATATAATATTAACATGCATCATTATAAGAAAACAAGAAATCTTGCTCCATTCATCGAGTAAACTTATTAATGACATTATATGTAATAAAGAAAGTAAATGCCCTATGGGCTTACATCTTTCAAGCGATACTTGGATACAAAACTATGTGTACTAACTCATGTACAAGGTAAGCCCTTGGCTTGAGTCCTTACATGTAATATCAAATAAAAGATATAACATCTAATCTAAAATGAGTGTTCAACTCTAAATCCATCCAAGCTAATTCATTGGAGGTAGCCCATCACCTGAACCTGAAAATGATGTTCCCATATAGGGTGAGCCACAGCCCAGTAGAAAAATACTAAACCAAATATAAGCATTGAATAAAGCAATAGCATTCAATAGTTGGTTAACCAAATAATCAATTATGTCTTTATACAGTTTCATGACACTAATGTCAATGACACGTTTCACTTTCCATTATGATCAATATGGCTCAGAACCTGGCCAACCTTACAACAGTGCACTATATATCATATTCACATTATTTCTCATATTCACAAACAAATGAGACTCAGGCTCATATCAAAACACTTCATACTTCCAGTTTGATACACATTTTAGTGCTGTATCAATAAAACACTTCAATATAAATAAGCACACATAAAAGTGATGCTAATGGAGTCCATCGCCTATCTCCTCCCAAACAAAATCCGGTTAAGAGGTCCATCCCCTATCTTTCCCTAAACCGTGGAGTACATCCCCTATCTCCTCCCACACAATATGCATATGCAAATGCTCAATCAATACATGTAATTTTTCTGTATTAATTCAATAGTCAAATATAATGACTTAACCCAATGTGATTAGTTCCAATTATCCCTAATCCACATGCAACGTCTACAACAATCATGACTATCCTCTACCGATAGCCCAAAACAGTTATCTCTAAGCGAAAATAACTAAATCAACAATTCAATAGGCATATGATTTAAATTAACCAACTACCCCATTTAATCAATAATTCCTCATATTTCGTGAATTCAACTATTATTCCCAATTTTCCTTAAATTAAACTTACAATTCAATTTAATACAACAACTAGGGCTTTTCCCAAAATTACAAAAATACCCCCAACATATTAAAATACCAAAACTTAGAACAAAACGTATACATTGGAGTAGGAAATCCCTACCTCAAGGAAATAGCCCAAAAAGAGAAGATGGAGATGAAGATCCAAACTCAAAGTGCTCCAAATCCAAACTTGTTCAGATAAAACTGAAGCTCTCGACTCACTCTATCCTTTTAATAAAGGATCTAGGGTAGAAACACACCCTAAGTAGATCAAACCTAAGAGAGAAGAGAGAGAGAAGTCGGACCTAGGGTTTGGAATAAAAAAGAAGATGAAAAATTGATAAAAACCCGCTGCTGCCTATTTAAACTGGACAGGCTCGCTCGAGCGAAGACTTGGTCGCTCGAGCGACCAGACACAGAAAACCACGCTCGAGCCAAGAATGCCTCGCTCGAGCCAACAACCCAGAAGTTCGCTCGAGCGAAGGAAAGCTCGCTCGAGCCAAAAACTCGAAGCTTCAGGTCTGCAACCCAGAAGCTCGCTTGAGCGACAGAATGCTCGCTCGAGCGAAGAACTCGAAAACATACACCTCGCTCGCTCGAGCGAAGAAAGCTCGCTAGAGCCAAGAAACACAACTCTCAGGTCCTAAGCCCGGACGCAGACTTTCGCTCGAGCGACCAAACCCTGGCTCGAGCGAAGAACAAAAACAACAGCTCGCTCGAGCGACCAACTCCCCGCTCGAGCGAAGGTCCAAAAATTTTGGATAGCAACACTTGGTTCTAAACCCAACCAACCTGAAACAAACCTGCCCAAAGACATCCTATAACTCAAAAATAAAGAATTAAAGGACAACAACAACACTACACAATGCCTGGATCCACGGAGCTTAAATCCGGATACAACAATCTAAAGGAAAAAAACCGGGGTCGCTATATATTATCTGTTGAAATACACCAAACCAGGATCTGATGCAATCTTTCTTTCTCTCTCTCATGTTCTTTCTCTCTATCTGTTGAAATTCTTTCTCAAATATAATCCAGTATATATATCTGTTCTAATTTTTATTATTATTTCTATCTGCTTAATTTTAATTTTTTTTTTGGTTCATTAACAACTATCTGTTGCAATTTGTTTCATTATACAGCAACAGCAAAGATCAACAACTTAAAAGGAAAAAAAAAAAACAGGAGGTGAAATTGGATCTGTGCGCTTGAAGAAAAAAAACTGTCCATAAGGAGCTGGATCAATGGAGTCTTCTCCTCTGATGGTCCTCTACAAGAATTGAGTAAAATAATTAGGTGAGAAGTCTTTTTATTTATTTTGAAAAACGTTTTGTTTTCAATTTTACTCCTTAATTTATCTGTTCAATTTTTTTTTTCTATATGTTCAGATTTTCATTGAAGTGTTTAATTATTATTTTTTTATCTATATATTCAAAAATATTGACTATCTGTTCAATTTTTTCCCTATCTGTGCAAATTTTTGTCTAGATTTTATTATCAATTCAATTTTAATCTCTTATCTGTTCAAACATCTATGCAAAAATTTCTTATCCGTTCAACAAACCAGTCACAATCTTCAATTTATTTTTATCTGTTCAATTTTATTATCTGTTGAAATACACCAAACCAGGATATATTCTAATCTTTTTCTCTCTCTCTCTTGTTCTTTCTCTTTATCTGTTGAAATTCTTTCTTAAATATCATCCAGAATATATATATATATATATTTGTTCTATTTTTAATTATTCTTTCTATCTGCTTAATTTTAATTTTTTTTTTGGGTTCACTAACAACTATATGTTGCAATTTGTTTCATCATACAACAACAATGATCAACAACTTAAAAAAAAAAAAAAGGCGGTGAAATTGGATCTGTGCGCTTGAAGAAGAAAAACTGTCCATAAGGAGCTGGATCAATGGAGTATTCTCCTCCGATGGTCCTCTGCAAGAATTGAGTAAAATAATTTGGTGAGAAGTCTTTTTATTTGTTTTGAAAGACGTTTTGTTTTCAATTTTACTCCTTAATTTATCTGTTCAATTTTTTTTTTTCTATATGTTCAAATTTATATTTAAGTATTTAATTATTATTTTTTTGTCTATATATTCAAATATGTTGACTATCTGTTCAATTTTATTTTTCTATCTGTGCAAATTTTTGTCTAGATTTTATTATCAATTCAATTTTAAAATCTTATCTGTTCAAATATCTATCCAAAATTTCTTATCTGTTCAACAAACCAGTCACAATCTTCAATTTATTTCTATCTGTTCAATTTTATTATCTGTTGAAATACACCAAACCAGGATCTGTTGCAATCTTTCTTTCTCTCTCTCATGTTCTTTCTCTCTATTTGTTGAAATTGTTTCTAAAATATAATCCAGTATATATATATATATATGTCTGTTCTATTTTTTATTATTATTTCTATCTGCATAATTTTTAATTTTTTTTTTTGGTTCATTAACAACTATCTGTTGCAATTTGTTTCATCATACAACAACAACAAAGATCAACAACTTAAAAGAAAAAAAAAAGGAGGTGAAATTGGATTTGTCTTTGAAGAAAAAAAGCATCCATAAGGAATTTGGATCAATGGAGTCTTCTCCTCTGATGGTCCTCTGCAGGAATTGAGTAAAATAATTAGGTGAGAAGTCTTTTTATTTGTTTTGAAAGACGTTTTGTTTTCAATTTTACTCCTTAATTTATCTATTCAATTTTTTTTTTCTATACGTTCAAATTTACATTTAAGTGTTTAATTATTATTTTTTTGTCTATATATTCAAAAATCTTGACTATCTGTTCAATTTTTTTTCCC
Source organism: Camellia lanceoleosa (assembly GCA_025200525.1). Taxonomy (NCBI): domain Eukaryota; kingdom Viridiplantae; phylum Streptophyta; class Magnoliopsida; order Ericales; family Theaceae; genus Camellia; species Camellia lanceoleosa. The sequence goes on from JANUSC010000389.1 coordinate 155,731, forward strand.
TATATATGCAAATTTTTGTCTCGATTTTATTATCAGTTCAATTTTAATCTCTTATCTGTTCAAACATCTATCCAAAATTTTTATCCGTTCAACAAACAGGTGACAATCTTCAATTTATTTCTATCTGTTCAATTTTATTATCTGTTGAAATACACCAAACCAGGATCTGTTGTAATCTTTCTTTCTCTCTGTCTTGTTCTTTCTCCCTATCTGTTGAAATTGTTTCTCAAATATAATCCAGTATATATATATCGGTTCTATTTTTTATTATTATTTCTATCTGCTTAATTTTTAATTTTTGTTTCGTTCATTTACAACTATCTATTGCATTTTGTTTCATCATACAACAACAACAAAGATCAAGAACTTAAAAAAAAAAAAAAAAGAGGGGAAATTAGATCTGTGCGCTTGAAGAAAAAAAAAGCATCGATAAGGAGCTGGATCAATGGAGTCTTCTCCTCTGATGGTCATCTACAGGGATTGAGTAAAATAATTTGGTGAGAAGTCTTTTTATTTGTTTTGAAAATCGTTTTGTTTTCAATTTTACTCCTTAATTTATCTGTTCAATTTTTTTTTCTATATGCTCAAATTCACATTTAAGTGTTTAATTATTTTTTTATTGTCAATATATTCAAAAATCTTGACTATCTGTTCAATTTTTTTTTCCGTATCTGTGCAAATTTTTGTCTAGATTTTATTATCAGTTCAATTTTAATCTCTTATCTGTTCAAACATCTATGCAAAAATTTCTTATCCGTTCAACAAACCAGTTACAATCTTCAATTTATTTCTATCTGTTCAATTTTATTATCTGCTGAAATACACCAAACCAGAATCTATTCCAATCTTTTTTTCTCTCTCTCTCTTGTTCTTTCTCTCTATCTATTGAAATTCTTTCTTAAATATCATCCAGAATATATATATATATATATTTGTTCTATTTTTAATTATTCTTTCTATCTGCTTAATTTAAAATTTTTTTTTTGGTTCACTAATAACTATCTGTTGCAATTTGTTTCATCATACAACAACAAAAATGATCAACAACTTAAAAAAAAAAAAGGCGGTGAAATTGGATCTGTCGCTTGAAGAAAAAAGCATCCATAAGGAAATTTGGATCAATGGAGTATTCTCCTCCGATGGTCCTCTACAGGAATTGAGTAAAATAATTTGGTGAGAAGTCTTTTTATTTGTTTTGAAAGACGTTTTGTTTTCCATTTTACTCCTTAATTTATCTGTTCAATTTTTTTTCTATATGTTCAAATTTATATTTAAGTATTTAATTATTATTTTTTTTGGTCTATATATTCAAATATCTTGACTATCTGTTCAATTTTATTTCCCTATCTGTGCAAATTTTTGTCTAGATTTTATTATCAGTTCAATTTTAAAATCTTATCTGTTCAAATATCTATCCAAAATTTCTTATCTGTTCAACAAACCAGTCACAATCTTCAATTTATTTCTATCTGTTCAATTTTATTATCTGTTGAAATACACCAAACCAGGATCTGTTGCAATCTTTCTTTCTCTCTCTCATGTTCTTTCTCTCTATCTGTTGAAATTCTTTCTAAAATATAATCCAGTATATATATATATATATATGTCTGTTTTATTTTTTATTATTATTTCTATCTGCATAATTTTTAATTTTTTTTTGGTTCATTAACAACTATCTGTTGCAATTTGTTTCATCATAAAACAACAACAAAGATCAACAACTTAAAAGAAAAAAAAAAGGAGGTGGAATTGGATCTGTGCGCTTGAAGAAAAAAAACTGTCCATAAGGAGCTGGATGAATAGAGTCTTCTCCTCTGATGGTCCTCTGCAGGAATTGAGTAAAATAATTAGGTGAGAAGTCTTTTTATTTGTTTTTGAAAGACGTTTTGTTTTCCATTTTACTCCTTAATTTATCTATTCAATTTTTTTTTTCTATATGTTCAAATTTACATTTAAGTGTTTCATTATTATTTTTTGTCTATATATTCAAAAATCTAGACAATCTGTTTAATTTTTTTTTCCTATATGTGCAAATTTTTGTCTCGATTTTATTATCAGTTCAATTTTAATCTCTTATCTGTTCAAACATCTATCCAAAATTTTTATCCGTTCAACAAACAGGTGACAATCTTCAATTTATTTCTATCTGTTCAATTTTATTATCTGTTGAAATACACCAAACCAGGATCTGTTGCAATCTGTCTTTCTCTCTCTCTTGTTCTTTCTCTCTATCTGTTGAAATTGTTTCTCAAATATAATCCAGTATATATATATTGGTTCTATTTTTTATTATTATTTCTATCTGCTTAATTTTTAATTTTTGTTTCGTTCATTTACAACTATCTATTGCAATTTGTTTCATCATACAACAACAACAAAGATCAAGAACTTAAAAAAAAAAAAAAAACGAGGAGAAATTGGATCTGTGCGCTTGAAGAAAAAAAACTGTCCATAAGGAGCTGGATCAATGGAGTCTTCTCCTCCGATGCTCCTCTGCAGGGATTGAGTAAAATAATTTGGTGAGAAGTCTTTTTATTTGTTTTGAAAATCGTTTTGTTTTCAATTTTACTCCTTAATTTAAGTGTTCAGTTTTTTTTCTATATGCTCAAATTCACATTTAAGTGTTTAATTATTATTTTTTTGTCAATATATTAAAAAATCTTGACTATCTGTTCAATTTTTTTCCGTATCTGTGTAAATTTTTGTCCAGATTTTATTATCAGTTCAATTTTAATCTCTTATCTGTTCAAATATCTATCCAAAATTTCTTATCTGTTCAACAAACCAGTAAAAATCTTCAATTTATTTCTATCTGTTCAATTTTATTATCTGTGGAAATACACCAAACCAGGATCTGTTGCAATCTTTCTTTCTCTCTCTCTTGTTCTTTCTCTTTATCTGTTGAAATTCTTTCTCAAATATAATGCAGTATATATATTTATATGTTCTATTTTTTTATTATTATTTCTATCTGCCTAATTTTTAATTTTTTTTTTGCTTCAATTACAACTATCTGTTGCAAATTATTTCATCATACAACAACAACAAAGATCAATAACTTAAAAAAAAAGGAGGAGAAATTGGATCTGTACGCTTGAAGGGAAAAAAATGTCCATAAGGAGCTGGATCAATGAAGTCTTCTCCTCCAATGGTCCTCTGCTGGCATTGAGTAAAATAATTGGGTGAGAAGTCGTTTTATTTGTTTTGAATGACGTTTTGTTTTCAATTTTACTCCTTAATTTATCTTTTGATTTTTTTTTCTATATATTCAAATTTATGTTTAAGTGTTTAATTATTATTTTTTTGTCTATATATTCAAAAATGTTGACTATCTGTTCAATTTTCTTCCGTATCTATGCAAATTTTTGTCTAGATTTTATTATCAGTTCAATTTTAATCTCAATCTGTTCAAACATCTATCCAAAATTTCTTATCCGTTCAACAAGCCGGTCACAATCTTCAATGTATTTCTATCTGTTGAAATACACCAAAACCAGGATCTGTTGCAACCTTTCATTCTCTCTCTCTTGTTCTTTCTCTCTATCTGTTAAAATTCTTTCCCAAATATAATCCAGAATATATATATATATATATACATTCTATTTTTATTATTATTTCTATCTGTTTAATTTTTAATTTTTTTGGTTCATTAACAACTATCTCATGCAATTTGTTTCATCATAAAACAACAAAAAGATCAACAACTTAAAAAAAAAAAAAAGGGTGAAATTGGATCTGGCGCTTGAAGAAAAAAACTCTCCATAAGGAGCTGGATCAATGGAGTCTTCTCCTCTGATGGTCCTCTGTAGGAATTGTGTAAATAAGTTGGTGAGAAGTCTTTTTATTTGTTTTGAAAGACGTTTTGTTTTCAATTTTACTCCTTAATTTATCTGTTCAAATTTTTTTTTCTATATGTTTAAATTTACATTTAAGTGTTAATTATTATTTTTTTGTCTATATATTCAAAAATCTTGTCTATATGTTCAATTTTATTTCCCTATCTGTGCAAATTTTTGTATAGATTTTATTATCAGTTCAATTTTAAAATCTTATTTGTTCAAATATCTATTCAAAATTTCTTATCTGTTCAACAAACTAGTCACAATCTTCAATTCATTTCTATTTGTTCAATTTTATTATCTGTTGAAATATACCAAACCAGGATCTGTTGCAATCTTTCTTTCTCTCTCTCTTGTTCTTTCTCTCTATCTATTGAAATTTTTTCTCAAACTTAATGCAGTATAGATATATATACATTCTATTTTTATTATTATTTCTATTTGCTTATTTTTTTATTTTTTTTTGGTTTATTAACAACAATCTGTTGCAATTTTTTTCATCATACAACAACAACAAAGATCTACAACTTAAAAAAAAAGAAAAAAGAAGGAGGTAAAATTGGATCTGTAAGCTTGAAGATAAAAAATGTCCATAAGGAATTTGGATCAATGGAGTCTTCTCCTCCGATGGTCCTCTCTGAGGATTGAGTAAAATAGTTTAAGTGAGATGTGTTTTTATTCCTTTTGAAAGACATTTTGTTTTTAATTTTACTCCTTAATTTATCTGTTGATTTTTTTTTCTATATGTTCAAATTTACGTTTAAGTGTTTATTTCTTTTTTTTTTGTCTATATATTCAAAAATTTTGACAACGGGTTCAATTTTTTTTCCTATCTATGCAAATTTTTGTATAGATTTTATTATCAGTTCAATTTTAATCTCTTATCTGTTCAAATATCTATCCAAAATTTCTTATCTGTTCAACAAACCAGTCACAATTTTCAATTTATTTCTATCTGTTAAATTTTATTATATGTTGAAATACTCCAAACCCGGATCTGTTGCAATCTTTCTTTCTCTCTCTCTTGTTCTTTCTCTCCATCTGTTGAAATGTTTTCTCAAATATAATCCAGTATATATATATATCTTTTATATTTTTTATTATTATTTCTATATGCATAATTTTTAATTTTTTTTTGGTTCATTAACAACAATCTGTTGCAATTTGTTTCATCATACAACAACAACAAAGATCAACAACTTAAAAAAAAAAAAAAAAAAAAAAGTAGGAGGTGAAATTGGATCTGTGCGCTTGTAGAAAAAAACTTGTCCATAAGGAGCTGGATCAATGGAGTCTTCTCCTCCGATGGTCCTCTGTAGGGATAGAGTAAAATAATTTGGTGAGATGTCTTTTTATTTCTTTTGAAAGACGTTTTGTTTTAAATTTTACTCCTTAATTTATCTGCTCAATTTTTTTTCTATATGTTGAAATTCACATTTAAGTGTTTAATTATTATTTTTTTGTCAATATATTCACAAATCTTGACTACCTAATTCTACAGATAAAATTATTATTTTTTCGTCTATATATTCAAAAATCTTGACTATCTGTTCAATTTTTTTCCTATCTGTGCAAATTTTTGTCTAGATTTTATTATCAGTTCAATTTTAATCTCTTATCTGTTCAAATATCTATCCAAAATTTCTTATCACATTCAACAAAGCAGTCACAATCTTAAATTTATTTCTATCTGTTCAATTTTATTATCTGTTGAAATACACCAAACCAGGATCTGTTGCAATCTTTCTTTCTCTCTCTCATGTTCTTTCTCTCTATCTGTTGAAATTCTTTCTAAAATATAATCCAGTATATATATATATATGTCTGTTCTATTTTTTATTATTATTTCTATCTGCTTAATTTTTAATTTTTTTTGGTTCATTAACAACTATCTGTTGCAATTTGTTTCATCATACAACAACAACAAAGATTAACAACTTAAAAGAAAAAAAAAAAAGGAGGTGAAATTGGATCTGTGCGCTTGAAGAAAAAAAACTGTCCATAAGAAGCTGGATCAATGGAGTCTTCTCCTCTGATGGTCCTCTGCAGGAATTGAGTAAAATAATTAGGTGAGAAGTTTTTTTATTTGTTTTGAAAGACGTTTTGTTTTCAATTTTACTCCTTAATTTATCTTTTGATTTTTTTTTCTATATATTCAAATTTACGTTTAAGTGTTTAATTATTTTTTTTTTGTCTATATATTAAAAAATCTTGACTATCTGTTCAATTTTTTTTCCTATCTGTGCAAATTTTTGTCTAGATTTTATTATCAGTTCAATTTTAATCTCTTATCTGTTCAAGCATCTATCCAAAAATTCTTATCTGTTCTACAAGCCAATAACAATCTTCAATTTATTTCTATCATTCAATTTTACTATCTATTGAAATACACCAAACCATGATCATTGCAATCTTTCTTTCTCTCTCTCTTGTTGTTTTCTCTATCTGTTGAAATTCTTTCTCAACTATAATCTAGTATATATATATATAGCATCCTCAAAATAATAACATTAAACCCATCGAAGAAACATGCATTGATACAAAATAAAATCCACATTCTTCTATTTAAGCGAATAGTTCTTTACAAAAGGTATTATATGTTAACAACAAAAGCAAATGCCCTAAGGGCTTCTGACTTTCAAGTTAACACTTAGTTCTGAAAGAGCTCTAGCTCAAATACACATAAAGCCCTTGGCTTGAATCTACATGTAATACATCAAAAATAAATAGAAGCCAAAAAGTCCATCCGCCTCTAGCCTCCCAAGCTATGTCCTTGGAGGTGGCATGCTACCTGTACCTGAAAATGATGTTCCCATATAGGGTGAGCCACAGCCCAGTAGAAATATACTAAACCAATTATGGATAAAGACTAAAAGATTAATAGTTGATAGATGGTCAACACTTTTACATTCTTTCATAACATACTACAATTCCAAGACATTCATGTCTATGTTTACTTTCATTTTCCATTTCTTTCCTTTTCAATTATCAATACATAATCCTGGCTCAGAACCTGGCCAACAACTCATATGAGACAGGAACTCATACTAAACACTTTCCATTCCAACAAAGATAAACATATCAGTTATATCAATACATCCACAGATAAGCATACAAGCCATATCACATTTCCAAGACAAGCATATGAGCTGTATCTATATTTCTCAAAGATAAGCATAGGAGCTGTATCTTCACTTCTCTAGACAAGCATATGAGCTGTGTCTACGGAGTTCATCCCCCATCTCCTCCCAACAGTAACCGGTTTAGAGGTACATCCCCCATCTTCCCCTAAACCGCGGAGTACATCCCCCATCTCCTCCTCTACACATAATGCATATAAACACATTGGTTCTATATACAATCAATCAATACACAAATTAATGTATTTTTTCTATCGTCATACTCAATGACACATTCCACAGATTAGTTTTAGTTTGCCTAATCATCATGCATTGTCTACAACAATCACGACTATCCTCCACCGATAGCCCAAAGCAGTTATTTCTATTCAGAAAATAAATGCACAATGGATATATAATCAACATTTCAATTCGGTGAGTGATAAATAATCTAACTACACCCTTTTATCCCACATACTTCCAATCTCAACATTTCCAATTCCATTCCTCATTTCTCACAATTAATTATACCAATTAATTAAACAATGTAATTATAGCATTTTCCATAATTAACATTACAACCCTAAAGGTTTCATTTTCATCAATGATTCCACATTAGTCTCATTTCTTTATGCTAAACATGCATATAGGTTTATTTTAAATAAAACCCCAACTTTTATAAAATTACATAAAAGCCCCAAACTTTCTCAAAATTACACAACTATCCCCAACATATCAAAATGCTAAAATTTAAAGACAAAATCCATAAAGAGGAGTAGGGTATCCCTACCTCAAAGTTTGAGTCGAAATGGAGATGAAGCCCGAAAATCAAAGTGCTCCAAACCCGACTTTTTCATTAAATCGAAGCCCTCGACAACCTCTATCTTTTTAACAAAGCACTTAGGGTGAAATCACCTAGATAGATCAAATCCTAGAGAGAGTAATTCTAGAGTGAGAGGCTCTCGGTTGAGAGTTTGAGATCAAAAGTTTTAAAAAGTGATTTGAAATCATTGCTGTCTCATTTGAAAAAAGCGAGGCTCGCTCGGCGAGGCACCTTGCTCGCTCGGCGACGAACCTGAAAACACTCGCTCGAGCCAAGATAGCCTTGCTCGAGCCAACAACCAGCTTCGCTCGGCGACCAACTCCTTCTTCGGCGAAGCGAACCGGATCACTCGGCGAAGAAAAGCTCGCTCGAGCCAAAATTCGGTGTTGGTCCTAGTACCAGGTGCAATCGCTCGCTCGAGCGAAGCCTCCTAGCTCGACCCACCAGAGACAAAAACTCAACTCTCGCTCGAGCGACCAAACCCTGGCTCGAGCGAAGAACAAAAGACAGAAGCTCGCTCGAGCGACCAACTCCTCGCTTGAGCGAGGGTCCAAAAATCTGGACAGCTACTCTTTGTTCCCAACACAACCAACCTGTAACAAACCTGGCCAACACATCCTATAATTCAAAAACAAAGTATGAAAGGATGTAAACAAGACAACAATCAACTACTAACATCCACGGACACATGTCCGGATCACTGTACAACAAGGGTAAACCCGGGATCGCTATAATATATCTGTTCTATTTTTTATTATTATTTCTATCTGCTTAATTTTTAATTTTTTTTCTCGCGGACTTCCAACTCACGTCAACAAGGGTAAACAAGATTACAAGTTCTCACTACATGATTACAAATCAACAAACAAGTCCGGATATTTCTCGCGGACTTCCAACTCACGTTCCCAGTGGCCTCCTCCATCCGTGATGCTTCCACAAAACTTTAACCAAGGGATGGTCTTGCCACGCGAGACTTGATCCGCCTATCAAGACCCGAACGGTCTCTCCTCATCTGAGCATCCTCATCTACCTCATCGGTCAATCCGGTACATGTGACGGATCTGGCTCATACTTCCGAAGCATACTCACATGAAACACGTCATGAACTCCGGACAACTGTGGCGACAAAGCTAAACGATAAGCCACCTCACCAATCCTCTCAAGGATCTCAAAAGGCCCTATAAACCGGGGATAACTTCCTCTCTTCCCAAACCTCATCAACCCCGTCTAGGTGATATCTTGAAAAACATGATCACCCACCTCAAACACCAGCGGTCTCCTCCTCTGATCGACATAAGATTTTGGCGACTACGAACGTAACTAGCCTCCTGCGGATAAGCTCAACTTTCTCCGTCGTCTCCTAACCAACTCTGGACCCAACAAAGGTCGTCACCCACCTCGGCCCAACAAAGCAGGAGACCTACAAAGGTCGGCCATACAAAGGCCTCAAGCGGTGCCATACCGATACTAGGCGATAAATTTGTTGTTGTAGGCAAACTCCACCAATGGTAAGTGCCTCTCCCGTCTCACTAAAGTCAAGGACACAACCGAAGCATATCCTCAAGGATCTGAATAATGCCTTTCGGTTGCCGTCGATCCCGAGGATGATAAGCCGTCTTGAAGGTCAACCTAGTGCCCAAGGCACTCTGCATAATAAAGCCTGACCTAGCGATAAGCGAGGATCTCTATCACGAGGCGATCGTCCTTTGGGACCCGTGCAACCTCACTATGTCCCGAACATACAAGTCGGCAAGATGATCTACCGAATCTCTCGCGCATAGGAATGAAGTCTTGTTGACTTAGTCAACCGGTCTACAACCACCCAAATAGCATCACTACTCCGCTGAGTCCTCGGAAGACCTACAACGAAGTCCATAGTGACATGCTCCCACTTCCACTCGGCAATAGGCAAGGGTTGCAACAAACCCGCCGGCCTCGATGTTCGGCCTTCACTGGCGACAAGTAAGGCGCCGACCTGAGCGCCACATCTCTCTTCATACCCCGCCACCAAAACTGGCGACCCAAATCCCGGTACATCTTCGTACCTCCCGGATGCACCGCAAGGCGCGAATGATGAAACTCTCGGAGTACTTCCTCTCGGCAAGACTCTGGCACAAACAAGCGGTCTCTGTATCTCACACTCAAGTCGGGATACACCGTCAAACCCTTCTCAACCTTCCCATTGGAGATCTTCTCTCTTAGGGAATCTACCTCAAGATCACCTCTCTGTGCCTCTAACACTCGAGTCACAAGTGTAGGCTGCGCAACAACAGAAAACAAGGCCGCAGCCTCAACGGATTCGCCCAGAAGCAAATCAAACTCGCCAAGTGCCCCCAACATCTCCCACTCCCGGATGGCTATACAAGCTACATCACCTATGGATTTCCTGCTAAGAGCGTCGGCCACAACATTGGCCTTCCCGGGATGATAATGCAACTCGAAGTCATAATCCTCAATGAACTCCATCCACTTCCTCTGCCTCAAGTTCAAGTCCTTCTGTGAAAACAGATACTTGACTCTTATGATCGAGAACACCTCGAATCTCTCACCATAAAGGTAGTGCCTCCAGTTTTCAAGGCAAAGATCACACCCGCTAACTCTAAATCATGCGTAGGGTAATTCTTCTCGTGAATCTTCAATTGATGTGAGCCATAAGCTACCACTTTCCCCTCTTGCATCAACACACAACCCAGACCCTCTCGTGAGGCGTCACAATACATCGCATAACCCAACCCTCTCTTCGGAATAATCAAGGCCGGAGCGGTGGTCAATCTAACATTCAACTCTTGGAACGACTTTTCACAAGTCTCCTCCATACAAATTTGACTCCTTAAAGTCGGTCTAGTCAGCAGTGAAGCTAACACGGAGAAATCCTTCACACTGGCCGGTAATACCCGGCCAATCGAGCTGCGGATCTTAAACACACTCTTAGGCTGTGCCCAATCTTGCACTGCCTCAGTCTTGGATGTATCAACAGACACCCCTTCAGGATACCACATGGCCTAAGAACTTGACTTCTTCAAGCGAACTCACACTTCCCAAACTTGGCATATAGCTTATGGGCTCTAAGCAGCTCAAGCACCACTCTCAAGTGTGCCTCGTCCTCCTCCTCTGAAGGTGAATAGACAAGAATGTAGATCCACAACGACTACAAAGCGATCCAGAATTCACGAAAAATCGGTTCATCAAGTCCATAAAGACTACGGTGCATTGGTAGCCCAAATGGCATCACGAGAAACTCATAATAATGGCCATACCGCGTCACGGAATGCCGTCTTGAATATCCTCCTCACGACCCTCAATGGTGGTAACTTGATCTCAAGTCTATCTTAGAGAAACAACGGGAACCCTTCAAGCGATCAAACAAATCATCTATCACGGGCATAGGATACTTATTCTTAACCGTAGCCCGATTCAACTTTCGGTAGTCGATACACAATCTCAAGGTACCATCTTTCTTTTTAGCAAAGAGTGCCGGTGCTCCCCACGGTGAAACACTAGGGCGAACAAAGCCCTTATCTAGTAATTCCTGGAGCTGAACCTTCAACTCAACCAACTCTGCTGGAGCAAAACGGTAAGGTGCCATAGAAATCGACGTCGTGCCGGGCACTAGATCAATAGAGAACTCTATCTCTCGGTGAGGTGGCAAACTAACAAGATCCTTGGGAAAGACATCCGAATACTCACAAACCACCCTCGGCAACACAATCTGGGTCTCATCACACTCACCACTCTCAAAGCTAGCAAGTAGACCACTAAGCTCACTCCGCTCTCGCGGATCATACCCCGATGGCACAACACTACCAACCCGGTCTCCCAAGAAATGGAAACACTCCCCGCTCACGGTACAACAAGTGACCCTCTGGCGGTAACAATCAATAACTGCCCGGTATGACGATAGCCAGTCCATACCCAATATAACATCAAAGCCCTTCATGGGCATAACAACAAAAGGAAAAGGAAGTCTATGATCGTCGACCTCTATATCACAACCTCTAACGCCCTGCCTTAGAATCAACTCACCCCCAATAGGTGACACAACACAAATAGGAGATGCTAATAGTGCTAACTCCAACTCCAACACAGATGCAAATCGTGAGATACAAAAGAATGAGATGCACTGTATCAATCGGACTCTAACAGCGAGTTGCAAAAGCAGAAAAGGTACCTCTCACTCTTGATGGAGCCGGTACAAGATCTGTAGCGGTAACAACATACACGCAGCATACAGGCCCTAATCCACTGCTCACCTCTAGGAGCATAAAGCTACTTCTGTTGGGGACGAAGAAGCCCCGGATTGGCCCTCGAGGCTTACCTGGTGGTGGTGGTGAAATCCTGCGTCTGTCTAGAACGGGCGCCCAGTAACACTCAAGCGTGGGTAGAACCTCTTGGTGCCCAGTGTCCTGTGATAACAAGACAAGGGTTGCCTTGCCCAAACTCGACTCTGCGGTCTAGTGAAGAAAAGCGACTCTCGACCTCCACCCTTGCAGGCAAACTGAAGCCTTGTGACCCGGCTGGCCACACTTGTAACAGGTGAACTCTCCCTGATTGCCCTCTCGGAACTGCACTCGGTCTTTGGGAAAGTCAACCTAGCCAAACCACCACTGAGGCAGTGAGGTTATAACCCTCTGTCTCCTGCCATCACCCTGGCCGTCTTGGCCCCTCTTGGAGCCCCTGTGTTTCTCCTTATCCTCCTCCTGCATCATCAGCTCCATATGAGCTGCAGCATCCACCAAGTGCCTATATTCCTGGATATAAGGACCACCAAAACTCAACTTGAGGGCACGCCTTAACTTCCTTCGAACTCATAACAACTTGGCGCTCCTCGGTCGCCACAAGTTCAGTGCAAACACGGATAAGCTAGTAAATGTAACCTTAAGCTTCGGCCCACAGACAAACCCTCCTGCCTCAGCCAGCTAAACTGATCTCTCAGCTTCTCCCTAGCAACTGCAGACAAAAACCTCTCCTGGAAAGCATTTACAAATGCCTCCCATGTACCACCAACTCTAGCCTTCTCATACTTCCACCATTGACCCGCATCTCCTTGGTTGGAAGGATGCCAAGGTCTGCCGATGCTCCGTCCTCGATGCCAAGCATCTCGAACGTCTTAGCCATTTGCTCTAGCCACTCGTCAGCCTTCAGTGGCTCTTTCGGATCTCCAACAAACTCGTCCGGAGTGGACCGGAAGAACTCCCTCTTCAAGAAGGAAGGCCCTGCCTCAACTGCCTGATTCCCGGCTCTGAGAATACCCAAAGCCCCTGCTATCTCCCTGGCCAAGGCACTCATAGCCTGCTGGCCTGCTGGCTCGGCCACATTGGCCTGACCAACTCCCTCCTGCACTGCCGGAATCTCCTCCGGTAAAGGCATTTCCTGCCTGCCACGCCTGCCACACCTACAACCTCTGCCTCGTCCTGACATCCTAATAAAGATAACACTGAACGTTAGCACATTCATAAATGTGCCGAAACTAAACACTCACGTCCTAATGCATGGACAACTGTAATTCACTCCACGTAAGCACATAAACATATAAGCACTTACGAATTTCATTTCCGGATAATGATAGTCTAGGCGTTACTAGAGTTAGGTTAGAAAGCGACATTGATCAAGTGCTTTTCCAACAAGACTCCCGAAACCCAAGGATCAATCAACATCTTAGAAATTAAATCCCATACCCAAATAATCACGTAAACATGTTATCACAAAAGCACATAGCATGTTACACTACATCTCGTCTCTATCAAGCGAGACAAACCCATTGTGATCCTAATCACTTCCAGCGTACCTAAAGTATTCGAACGATGCGCTCGATACCAAGTTATGCGCCCTCAAAATAATAACATTAAACCCATCAATTAAACATGCATTGATATAATAAAATCCATATTCTTCTATTTATCTGAACAATTCATTACAAAAGGTATTACATGTTAACAACAAAAGCGAGTGCCTTAAAGGCTTACAGCTTTCCAAGCTAACACTTGGTTACAAAAAGAGAGTTCTAACTCGATTACACATTAAGCCCTTGGCTTGAATATACATGTAATACATCAAAAATAAATATGACAACAAAAGTGTGTCCGCCTCTAGCCTCCCAAGCTATGTCCTTGGAGGTGGCATGCTACCTGTACCTGAAAATGATGTTCCCATATAGGGTGAGCCACAGCCCAGTAGAAATATACTGAACCAGGTATGAATAATGACTAAAAAATTAAGAGTTGATAGATGGTCAACACTTTTACATTCTTTCATAACATATTACAATTCAAGACATTCAAGTCTATGTTTCCTTTCATTTTCCATTTCTTTCCTTTTCAATTGTCAATACATAATCTTGGCTCAGAACCTGGCCAACAACTCATATGAGACAGGAACTCATACTAAACACTTTCTATTTCAACATAGATAAACATATTAGTTATATCAATACATCCTGAGATAAGCATACAAGCTATATCACATTTCCAAGACAAGCATATGAAATTTGTATCTATATTTCTCAAGATAAGCATATGAAATTTGTATCTTCACTTCTCTAGACAAGCATATGAAATTTGTGTCTCTGAGTTCATCCCCATCTCCTCCCAACACTATCCGGTTTAGAGGTACATCCCCCATCTTCCCCTAAACCGCGGAGTACATCCCCATCTCCTCCTCTACACATAATGCATATAAACACATTGGTTCTATATACAATCAATCAATCAATACATCTGATTAATGTATTCTATCAATCGTCAAATTCCATGAAACATTCCATAGATTAGTTTTAGTTTGCCTAATCATCATGCATTGTCTACAACAATCACGACTATCCTCCACCGATAGCCCAAAACAGTTATTTCTATCTGAGAAAATAAATGCACAAATGGATATATAATCAACATTTCAATTAGGTGAGAGATAAATAATCTAACTACACCCTTTTTACCCCATATACTTCTAATCTCAACATTTCCAATTCCATTCCTCATTTCTCACAATTAATTATACCAATTAATTAAACAATGTAATTATAGCATTTTCCATAATTAACATTACAACCCTAAAGGTTCCATTTTCATCAATGATTCACATTAATCTTATTTCTCTATGCTAAACATGCATATTGGTTTATTTTAAATAAAACCCAAACTTTTATAAAATTACATAAAAGCCCCAAACTTTCTCAAAATTACACAACTATCTGACATATCAAAATGCTAAAATTTAAAGACAAAATCCATAAAGAGGAGTAGGGTATCCCTACCTCGAAGTTTGAGCCAAAAAGGAGATGAAGACCCAACGACACACGTGCTCCAAATCCAAATATTTTCCAATTAAAACGAAGCCCTCGACAACCTCTATCTTTTTAACAAAGGACTTAGGGTAGGAAATCACCCTAGGTAGATCAAATCTTAGAGAGAGAGTAATTCTAGAGTGAGAGGCTCTCGGATTTGAGGGTTTGAAATCAAAAAGTTTTGAAAAAGTGATTTGGAATCCGCTGCTGTCTCGCTGAAAAAGACAAGCTTGCTCGGGCGAAGGCCTGCTCTGTCACGACCCCAAACCGCCCCTAGTAGAATGGTGCCGTGATGGCGATGTAATCCGAGATTACGAGGCCAACTTTCAAAGTTCACACACAATCAGAGTATAATATATGGGGCTTACATGTACGGAAGCAATATATGTAAATCTAACTAGTCCATAAGAGCTGTGCATATGTCAAATGAAGTGGCATACATCTTAATTAAAGTCTTACAACTTGAATACAAATAAAATAAAGTACATATTACATCTTGATCAAAAGGCTTCTCAAGCCGACATTTACAAAATACATGAAATGCAACTAAGAAGCATAGTCTTCAAGATTGCTAACATAACATGAATCCAAAACATCTTGCAAAACACACACATCTCGGCGTAGCCAACTTCTTGCTTGTTACCTACATACATATAGAGAGGGTGAGCTTGGATACTCGAGAATGGTACAAGTAATAAAGGGGTTTAATGAATGATTCGAAATCTTGTCAAAACAATACATATATCATAGCTTGTTCAAAACATGTACTTAGCATAACTTGTATCTAAACATGTACTTGGGGTGATGACATTCCGAGCAAAACAAAAGCTTAACCTCGGCATCGAGCACACCCGTTCATAGTCCGTCGGTGGCCGATATCTTAACAAGGGTGCTACTTGGGCTTAACGTCCCCTAGCACGAAAGGACGGTGCTACCTGGGCTTAAAGTCCCCTAACACGGAAGGACTATGCTACCTGGGCTTAAAGTCCCCTAGCACGGAAGGACTATGTTACTTGGGCTTAACGTCCCCTAACACGAAAGGACGGTGTTACTTAGGCTTAACGTCCCCTAACACGAAAGGACGGTTCCAAGAATGTCATCAAAACAAAGCTTATACTTGATACATAAAATAGGGATAGTCATTCATGCTTGATCAAATACTTTTCTAAAACAAAGTATAGCTTTAACAAATCTTTATAACGTAACTTTATTAAAAATACCACTCACATAGTTGTTCTCGGGTGTAGGCTCAAAGCGAAGATCAAGGGCCTACAATCACATGGCAATCACATTCTCAAAACAAGCTTTACATGCATGCAAATGATCTAGGGAAAACATGCTGGAAATGACCTAGGGAAAACATCTTTGGAAATGACCTAGGGAAAACATCTTTGGAAATGACCTAGGGAAAACATCTTTGGAAATGACCTAGGGAAAACATCTTTGGCAATGACCTAGGAAAACATCTTTGGAAATGACCTAGGAAAACATCTTTGGGTACCAACCAGGTCTTAGAATGGATGCCTGAAATGATCTAGGCAAAAGTGACCTAGTGAGTGAACTCGGGAGGTCTTGGCGAGTCCCACACCTCTTGGCCGATGTGTGGTTACCTAGGCTTCGGGGTGCAGCTTCCTGCCGTGGTGTCACAAGGTGCCGGCAAGGATGGACCATGTCGGGTTATAGGTGCAGTGGTTAGCCTAGGTGTGCATGCAAGATAGATTAAGGTTCAAGTGATCATGCAAGGTAGGCCAAGGTGAGATACGATGCTTGGCCTAGGTGTGTGATCTAGGCAAGAGTGGTCTCGGTGATCACACCTAGGGAAAAGAAGTCTGGAAAATCTGGGTTTCCTCCTTAAGAACATGAAGAACATGAATGCTAAAATCATAACTTGTCATTACAAAAATCTGGGATTTCATGTTATGAGTTCGAAAACATGGACCTGGGTACCCATTCTTGAAGATCATATGAAAACAAACACGAAAACATGCATCTTGATACAAACTTTCGGATCAAAACATGGTTTTTCCTCAAGAACACATGAATATCATATTCTCTTTCTAAAACCGAACTTCAAGGCAATGCATGGCTTACAAATCATATTCAATCGTGCAATGCAATAACATGATCATAAAGAACAACATGAGCAGACCAAGAATCTAACCTTAGAACACGGATCTAACGGTTCGATCTCTAGGGATCAAGCTTGGAAGTCTACTTCCCTCTCAAGAACCTCTCTTCTTCTTCCTAGAGCTTCTCTCTCTTCAAAGACAAGAATATGAAAAATGATGTGTTTCTCTCTCTCTGCCGGCTAACTTAACCTTCTGTTGGGACACATGGCGCTACCGGGTTGGTTCTCCTCAAAAAGGTGATAGATTGACAAGACATGACTATGACAAAGCGTATGCAACAAGCTAAGGCAAGGGAACCCCGGCAAGCAATGATCTCGGCTAAGGACATAGGCTTCGGCAAGTAAGGTCTCTATGACCTCGGCTAGGAAGGATAACACTTGGCCAAGCTGTGCCACACCTCGGCCTAGATGTGCCACACCTCGGTCTAGGCCATTCCACTCCCAGAACAAGATCACTAGGTGCAAGGATTAAGGATCTCGGATGCCTAGGTGATAACATCTCGGCCAATATGCCTAGGTGATGGTGGAGGTCAACCAAAGTGGTTCTAGGATGGTCCTAGGTGTTGGCATGACCTGGGCTTAACATGACCTAGGCTTGGCATGACCTAGGCTTGACATGACCTAGGCTTGGCATGACTTAGGCTTGGCGTGACCTAGGCTTGGCGTGACTTAGGCTTGGCATGACTTAGGCTTAACATGACCTAGGCTTGGCGTGACCTAGGCTTGACATGACCTGGGCTTGGCATGACTTAGGCTTAACATGACCTGGGCTTGGCGTGACCTAGGCTTGACATAACCTAGGCTTGGCATGACTTAGGCTTAACATGACCTAGGCTTGACATAACCTGGAAGCAGCGTGACCTAGGCTTGACATGACCTAAATTTGGGGACAACAAAGAAGGAGCAGAGAATGCAAGCAACACTTAAGCATAGCAAGACAAGATTCATGAACACAACTTAACATGGCAAATCATATAAATGCATGCAAGCATGACTAAGACATGAATGTGGGTTGTTACATGCTCGCTCGCGCGACCAGACACAGGAAACTCTCGCTCGAGCCAAAGGCGGCCTTGCTCGAGCCAACAACCCAGAGGCTCGCTCGGCGGCAAACGGCTTCGCGCTCGGCGAAGGGCAACCAGATCGCTCGGCGAAGAAAAGCTCACTCGAGCCAAGAATTCCGGTTCGGTCCTAGTACCAGTGCAATCGCTCGCTCGGCGAAGCCCTGGCTCGACCCACCGAGACAAAAACTCAACTCTCGCTCGGCGACCAAACCACAGCTCGGCGAAGAACAAAGAAGCTTCGCTCGGCGACCAACTCCTCACTCGGCGAGGGTCCAAAAATCTGACTACTCCTTGTTCCCAACACAACCAACTTTGTAACAAATCGCCAAACACATCCTATAACTCAAAAACAAAGTATGAAAGGATGTAAACAAGACAACAATCAACTACTAACATCCACGGACACATGTCCGGATCACTGTCAACAAGGGGTAAACCCGGGATCACTATAGTCCACTGCAGGAATTGAGTAAAATAATTAGGTGAGAAGTCTTTTTATTTGTTTTGAAAGACGTTTTGTTTTCAATTTTACTCCCTAATTTATCTGTTCAATTTTTTTTTTCTATATGTTCAACTTTACATTTAAGTGTTTAATTATTATTATTTTTGTTTATATATTCAAAAATCTTGACTATCTGTTCAATTTTATTCCCTATCTGTGCAAATTTTTGTTTAGATTTTATTATCAGTTCAATTTTAATCTCTTATCTGTTCAAATATCTATCCAAAATTTCTTATCTGTTCAACAAACCAGTCACAATCTTCAATTTATTTCTATCATTCAATTTTCTTATCTGGTGAAATACACCAAACCAGGATCTGCTGCAATCTTTCTTTCTCTCTCTTTCTTGTTCTTTCTCTCTATATGTTGAAATTCTTTCTCAAATATAATCCAGTATATATATATATATATTCTATTTTTTATTATTATTTCTATTTGCTTAATTTTTAATTTTTTTTGGTTCATTAACAACTATCTGTTGAAATTTGTTTCATTATACAACAACAACAAAGATAAACAACTTAAAAGGAAAAAAAAAAAAAAAAAAAAAAGGGAGGAAAAATTGGATCTGTGCTCTTGAAGAAAAAGAACTGTCCATAAGGAGCTGGATCAATGGAGTCTTCTCTTCCGAAGGTCCTCTGCAGGAATTGAGTAAAATAATTAGGTGAGAAGCCTTTTTATTTGTTTTGAAAGACGTTTTGTTTTCAATTTTACTTCTTAATTTATCTGTTTAATTTTTTTTTCTATATGTTCAAATTTACATTTAAGTGTTTAATTATTATTATTTTGTCTATATGTTCAAAAATCTTGACTATCTGTTCAATTCTATTCCCTATCTGTGCAAATTTTTGTCTAGATTTTATTATCAGTTCAATTTTAATCTCCAATCTGTTCAAACATCTATCCAAAATTTCTTATCGGTTCAACAAACCAGTCACAATCTTCAATTTATTTCTATCTGTTCAATTTTATTATCTGTTGAAATACACCAAAGCAGGATCTGTTGCAATCTTTGTTTCTCTCTGTCTTGTTCTTTCTCTCTATCTGTTGAAATTCTTTCTCAGATATAATCCAGTATATATATATCTGTTCTATTTTTTATTATTATTTGTATCTGCTTAATTTTGAATTTTTGGTTGGTTCATTTACAACTATCTGTTGCAATTTGTTTTATCATACAACAACAACAAAGATCAACAACTTAAAAAAAAAAGGGAGGGGAAATTGGATCTGTGCGCTTGAAGAAAAAAAACTGTCCATAAGGAGCTGGATCAATGGAGTCTTCTCCTCCGACGGTCCTCTGCAGGCATTAAGTAAAATAATTTGGTGAGAAGTCTTTTTATTTGTTTTGAAAGACGTTTTGTTTTCAATTTTACTCCTTAATTTATCTGTTCAATTTTTTTTTTCTATATGTTCAAATTCACATTTAAGTGCTTAATTATTATTTTTTTGTCAATATATTCAAAAATCTTGACTATCTATTCAATTTTTTACCCCTATCTGTTCAAATTTTTGTCTAGATTTTATTATCAGTTCAATTTTAATCTCTTATCTGTTCAAATATCTATCCAAAATTTCTTATCTGTTCAACAAACCAGTCATAATCTTCAATTTATTTCTATCTGTTCAATTTTATTATCTGTTAAAATACCCCAAACCAGGATCTGTTGCAATCTTTCTTTCTCTCTCTCTTGTTCTTTCTCTCTATCTGTTGAAATTCTTTCTCAAATATAATCCAGTCTATATATATATCTGTTCTATTTTTTATTATTATTTCTATCTGCATAATTTTTAATTTTTTTTTGGTTCATTAACAACTATATGTTGTAATTTGTTTCATCATACAACAACAACAAAGATCAACAACTCAAAAAAAAAAAAAAAAGGAGGTAAAATTGGATCTGTGTGCTTGAAAAAAAAAAACTGTGCATAAGGAGCTGGATCAATGGAGTCTTCTCCTCCGATGGTCCACTGCAGGAATTGAGTAAACTAATTTGGTGAGAAGCCTTTTTATTTATTTTAAAAGACGTTTTGTTTTCAATTTTACCCCTTAATTTATCTGTTCAATTTTTTTTTCTATATGTTCAAATTTACATTTAAGTGTTTAATTATTATTTTTTTGTCTATATATTCAAAAATCTTGACTATCTGTTAAATTTTATTCCCTATCTGTGCAAATTTTTATCTAGATTTTATTATCAGTTCAATTTTAATCTCTTATCTGTTCAAATATCTATCCAAAATTTGTTATCTGTTCAAGAAACCAGTCATAATCTTCAATTTATTTCTATCTGTTCAATTTTATTATCTGTTGAAATATCTCAAACCAGGATCTATAGCAATCTTTCTTTCTCTCTCTCTTGTTCTTTGTAACGCCCTCAAAATTAAACCCATAATATATAATATTAACATGCATCATTATAAGAAAACAAGAATATTATTCCATTCATCAGAGTAAACTTATTAAAAGACATTACATGTAATAAAGAAAGTAAATGCCCTATGGGCTTACATCTTTCCAAGCCAACACTTGGATACAAAAATATGAGTACTAAACTCATTTACAAGTTAAGCCCTTGGCTTGAGTCCTTACATGTAATATCAAACAAAGCAAATAACAACTAATCTAAATGAGTCTTCAACTCTAAATCCATCCAAGCTAATTCCTTGGAGGTAGCCTATCACCTGAACCTGAAAATGAAGTTCCTATATAGGGTGAGCCACAGCCCAGTAGAGAAATACTAAACCAAGCATAAGAATTAACTAAAGCAGTAGCATTCGATAGATGGTTAGCACAAGATAGTCAATTACATCATTTTACAAGTTCATGACACTAATGTCTATGACACATCTCACTTTCCATTTATACAGACATGGCTCAGAACCTGGCCAAATAACTCAATAGGGTTTCATCTCTTATTAACAATATTTCCAATTCAACAGGAATAACAAATCAAGTTAAACCTTTCTTATATCATAACGGATACACATGTTGGTGTTGTATCAATCTCAATCAAAATTCACTTCCATACTTCCCAATTGATACACATTTTAGTGATGTATCAAATCAAACAACAAATACTCCAATGGATAAGCATAAGAGCTGTATCATAATCATAATGGGCAAGCATATGAGCTACGACCCTGGGTCCATCCCCTATCTTCCCTCAAACATTAACTGGTTTAGAGGTACATCCCCTATCTTCCCCTAAACCGTGGAGTACATCCCCTATCTCCTCCCATACACAAGTAATGCATATAAACACAAAGTCATATACACAATCAATCAATCAATACATAAATTTAATGTATTATTCCAACCTTTATACACAACGACATGGCCAAATGATTAGTTTCAGTTTTCCCTAATCCACATGCAATGTCTACAACAATCATGACTATCCTCCACCGATAGCCCAAAGCAGTTATTTCTAAGCGAAATTAATGTACAACACATATAATCTCAATTTCAAAGATGAGTGGTTAAATTATCCAACTACATCACTTAATCTCATAACTTCTCAATATTATGAATTAAACTCATTATCCACACCTTTCCCAAAATTAATTATCTGAATTAATTTTATTACAACAATTAGGGCATTTTAATTATAAAACAAACCCTAGCTTTTCTCAATATTACCCAAAAACCCAACATATCAGAAATACCAGAACTTAGGATTAAAACCTATAAGATGGAGTAGGAAATCCCTACCTCGAAGCAAAGAACTCGAATGGAGAAGATGGAGATGACGACCCAAATACCAAAGTGCTCCAAACCCAAGATTGTTCCGATCAAAACGAAGCCCTCGTCTCACTCTATCTTTTTAATAAAGGATCTAGGATAGAAACTCACTCTAAGTAGATCAAACCTAAGAGAAGGTGAGAAAAGAGAGAGAGAAGTCGGACCTAGGATTTGGGATCAAGAAGAGGATGAAAAAATGCAAAAAAACCCGCTGCTGCTTATTTAAACTAGACAGGCTCGCTCGAGCGAAGCCTTGGTCGCTCGAGCGACCAGACACAGAAAACCCTCGCTCGAGCCAAAAATGCCTTGCTCGAGCCAACAACCCAGAAGCTCGCTCGAGCGAAGGAAATCTCGCTCGAGCGAAGAACTCAAACCCTCAGTGCGCAGCAGACACACGCTCGGCGAAGAACGCTCGCTCGGCGAAACGAACCGGCTTCGCTCGGCGAAGAAAAGCTCGCTCGAGCCAAAAAACACTGCTCTCAGGTCTATACTACTATATACAATCGCTCGCTCGAGCGAAGGAACCTTGGCTCGAGCGACGAACCAAAAACAAATAGCTCGCTCGAGCGAAGAACTGCTCGCTCGAGCGAAGGGTCAAAAATCTGGGTAGCAACCCTTTGCTCCCAAGCCCAACCAACCTGCTACAAACCTACCCATTGCATCCCATAACTCAGAAATAGGAATTTAAAGGACGATAACAACCATAATACAATGACAGGATCTACGGAACCTAAGTCCGGATACAATAAACAAAAGGAAAAAGGCAGGAATTCGCTATAACCTTCCTCCCTTAAAAGAATTTCGTCCCCGAAATTAAGCATAAGTTTGTAAAAACAGTTTTTCTCAATTCCCAATGATATTATATAACAATAATAAACAACTTGACCCAATACTGGTCACTTCATCTCTTATCAAGAGGCATCTCACAATATATATAAAACAACATATATTTCAACCTGCATCAATATTATGCATTATTCCTTTCAATGTTAACAATTTCCATATCATATTCAATTTCATGATATATACGACACATTCAACAATGTAATCAACATATGCAATGTTACACTAAACTTCCATAATGAAGCAAGTTTCAAGATACTCCCATTAACCAAAACATACTCAATGTTTTACAACTTAAGACATATGTAAAGCTCTTAAGTTCAACAATATAACAGAATCTAATTATAAGATTACAAATCAACAAACATGTCCGGATATTTCTCGCGGACTTCCAATTCACGTTCCCAAGTGGCTTCCTCCACTCCGTGATGCTTCCACAAAACTTTCACCAAAGGGATGGTTTTGCCTCAAAAAACTTGATCCCGCCTATCCAAGACCCGAACCGGTCTCTCCTCATACGAGACATCCTCATCAACAACTAAGTCGGTCCAATCCAATACATGCGATGGATCCGGCTCATACTTCCGAAGCATACTCACATGAAACACGTTATGAACTTCGGATAACTGTGGTGGCAAAGCTAAACGATAGGCAGCCTCGCCAATCCTCTCAAGGATCTCAAAAGGCCCAATAAACCGAGGGGACAACTTCCCGCTCTTCCCAAACCTCATCAAACCCCGTCTAGGTGATATCTTCAGAAAGACATGATCACTCACCTCAAACACCAAAGGTCTCCTCCTACGGTCGGCATAAGATTTCTGACGACTCTGAGCTGTAACAAGCCTCTTACGGATAAGCTCAACTTTCTCCGTCGTTTTCCTCACCAACTCCGGACCCAACAAAGGTGTCACGACCCCAACCAGCCCCTAGTAGGATGGTGCCATGATGGCCAGTAATCCGAGATTACCAAAGGCCTCTTACAAAGTTTCACACACAAACAGAGTTTACATAAGGGGGCTTACAAAAATGCAGAAGCGATAATCAAATACAAGTGGTCGGAGGCGTGCAAAAATCAAATGAGATGACATACAAGCCATAGTTTATCATAAAGCGTGGACAACAAGAATACATATTACAATCTTGAACAAAAGGCTTCTAGAGCCGACATGTGCAAAACAGCAATTACAAGCCAAAGAAGCATAATCTTCAAGATTTGCCGACATAAATACTGCGTTCTTAGGTAAACACAAAATGGCCGACATAAGCGGTCAAGCCGACATGACAAGAGTCCAAAACAAGCTCGCAAAACACAACTAGGCGTCATGCCCGTCACGCTCATCACCTACATATATATAGAGAGGGTGAGTCTTGAAACTTCGATGAATGGTACTAATAATAAAGGTTTTAGCATGAATATAGTGAGGTCCTTCAAAACAAAGCAGCAAACCATTCAAGTTACATCAAGATTTCTGTCAAGGAAAAGCAGTCGAAACCATACAAACCTTAGCGAGGTTCTTCTGAACAAACACGTCAAAGTCGTACCAATCAAGGGATGAACCGTATTCATCTAACAAGTCTTACAATCTCAAGGATGCTTACTAACATCGGCAAAAGCAGTATTTCTGTCAAAACTTATACATCAAGGGATGAGCAGTATTCATTCTTCAAAACAAGTAAACCAAGGGATGTCCACGGTCGGCAAATACAAGGCAAGCTTTCCGAGCAAAACATATCCACGCTGTGATAAACCGTGGCAAAACAAGGGTATGCGATCCGTGTCGATTAAACAAAGTGCTGCGAAGTTTATAGTCCTCCGGCACAAGGGACTTGTGTTACTTAGGCGTAGCCCTTTTAACCAAATACTCTTTTCAAGAAAGGACCGTATCCTTTTTATACTTAGTGCTCTGAAAGTTTAGAGTCCTCTAGCACAAGGGACTTGTGTTACTTAGGCCGTAGCCCTTTTAACCAAATGCTCTTTTCAAGAAAGGACCGTATCCTTTTTACACTTAGTGCTCTGACAGTTTAGAGTCCTCTAGCACAAGGGACTTTCAAGGTTAGCATCAAAACAAGGTTTACACAAGATACATCGAAATATTTGGACATTCATGTAACAAATACTTTCATCAAAACAAGGCCAAGCAAGATTCATTAAAAGCTTTATAACATAGCTTTACTAGAAATACCACTCACCTCGGTCTTCAGGTGTAGGCCCAAAGCAAGGGTCAAGGTCCTACAAACACATGGCAAATACAATCTCAAAACAAGCTTCTCAACTTAAGAAAAAAAAACCACAGGTACCAACCGGTCTTGAGGTCCCACACCTCCTCTCGCAGAGGTGTGGTCCAGAACCACATTCAAAGTGAGCAGGGTCCTCAAGTACTACAAGAACATGCATGCTGAAATCATAACTTGGTTATACAAAATCCGAGATTTCATGCTAAGAGTTTTAAAAACATGGACCTAGGTACCCATTCAAGAAGGTCATGCAAAGACAAACACAAAGACATGGTTCTTGTTCAAAACTTTCGGATCAAAGTAGGCTTTTTATCAAGAACTCAAGAACACCATGTTCTCTTCCAAAACCGAACCTTCAAATCGATGCATGGCATGCAAAACAATCTCAATCATACAATGCAGCTAGATGTTCAACAAGAACAACAAGAGGAGGTCAAGATTCTAACCTCAGATCACGAATCCAGGTTCAAACTCTAAGGATCAAGCTTGGAAGATCGACTTCTCTCTCTAGAACTCTACTTCTTCCTCTCTAGTGTTTCTCTCTCTCAAGAACAAGACTTATAACCAAGAATGATACAAAAGATACAAAAGATACAAAATGATGCAAAATGATGCATTAGGTCTGCCGGCTGACAAGCTCGGACACGTGGCGTCACCGGGTTGGTTTAACTCAAAAGGTGACTGATTGACAAGACAAGTCTCTGACAAAGCGTCCACAACAAGCTGAACAAAGGCGTCCACGGCAAGCTAGATGGCGAGACACCTCGGCCATTAACAACATCGGCCAAAAGCGGAACTTGACGCAGGGTAACAAATACCTCGGCTAGGGAGGGCGACACTTGGTGGTGTGCCACACCTTGGCGGGGTGTGCCACATCTCGGCCAGTCATGCTGCCGAGAACAAGGATCTCAAACACAAACATCTCGGCTAACATGCGGAGTGAAGATAGAGGTGCCAAGTGGTTCTAAGTACAAGGGTTCAAAAGTGAACTAGTCTCAAGATGTCCTCGGTCACAACCGAGCAAGGATCAAGATCAAGCAAGCAATACTAAAACATGGCAAGCCAAAACAAGATTAACAAGATTCATAACATATCAAGACAACGTCACACATGGGTGTATGCAAGTATAGCTAAGTCAAGAATGAGGGTTGTTACATCCTTCCCCCTTAAAAAGTTTGGTCCCCAAACTTAGGTTACCTTGTTCCAAAAGCGATTACGGATGTCAATTCTCATCTCCTCTTCCATTTCCCATGTGGCATCCTTGCCGTAGTGCTCTTTCCATTCAATCTTTACCATTGATATTGACTTGTTTCTCAACTGCCTAACTTGCATCAATAATACACATCGGCTTCTCTACATAGCCCAAGTTCTCATTAATTCCAACCCCAGAATAATCAATCACATGCTGTGGATCTCGAATATACTTTCTTAACATCGAAATATGAAACACATTATGTACTTGGCTCAACTCTGGTGGCAAAGCAAGTCTGTAGGCAAACAGCGGGTTGACCTTGTCGAAATTTCAAATGGTCAATATAACGAGGTGCTAATTTACCTTTCTTACCAAATCTGAAACTCCTTTCATCGGCGAAACTTTCGAGAATACATGATCCCTACTTCAAATTCTAACTCATTCCTTCTCGGTCGGCGTAGCTCTTTTGCTGCTTTCTGGCGGTTTAATCCTCTGTTGGATAAGCAATCTTTTCTGTTGTCACTTGAATCATCTCGGGACCAAGCGAGCTTTGTCTCCCACTTGGTCCAACATATCGGCGATCTGCACTTCCTTCCATCCAATGCTTCGTATGGCGCCATGCCAATGCTAGCCTGATAACTGTTGTTGTAAGCGAATTCTACCAAGGGCAAATGCATTCCCCAATTTCCTTGGAGGTCCAATACACAAAGTCTAAGCATGTCTTCGAGTGTCTGAATTGTTCTCTCTGTTTGCCCATACATCTGCGGATGAAAAGCAGTGCTGAATCTCAATTCGGCTCCAAAGGCCTTCTGTAGACTCTGCCAGAATCTGGAAACGAACTTCGGATCCCTGTCCGACACAACTGACATCAGCACTCCATGAAGTCTAATTATTTCGTTCACATATAACTCGGCAAGCTGATCGGCTTGAAGGTGGTCTTGGTAGCAAAAGTGTCTTGACTTAGTTAGTCTATCAATAATAACCAAATCGAATCCATACCTTTACGTGTCTTGACAACCCAATCACAAAATCCATGGAGATGTGCTCCCATTTCCACTCGAGGATTGGCAAAGGTTGAAATAGTCTGTTGGTCTTTGATGTTCGCTTTCACTTGTTGACAACATAAACCGAGAAAGCGAACTCGGCTATCTCCTTTTCATATTTGGCCACCAAAAGGTCATTTCACATCTTGATACATCTTGGTATTCCTGGATGAGCAACCAAACTTAGAACTATGAGCTTCTGCAAAATTTTCCTCTTTAACTCTGGAGCGTCGACACACAACCTTCCTTCAAACTTAAGCACTTGGTCTTCGATGGTGTACCACGATCTCGGCTTTGTATCAATCTCTCGGCTACCTTCTTGAAGAATCCATCTTCCATCATCTTTTCTTTACTTCATCAACAATGGTCGGCTCAAGCTGTAATCATGGTCAAACATGCCAAAATTCCAAGCGTCTTCTGCTCAGGCGTCACTCTGTTGTTGGCTTTACAGGTGATCTTGAATTTGCAAGTCATAATCCTTCAACAACTCTAGCCATCTTCTGTCTCAAATTCAATTCATACGGTGAACAAATACTTTAAACTCTTATGATCTGTAAAAACACAGCAACGGGCTCCATACAAGTAGTGTCGCCAAATCTTCAAGGCAAATACCATTTGCTAACTCCAAGTCATGGGTGGGATAGTTTTTCTCATGTGGTTTCAAGCTGCCGAGATGCATAGGCTATGACCTTACCCTTTTGCATCAATACACAACCTAAACCCTTGTGTGATGCATCACTATAAACATGAAACTCTTCATTACGATGGAAGTACAAGCAGTCTTGTAACCAACCTCGTCTTGATTCTGGAAAGCGACTCGATCTTGATCCATTCATACGGTATTCCTTTCTTAGTCAATTGCGTCAATGGGATTGCAATCCTTGAAAATCCTTCACGAACTTCTGTAATAACTTTGCCAAACCGAAACTACGAACCTCGGATACATTAGTCGGCCTCGGCCAATTCACTACGGCTTCAATTTTACTAGGATCAACTGAGATACCTTCTTCGTCAATCACATGACCCAGAAATGAAATAGTAGAAAGCCAAAATTCACACTTCTTAAATTTAGCATACAGTTTCCGTCTTCTCAAAATTTCTAAGGCAATTCTCAAGTGATTCTCATGCTCGGCTTTACTCTTAGAATAGATTAGTATATCATCAATGAAGACAACAATAAATTCATCTAAGTGTGGTTTGAAGACTCTGTTCATTAAATCCATAAATGCAGCAGGGGCATTGGTTACTCCAAAAGGCATTACTAAAAACTCATAGTGACCATATCTGGTTCGGAAGGCTGTCTTCTCAACATCCTCGGCTTTAACTTTAAGCTGATGGTAACCCGACCTAAGATCAATCTTAGAAAAGACTCGTGCTCCTTGTAGTTGATCAAGCAAATCGTCAATCCTAGGTAATGGGTACTTGTTCTTAATGGTGACCTTATTAAGCTCTCTATAATCAATGCAAAGGCGAAGTGTGCCATCCTTTTTCTTGACAAATAACACGGGTGCTCCCCATGGTGAAGTGCTCGGCCTAATAAATCCTTTGTCCAACAATTCTTGCAACTGTAGTTTCAGTTCTCTAAGTTCAGCTGGGGCCATCCTATAAGGTGTCTTGGAGATGGTACGTATTCCCGACTCAATGTCAACAGTGAACTCTATTTCTCTATCTACTAGGTGGCGGGCAATTAAATGCAGGAAAAAGGCGTCGGCGAATTCATTGACAAGCTGGGATGTCGGCTAAGTCAATATTTACATTACGATCACTCGGTATGCTACACAAGTAACCTTGGCATCCTTTACGAATTAGTTTATAGGCTCTAGCAGACGAGATCAAATAAGGTGGGGGCACTACCCTTTACCATGGAAAATAACCTCGGCTTGCCTTGGGGGTCTCAAGGTGACACTCTTAGAAACACAATCAATGAATGCATGATTTGCTACCAACCAATCCATTCCCAAAATAACATCAAAATGGTCTATATCCAAAGGCATTAAGTCAACTAACGGTTCAACATTCTCGATTCACGATATACATGCTCTATAGATGGATGCAACAATCATAGATCTCCCGGATGGAGTGAATCTGAGATAACACATAATCAAGAGGCTCTAGTTTCCTATTAATCTTCTCGGCAAACTTAGTAGAAACAAGCGAATCGTAGAACCGAATCAATTAACACATAAGCATCTCGGGAGCAAATTAGGGTATACGACACCACGATCTCGGCATTACGAGTGTCTCCTGGCACTAGTGCAAACACTACACTGTCTCATTGGCCCTTTTCGGCACTACCCATACGAGCGGTTCGAGGTGTTCTCACCTTTCTTCTTTGTTATCAATCCTTTCCTTAGGACAATCTCTCACATAATGTCCCATTTCACCACATTCATAACGAGGCTCCGATCGTCCGCGACAAACCCGAAATCTTGCTTCCCTGATCTGGACACATCGACAGCATTACCTTCGCGCCGATAACTAGTACCGCCCATGTTCGATTTCTTCTTGGCCCAATTGTGCTCATTTCTTTGTCATAATTTTGCCTCTTTCTTGGGTTCTCTCGAAGTCGATACTGTTCAAGTTAGCCTCGGCCAAAATGGCTTTGTCAATACCTCGGCGTAAGTCGGTAGGTCGTGCAAGTTAACCCGATCTTGAATTGGTGCTCGGGCCCACTTTCAAACTTTCTTGCCTTCATATACTCATCGCCCGGACATGTGAGCACAAATCTTACCAATTCGATAAACAGCGATCATATTCCGCTACCGTTCGGTTGCCCTGTGTCAAGGTCTGAAACTCCGTGGCCTTACGGTTTCGAACGCTAAGGGGAAAGTGTTTCTTGTAGAACAATTCCAAAAATCTGGTCCAGGTTAAGTCTGGATTCCTTTCTCGAACCGTCAACCACCATCTGCGGGCGTCATCATCCAATGTGAAGGTTGCTAATGTCACCTTCTGAGTATCAATGCTAGGGAAGATCTCAAACATCTTTTCCATTTCCAAAGCCCATGCCTCAGCCTTCATCGGCTCTATACCTCCAGAGAATCTCGGTGGTCTCATCTTCTTAAACTCCCTGATCAAAGCTATTGTGCCATCCCCATATAAGGCTGGCGGTGGAGGGACTTGTGGCACTGGAGGAGGTGGAGGCGGAACTACATTTCGGCCATTTGTTTGCTCGGCCTGAGTAGTTGTAGCACTAACATTCTGTTGTCTGACTTGTCTCAACTCTCGAGTTAAGCCTTCAAATAACCTTTCCAGTCGGTCCAATCTGTCTTCGGGCCTATCTCGGCCAAGTGGAGGTCTACCTCTCCTCATGATGCTATGAGTTTACAAAGTGTGACTTTTAAGTAAAACAAGCAAATAATCATATAGGCAAGTAGCAAACAAACACGTCAAGACAATGCACACCTTGTTCAAATAGCAAGCATTATGATGCAATCCTAGCATCCTTCTAAGGAAATCCTATGCTCTTTAGGACTCTAAGTGTGTGAATAGCATTATACTAAGGAACTTGTGCTCGATACCATTACATCACGACCCCAACCCCCCTAGTAGGATGGTGCCATGATGGCGATGTCAAGAGATTACAAGGCCTCTTACAAAGTTTCACACACAAGCGAGTTTACATAAGGGGGCTTACAAAAATGCGGAAGCGATAATCAAATACAAGTGGTCCAGAGGTGCTGTGCATAAATCAAATGAGATGACATACAAGTGTAGACACCCCATTTTTGACCGACCTTAAGACTTCGAGCGTGTTGATTGAGCACTTCGGTGATGTTGCATCTTGTGCTCGTTCAAGTCTCGAGTCGTGGCCGTAGCCTATCCGGACTTAGAACCCTCTTCTCTACCTTGTCTCGGTTTGCGAACAGGACGTTTTCTCTGTTTTTCTTTCGAGGAAGGAGTGGTCTTAGACTATCTCCGGTGGCCGTGAAGCTACTTTTGGTGGCCGTGAGCCATTTTGCCGTTCGGGCGGTTCGGTTTTTGGGCCGTTAAGGCGTGTGCCTCGGCTCGGGACGCCCAACCATCTCCGACTTCTCCGGTTTTTGGCGGAGACCTGCATTTAGTATTCCAGAACCTTTGGGGCCTGATGCCCACTTGGCGAACACCACTTAGGTGCGGCGACCCATTTCGGGACCCGGCTGCGTGATTTGGGCCCGAGCATTCATTTTGCATCGGCCTTCTCGGTTTTTGGCGGAGACCTCTGTTTTGATATTTCGAGGAACCACAGGGGCCCCGTGCCCCGCCGTGGCCGTATGCCACTTCGGTGCTCATAGCGGTTTTGGGACCCCAATAAAGCGGTTTTGGTCCGAGCATTCATTTCGCATCCATCTTCTCCGGTTTTTGGCGGAACCTCTGTTTAGTATTAGGAACAGGGGCCTGATGCCCGCTTCGACGAACACCACTTAGGTGCGGCGACCCATTTTGGACCGGCTGCGTGATTTGGGCGAACATTCATTGCATCATCCTTCTCCGGTTTTGGAGGAGACCTGCATTTTGATATTTCGAGAACCTGGGGCCCCGATGCGACCGTGGCCGTATGCCACTTTCGTGCTCATAGATTTGGGACCCCAAAGCGGTTTTGGTCCGACATTCATTTCGCATCCATCTTCTCCGGTTTTTGGCGGTACCTCTGTTTTGTCATTCGAAGGACACGGGGTCGCGGATACCCATTTGCCGAACACCACTTAAGCACCGCGACCCATTTTCGGGATCCCGTTTGCTCGGTTTTGCCCGACGTTCATTTCTCATTAGTTTTTGTTCAAACTTGGCGGTACCTCTGTTTCAACATCGGGAAGATCCTTTGGGGGTGGGAGGCCAGCAATTATCCCGAGATAACCATTTCGCTCCTCCGGAGCCCGTTTTGCTCACTTAGGGCCAATGTTGAACACCTTGGGGTATTTTCTTCCAACCAAAGTTACATATCGTGATAAGGGGACACAGGAGGACCCTACCAACTTCTTGGTCGGCGGCGTGAGTTTCATTTTGGGCCTCTCCTTCAAGCTCTATGTTGTGACTCTGCCGGTGTTGCCAATTTAGGCCTTGGAACCTTGTTGCACATCTAGGAGGACACTTTGGTATGGTGGTCGGCGAAATTGTGCCTTTCATTTTGGGCCTCTCCTTCAAGCTCTATGTTGTGGCTCTGGTTCGGTGTTGCCAAATTCGACCACAGGGCCTTATTCTACACATGGGAGGACACTTGTGTTTGGTGGTCGGCCAGAATTTTTGAAGTTGTTTTTTTGAGGTGGGTGGCCGGCCATGGGAGGTGGGTGGCCGGCCATGGTGGGTGGTGGCCACCTTGAGCAAACTTCTGGCCAGCCGGACGCTTTCGGCTGTTCAATTTGTCATTTGCTTTTCAAAGTGTCTCCCTCATCCGGGGGACATTTCAGGAGGGAAAGATTGGATGCTTTCCCTCCCCTTTTACACCCCATTTTCTTGCCTATTTGAAGGCCCCTCCCCCTCCTTCTTCAAGGTTGGAAAAAATCTCTTCAAGAACACCAAGGCAAAAACCTCCATCTCCATAGCTAAAAACTCCAAAAAAGCTCCATGTTCTTGCTTGATTCCTTCATCAACCCTAAGCCTCACCATTCCAACTTCGATTCCAGCAGCAAGGAATTGAATTTCAGAGGTTGATAAGCCACAAATCCAAGCCAAGAAGCAAAGAAAGACAAGTCTTCAAGGGTGAGTATTCAAAACCAACTTTTAGGGCATTTTCTTGATCCTTTTCTATCCTTTAATTGGTTGAGAATTGGGGCTCCGACCCTACTGCTTTTGTGCTTAAAATGAGCCCCTCTACAACTTTGTAGAAGGGCCCAACCTCATTGGTGTTTGTATACACTAGTTCCTTCAATATTCCTCAAGTTGGTAACATTTTTGCATGCTAAAATTGACCTATTTGTGTTGGTTTTTGGGGTCCGACCCTACTGATTTTGTGCTAAAATGGGCCCCTCTACAACATTGTAGATAGGCTCAACTTCATTTGGCCTTTGTATCTATCACCTCCTTCAAATTTCATCAAGTGTGCCACTTTTTGCATGCAATTTTTGACCTATTTGTGTTTGGTTTTAGGACTTCGACCCCTACTTGTTTTAGTCTTATTTTGACCCCCTTTACATGTTTCATGAAGAAGGTTTGGTCATTTGGTGTATAGATTGCATGTCTTAGGTTATACCCTCTTGTGGCTTCATTTTTGCCTTCTATTTCTAGCATATTTGTCTTATGATTTAGAGGCTTCCATCTTCTGTATATATGCTTATTTTTGGGCCCTCTTTCATGTTGTAGAAGAAAATTTTTCTATTTGAATTTTCTATATACCACTTGCTTTGAAAATCCTCTCTTTTACCGTATTCTTGCGAGCTTTTGTTGCCATATCTATGCTTGCATTTTGGCCATGTTTATTACTAAAAAAATGCCATATTTGGGACTGCCTTGCTACTGTTCTTGCTGCCATGATCATATTTTGCATGTATAGCATGGCTATAGGCCATTTCGGGGCTTAATTTTGCACTTTCGGGATGAATGCATGCTTCGGGTGTCGTTTCGATTTGTTTCGGGGCTGTTTTTCCCCTTTATTTAGGTGCTGAAATTCCATTACCATGCTTGCATATCATTTCCCGTGCCATTTGTATCATTTTTGCATTGCCTCGGTTTGCGTGCACAATGGCACGCGTTTGGCATTTGCCGGTTTATCCGATTTTCATTGCATTTCATCATCGCCTCGATTGCGCCTATAGACGCAGCGTTTGGCTGCCAGTTTATCCGATTTTCATTGCATTTCATCGTCGCCTCGATTTGCGCGCTGTGAGCGCAGCGTTTGGAAACGCCGGTTTATCCAATTTTCATTGCATTTCATCGCCGCCTCGATTTTGCGCGTGTGGCAGCTTTTGGCGCCATTTTATCAATTTTCATTGCATTTCATCGCCGCCTCGATTTGCGCTGTAGACGCAGCGTTTGAGTTTATCCGATTTTCATTCTTTCATCGTCGCCTCGATTTGCGGCGCTGTGAGCCGCAGCGTTTGAGGCGCCGGTTTATCCGATTTTCATTCTTTCATCATCGCCTCGATTTGCGGCGCGCTGTAGGCGCAGCGTTTGGCTGCCGGTTTATCCGATTTTCATTGCATTTCATCGCCGCCTCGATTTGCGGCGCTTTGTGAACGCAGCGTTTGAAACGCCGATCCGATTTTCATTCTTTCATCATCGCCTCGGTTTGCGGCGCTGTGGGCACGTTTGGCACGCCGGTTTATCCGATTTTCATTCTTTCATCATCGCCTTTCGGTTTGCGCGCTGTGGGCATGCGCCCGAGCGCCGGTTTATCCGTCTTTCATCTTTCATCATCGCCTCGGTGTGCGCGCCTGTGGGCACGCTTTTCGAGGCACTTTGGTTTTATCCGTTTTTCTCATTACATCATTGCCTCGGTTTGCGTGTTCGTGTGCACGCATTTGAGCGCCGGTTTTATCGATTTTTGCATCAATACATCGCCTCGGTTTGCGTGTTCGTGTGCCGCGCATTTGAACGCCGGTTTTATCCGATTTTCATCTTCGGCCTCGCCTCGGTTTGCGTGCCCCGAGCGCGTTTAACATCATTTCGTAGCATTCATGTGTATTCATCCCAATATTGAGTTGTACCGTCGCTCCTCGGCCATCATGCATCGATATGCGTGATTGGTGGCGCGAGATCGAACATGCATATATTTGTGAAATACTGTGCTATGCCCTCACCGCTCTCCGTTCGGCAAAATGAAAAATTATCGACTTTAGGAATCGCGCAATTAGAAGCGCAAGCGAAGCTAATCGGGGCATCGGTGGATTTACTGCGCCCGGCCCCGTATATACTATCCACGGAAGCGGCGGTCCACGGCTTGCCCCGATCTCAATTCTTTTGTAATTAATTTGTTAATTAATTAGAATCTGTATTATTTGATTGTATATTCTTTTATTGAATACATATTATTATTTATTCGGACCCTCTGCGAACATAAATGTAAATAAGGGTGTGTGAGTGTGATGTATGTCTTCCAACCCCATTTCTTTCTCCCTTTTATTTACCGCTTTGAATGGTTAGATATAGGGCATATTTCAATTAGCTATCTGACATAATGACATGTTTGCATCATTCATCTGTATTGCATGCATCAGACTCGTAGCATCATACAAAAGCTGCATTTGTATTTCAATTCTAAGTCGAATACGTGTTAGCGTTGCATTTCATATGCCATCTCTAGAATAGCCGAGCACTGCTATAGTTGCATTTTTGCATGTGTTGCATTAGGCATTACGTATATTTTAGGATCATGCATGATTTCTAATAAGCTTTTGTTTTGGCTTGGAGTACTCGGTAAGTGGTTATGCTTTAGCATCCTTGCATCGTGTGAGTGTTGCCATGATAGCATGCTTGCCATGAGGCTAAATGCTTATGTGATATAAGCGCCTTGAATACTGTGGGTGGAGGTTGGGTTATACGAATTGGAGCAATTCATCGATTGTTTGTTAAGCCCACTAGATTGTGGCAAAATCGTATTTTAAGCCTACTGCGGGTAGCAAACCATCTTTCACAAACAAACATGAAATGTTTTGTTCCAATCGAGCGGCCGATCTATACTTGTTTCTTCTTGCGAGCATCACATAGTAATCTAGGCTAATAATCAGAATAAGAGCATACAATGTTTTCAAAATCGAGATATCATAGTTAGTAGAGGCGGTCTTTGGCCGAGAGAATGCTCACGATGTGACCTTCCCTAATCGTACCCAAGTTCGAGCCAACTTTGGTGATAGCGGACCACGTGGCCTTTTGGCACCGAGTCGGGGTTTCCTAGATTTCCCATTTTAAAATATTTAGGTGGCGACTCTGTTATCGGCAAAAGCGATCCATGTTTGGCACTTCTTTCAAAAATCTGTTTTCCTTCAAAGCGATTTGCGGTTGGACTCTTTGGTTCAAGATTTGGAACCGCAACAAAAATCGAGTCGGTATGGCGAGGCCCCATGGCGTTATTCTGATTCTGGCGACTCCCCTGGGGGATTTGGAGAACTTGTCTCGAACTCTTGATATCTGGTTTTGACTACATTTGTGTGTTTCTTTGCATTGCATTTGCATTGGTCGCCTAGGACACCGTGTTTGCCATCTGCTATTCTGGCGGTTTGCACAGGCTTGTCTTGTCAAGGCATGTCCATAAGGCTTGCGATTCTGAGCTCTGCCGATATGGGAACACAAACCTCGGTTTCTGGGGCACCCTTTTGACCATTAGACCTAGTGCATATTCGGATCCATAGTGACCATTCCAAACTAGGGCGGTTGCTTACCCGTTTATAGGTTATTTGAAGCTTGTGTGCGTGGTGAAACCTAGTTCTGACAAAATAGGGGCGAAACCCTACCCCAACATAGGGGTGTTTTGGCTCTCCTTATCTGCTATGTGCTTGTTAGAGTGTGCCTCTCTGAGGGAATGCATGTATCGGTATGAGTTTGGGCATCGAACTGCGGGCATCGATTTTGAATTTGGGAATCGAGCTGCGGGCATTATCGATGTTGAGAATCGGTTGTCCTTGGATATCAGTTGATTTATCGAAACGATGTCTGAGGAATATTGGCCGGTATTTGAGGCGATGTATAACGACTTACCAAGCGTGTGTTGTTGTATACTGCATTGTGTGTGGTGTATTCAATTCAAGCCGTTATCTTTGCCCGTTTGTATACTATTGTGTGTGGTGTATTCAATTTAGCCCAGATTATCTTATGCCCGTTGTGTGTGGTGTATTCAATTTAATTTGTTATGCTTTATTTACAGTTATTTATTTCTTTTTAAGCTTTTATTTATCCTTTTGCTAGGACGGTTTGTAGCACAATTGCTTAGAACCGTCGATACCCCCAAACAATGCAGACACGTGGCAAACTCAACGTCAGGATCTAGTTGACGGACATCCGGTGTTCCATTCACTACCGGTTTTAGAAGAGGCAGAAGCGCGATCCATCGAGCGAATTATTGATGCAGCGGTCTACTTTAGAGGCAGATAGTCGGGTTGAGATTCCCATTTACGCTATAGAACACCCTTGCGATTTTTGAGATGGAACAACAGAACCCAACAATAAGCGATGATCGCCGGATGGTAAGCATGAAGCAAATGCAAGATGGCGCTATCCGCGGTAATTTTCGAACAACTTGAGCGTGTCATGGCCCATGATCTGAGTTGATCACCCATTACAATGAGCAGCGGCGTCTGCTTCCGTCGAGTTCCTCCTCCGGGGCCCATTACTGAACAAATACTGCTGGCGAATGCCTCCAAACCCTCAAAACGCGGGCGAGAATACCCTCCGAATCAGCGAACATTACACCCCCCAAGCGTTCAAGAGGACCACAGGTCATCAGCAGGCGCTCGCCCCTTCTACCTTGTCCAAAACATTACCCTAAGCACCGGACTCTCCATTTGAGTTCGAGGTAGACGAGCGACTCTGAAATTGAGCAAGTTGGGCTCTTTAAGAAGTCTCAAAGTGAAGGCCATCCCAAATATTGAAGGCGGCTATCTTGATGTGGTAGTGACTCTTGCCCAATTTAAAATGCCCCAGTCGATCGCTTTGATGGAGTGCGAGGATCCTATGGTACACCTCGGCTATTCTCGGGCGTCTTAAGACCAATGGGCCTAACTTGAGCCGCAAAAGCTTTCTTTGTTGTCGAACCCTATCAGTGTGGCATCCACTTGGTACTCAAAACTTGATGATGATGTGAAAACAAAGCGGGATGAGATGGTGAGGCCTTCCTTGCACAATATTCATACAACCAAATCGAGGTCCGACTCGTGATCTCGAGGCGACGAGCGAGGAGCCTAAAGAGTCTTTTTACGATTTACGTCACCGGTGGAGAGCCAAGGCATCGATGATGACCTTGAGGCCAAGCGATAGAGATCAAATTCGGATGATTGTCGCAATCTCGGCCGGCATTAATGAAGAAGATGATTTTGATCCCTTTCCCCACCTTCAGCGGTCTGCATGATATGGGGATCTGATAGAGGATGCAATGAAGCGAGTCTGTTTGACCAAGATCGGGATCGACCCAGAAGAACATTTAATCGGAATACCAATGCGGGCCAGTGGCTCTGCAATACAAGAACCAGGTCGGAATGGTCACCACCAATCCCCTTCCCAACCAAGGTCATGGCCCACACCTTTTCGATGCCTCGGGAGGCGATAATCAAGCCCAAGATACCAACCCGAGGTCAGCAGACCTTCTCCCACTCTATATGCCTTTGTCTAAAGTCCTCGGGGTTCTAGTCGAGAAAGGGGCACTGAAACCCTTGGAAGGGCCTCTACGAATCCACTCCCCTTCCCATAATCGACCAAATATTGCCAATACCACAGCGACATGGTCATGACACCGACCAATGTTACAGTGCGTCATGAGATTCGAGACCTCATTGACAAGAACATCATTCTACCTCCTCAAGGACCCAGCGTCACAAACAACCCCTCCCCAAACACAACCAAGATCCACCAAAAAGTCAACCTTATCCGCTGGGCGCATCTTACGATCCGGTATCTACATAACTCCTCCCACTTACCCAAGCGGAGGTGGTCCTTCTGGCAACCTTGACATGCGTGTTGAACACCTCCCAACCCAACTGAGCCAAAGGTGGTGACCAAGAGAATGGAGCAGGGCAAGCTTGAGGAGGCGAAGCTGTTGAATCGGGGTGGAGCTATCTGAGAATCTGTGGCGAGCTTATGATCCAGTGGATATATCTTGTCGATGAGCGATCTAAAATTTGAGTATGGGGTTCGGAAGAGGTTTGAGTTGTGTATGCTCAGGGGACAAGCTTGAATCGGCGGGGATGGTTTGTTGTGGTGAAGAGGACCGCCAACCTTCAATTCTGGCGAGGAATCGGGGATGCATCGATTAAGCGGGTTCGAAGATGAGAGTCGGCCGAAGTCGTTGGGTGGTTGGATGATCGACTGATATTGTACCATTTGTGGCGGAAGGGCGAGGATCGAATTACATTGCGGAGGCGCCGGTGCGAAAATTTCGCTCAAGAACGAAACATTTGAGAACCGCCGAGTTATTCTTTGGAGGAACAAGAAAGAGATGGGCCTCTGAGAGGCAGAAAAACAAGAACCATGAGGAAGTTGAGAGTCTTTGCGGGCACAGTGAACATCTTTGTGAGCATGAAGAATGAAATTCTGAGAGCACAAACAAGCGAGCAGGACGGATGCTGCTAGGCGCTAATGGAATGTGGTGGGAAGATGGCGACTTGTATCTTGCCCACCTGAGCGAAGAAGGCGGTGTGGCCAGCGGACGATGCACAGTACCTCGAGGAGGTGAACCACATGACTAGAAGTGGGCGGTATTTCAAGCCTCCACACCTTGATCAACAAGGCATCGAGGGA
This sequence comes from Camellia lanceoleosa, assembly GCA_025200525.1. NCBI lineage: Eukaryota > Viridiplantae > Streptophyta > Magnoliopsida > Ericales > Theaceae > Camellia > Camellia lanceoleosa. Next base: position 195,900 of record JANUSC010000389.1, read on the forward strand.
AAGATAAGGAGGCGGAAAGCGAAGAAAGCAAGCGGAAGAAGAGGCATCTTGGGCGACTAAAAGAAAATACAGCAGACATCTCCATTTGGGGAATTGCTTATGGCCGAGGTGCTGCCGTGTGTCTTATCTGCCATGGAGCGAAACTTTCCATGAAACTCTGTGAACAACTAGTTGGTTTGGTCTTCCGGAGGAGGTTCCGGCATTGACCTTCTGGACAAGAATTGCCGCTGAGGCGTGGACCATATGAGACCTCTCTACATCTCTGTAGAATCACGAGGGACAAATGGATTCGGTGGTGCTTGTTGACACGGGTCCGCTATCAATGTTTGTCCGGCGGAAGCGGCCTATGCAATTGGGTTAAAACTGCGGACTTCACAGAGCTACTCAAATGTCAGGCATATGATAATACAAGCGAGGATGTCTTGGGGGCGGTGAAAATCAAACCAAGATTGGGCTGGACAACCTGAAATAGATTTTCATGTCTTGGAGGTCCTGCATCTTTCAACATGCTTTTAGGCGACCACAGGTTGCATCGGTGAAGGCCGTCTCATCTACTCTACATCAAATGGTGAAATACCCCTTTGGAAAGGGAGTAGCCATTGTTTTGGGAACTCATCAATCCATCCCCTCACGGAGTATCTCGCCGATCTGGAGATTGAACACGGCATGGAGGATATGTTTATATCGGGATTTACTTTGGTGAGGCAGGGTGGTACAAAACATAATGGTGTGAATGAGGGTTTGTATGTCGGTAGCTCAAGCCGTCTACCTCATGAACAAGCTCTGACATATCCACAGGATGGGATTGGGAAGAAGCGGCGGAAAGGTGTCGCGGCGTTGGCGAAGTGCCACATAATCCACATACCTTTGGATTAGGTTATCGCCTACCAAGAAATTTGGGCGAGAAAGGAAAGAAATGGCCCGGGGCGAAAGCAGTGGGAAGCCTTTTGATCTAATGCATAGGCCCATCTGGGGTACCTGAGCAGACGCTTCGTCCAGGAGGAAGATTTTCCATTTGCGGCTTCCCAGAACCATGGTTGAGCGGAGGAAGCGCGTGCAGTTTGAAATCTTCTTCGACACTGCAACTATCCGGGATAGCGTTCTTGCGGAAGCGAGCAGACCCAACAAGCGAGGCGGCGAGAATAAAGCGGTGAGTCTGAGGGAGCCTTTGAATTGGAAATGGGGGTAACAGCGGCATGTCTCCTCTCGATCCTCCGTCGACCGATTGCAGGGAATAACGTCGCGGTTTCCATGATTGGAGATAAGCGGTGCGGGCCAACCTGACTATCTTGGGCGCATCGATCGCACCCTCTCTCATTTGGCGGTCTGAGGAGGATTCTTATCCGGCGTTCGGTCGGGTAGTGGCGGAATCGATCCGAGTCTTGAGTGAATCGGGTTCGGCTCGGTAGTCTGATCTGGTACTCTGAGGATGTTAACGGATGCGAGTCTTGTCGGTCGTCTTTTCCTTTTCTTTTGAGTCTGTGGTAGATGAATTGGATGATCTGGATGAACTTAATGAGAATGAGGTGAATGTGGTTTAAGTACTTTTACGTGCCCTAATTTATTGCATTAACTCGGACTTTCAAAATTTTGATCAAAAAGCGAGGGCGAAGTGCCTCCGGTTTACAAGCGTTTAATTGAGCAAGAGCGGAGATTTGTTAAGCCTTTAGCGGATGAAATCATTTACGTGAATATTAGTCTTGAGGAGGACCATGGTGGTCGGATCGGGTCCACGTTGTCTTCGGAACGCGGCGCTTAAATCGCTTTATTAAAAGATTTCAAAGATGTTTTCGCGTGGTCCTCTGAAGACATGCACAGAATCGATCTGAGATTATCTGACATCGGATCCCCCTTGACCCAGGCCCGACCTATTAGCGAAGCTTCGAAGGATCCGCGGATTGGGCTCTCAAGATCAAGAAGAGGTCACCAAGCAAATTGGCGAGCTTCTGCTAGTGTCGAATATCACTTGGTTGGCCAACATAGTGCGGTCTTAGAAAGATGGCAAGATCCGGGTGTCGTAGACTTGAGGATTTAAGCGAGCGATCAGAAGGCGACTTTCCCTGCCACACATTGATGAGCTAGTGGACTTTCTGAGGGCATACCTTGCTCTCGTTCATGGATGGCTTCTCGGGCTATAACCGGATCGTGATGGCACGGAGGGACGAAGAAAGGCGCATTCACCACCAGTAGAACATCTTGCTATCGGGTCATGCCGTTTGGGTTGAAGAATCTTTGGGGCTACTTATCAGCAGACGCGACCACAATACTACATGATATGATCCACAAAGAGGTTGAGGTGTCGTGGGCGACATGATTGTCAAGTCCAAAAGAAAGAGGGCCACTACACGCCTTGCGCAAGTTTTTCAAAGGATCGGGAATTGAGGTTGCGGTTAAACCCTCGAAATGTCGTTTGGTGTTCTGGCGGGAAAAATCTTTGGGGTTTGATTACACAAAGGGGCATCGAGTGCGACCCTTCCAAAATCAAAGGCCATCTTAGAAATGCCACCACCAAAAGGCGAAAAAGAGGTGCGAGGCTTTACGGGTAAAGTGCAATTCATAAGGCGGTTTATTTCAAAACTAACCTTGACTTGTGAACCACTTTTTGGTCTTACGAAGAAAGGCAAAAATTCAATGGGACGGAGGTGCCAAATTTGCGTTTGAGCAGTTAAGAATATCTCTGAACCCACCGTTTTATCACCACGAGAATCGAAAGCGTTGATTTTGTACTGTCGATGTTGAGACCACAATGGGTTGCATGCTTGCAAGAATCGAGAAGATAGGGTGGAGAAAGCCATCTACTATTTGAGCAAGAAAATGCTAGAGTATGAGACCCGGTATCTGCATTTGGAAAAACTTGTCTAGCTCTGGTATGGGCTACCGGAAGTTCTTGACACTACTTGTTAGCTCACTCTGTAATCTTTGGTTTCGACTTGATCCCATCAAATATCTTTTAGAAACCGGTAACTACGGGTAGGCTAGCTCGTTGGTTCTTGTTGCTCTCGAATTTGATCTTACATATGTGGCATAAGTCGGTAAAGGAAGCGATAGCGAGTTCCTTCGACCATCGGTTGAGGGATGAAGCGATTGAGTACCTATTCGAGATGAAACAATTACGCATATCGGCGAGAAAGTTGGACAATGTACTTTGACGGAGCGTCAAATCAACATGGGTATGGGATAGGAGTGTTCTTGATAGCAGACAATTCCGTATCCTCTAGCCTTCAAACTCCGTTTCAAAGTCTCAAATAACGAAGCGAGAATCTGGCGTGCATTCTTTGGTATGGAAGCGACCACGGAATTAGGGGCAAGGCAATTTGGGCGTCATCGGAGATTCGAATCTTGTTGTGTCTCAAGCTAAAGGAAATGGAAAGTAAAAGAAGAAAATATGATGATGTATCACCAAACCTTGGATTTCTTGATTCCTCGGTTTGAAAAGTTAAGTTTTACTCATCTACTAAGAGAACAACAAGTTATGAGGCAGCTTTAGCAACTCTATCATCCATGATAGACATCCCGTGGAGTCGAATCGTCCGGTCATTATCGACGAAATTTTTGCTATGAGTCGATTGCGGCCATAGATGAAGTTAAGACGAACACCCACAGTATTACGACATCTGGAACTTTTGGAAAGCGAAACATACCGCCCGGTAAGTGCCAAAGACAAGAGGGCAATCGGAAGAATGTCGATCCGAGTTCATCATCTGCGAGGGGTAAAGCGTATAGAAGAGGTCATCTGGGAATGCATAAAGCGTGTGTTGATCTTTGAAGAGTCAAGCGTCGATGGAAGCCATCCGCGGGGGTGAATCTGGTGCACATATGAATGGGGTGATGTTGGCTAGAAGATCCTTAAACAAGGTTATTATTGGTCCACCATGGAGGAGGATTATGTCGGTTTCGTCGGCGATGCCACAAATGTCGATTCATACCGTCGCATGAATATTCCGCCGTCAAAAGCTGTACAACATGACCGCCATGGCCTTTTTACTGCAGGGAATTGATGTGATCGGGCCATCGCGCGAAAGGGTCAAATGGGCATGAGTTCATCCTCGTGGCGATAGATTACTTCACAAAGTGGGTTGAGGCCCAATCTTATGCGGTGTTGAAAGCTTCTGCGTTGCAAAATTCGCCGAAACAACATCATCGTAAACTCTGAGTCGAATGAAATAGTTTTGGACAATGGTTCCCACTTCAAGAAGGAGGTGATTGACTTGTTGGAGAAATACAAGCGTGGCTTTTCATAAGTCGTCTACTTACGGCAAACCAGCGGGCGATTGAGGCCGCCAACAAGAATATCAGCGCATATTACGAAGATGGTGGAAACCTCTGAGGTGGCGGATAAGTTGCCGTTTGCTCTATGGGGACTCTGGGACTTGATCGAGAACTTCTCTTTGGGCGACTCAGGTACTCATTAGTCTATGGGATGGAGGCCGTTCTACCAATTGAGATCGAGGTCCCATCATTGCAGTATTGGCGAGTGCGGATAAGCGGCGGATTGGCGGCAAAGCGAGTTTGAAGAACTCATGCTCTTTGATGAAAGGAGATTGAAAGCTTTGTACCCACGTTCGGGGTTATCAACCTTGAGAATCGCCGGACTTTCAACAAGAAGGTTAAGTCGGGAACTTGAAAGAAGGAGATTTGGTACTCAAAGACAAAGCTCCCATCCACGACCCAAGGGCAAGTTCGGACCCAATTGGTGGTCCTACATCATCAAGTCAATGCGGTCGGTGGTGTGGTTACGATGGATCTAGATGGCTTGGAGTTTTCCCAACCGATCAATATGGACAAGTTGAAGAAATACTACCCTTGAGAGGCTCGCTGGGCGAAAACGAAAAGGCGACCTAAGCAAAACTTCGAGCATAGAAAATTTGAAAATTATAAAAGCGGGCTCGCAAGGTTGAAAACCAAAAGGCGACCTTGGCAAAAGTTAGGCGCAAAAGGAGAGCAAAAACACTCGGCGAACCTAACCTGAACTCGTAAGACTTGATTCCCATCTTTGGGATCGTGGCGACTTCATCTTGAAGTTGATCACAATCTTTTCCCGATCAACTTAGTCCATTTTGATCACCTCGGTCATCTTTATTCATCGGCATTCACTCGATCTCGATGCGAGTGCTATTCAAACTAGGGCAACTTTCCGTTGCAATGAAGTGTCGCGGCATCATAGGACTAGGGGCAACTTTCCGTTGCCACATTGCCAGCACCTTTTTTAGACTAGGGGCAACTTTCGGTTGCTAGGATTGAGGTTGTGTATCTCGATTGGCGATTTCGGCGTGTCGATTGATCCATATCGAAAATAGTTTTGAAAAGTTTTTCATAAAGTTGACTTTGTTCAAATTAATCTTTTCACAACTAAGACCATTTTGGACCAAAAGCGGAGGTTTTCGGTACCACAACCTTCAATTTCATTAATTTCAAAACGAGTTCTTTTGCTCTTGCATACAATTGAAGTTGTTTTCATTACACTCACGCTAGAAAACTTTGAAAGTACTAATAAAGCAATAAATGGGGCATAGTCTAGTCATGTGTCCTGCGCCCCTCGAGCTAGTCAAAGCTTGAGATGCCAACTTAGGCCCGGCTTGTATGGCCAAACAAGCCTTGTCGGAATGGGAGATAAAATATCTGATGAGTCAAGCCGTCCAGGCGGATCAGTATCCACAGAACTTCTTGTAACTCATCATTGAAAAATTAAGCGAGGGGCGGCGCCATGCAATGCGATCTGGCGACAAGTTCATCCATTGAACCACCGGCTCTCGCCGGGAGCATTAACTAAGCGTTCTTGAAAAGTAACAGCGAAATTTGAATAAGCGAGGCAAGAGTCCACAACTTGCAACTTCTCCATCAACTATATACGGGGAGGGATGAAAAAATGAGAGAATAAAGAATAGAGATGTCTGACAGAGAAAAAGTAAGATAAGGTTTTTTGCGAGAAAAAGTCGAGGCAGAATTCGAGTGATGTAAGCAAATACAAGTGAGCTTGGGTGGGAAACATACCTATAGCGATGGTGGACTCCTGCCGTCGATTGTCTCCGGCGGTAGAAGCATCGAGCCTATCAATTTTGGATACCTCCATTATCCGGATAGTCCATCCGCGAGTACATCGTGTTATATTTTTGCTTATCGAGTTATTGTTTTGCTTATTGAGTTGTAAGTTTTGTTATTTATCGGCGTTTTGCGTTTTGAGTTGTTACCTTTTGATTACACAATTTTGTTAAGTCTTGTCTATTGAATTAGTTAACATTATTGTACTTTGTTTATCGAGTTGTAAACTTCGCTAAGATTACATTTTATTTCTTAGTGAGTCGTTTTGTTTTTGCTTTGTTCGTCGGTTCCCTACCTAACGGTAAATACATGGTAGCATTTCCATTCAATTCCATTTTGTGCAAAATAATGCGATCACGATCTTTGAGAATTTCAAATACAACATCTTTTCAAAAATTTGTTTCATTTCATCATGTCTTACAAAATAAAAGTACAAGTTTTTCACAGGAAAATAAGCGCCCTAACAAATGCAAAGTGCTTTGCAAACGCTACTAGCTAAAAAGTAGAATAAAAGCGAGGAAATAACTTGCTCCGATTGCCCTCGGGAGGCGAGGAAGGGAGGCCCTCTCGCATCCTTTTTACGGGATAATCTCCACATCATCATCACCATCTGGATCGGGCTGTCATCCTCCATGGATCCCCTCGACTTCGTCTCGCTCTCGGAACCCAAGGGCCAGGAGGCCTCCCTCTCCGGGAAGGCACCCGGCTGACACATGATCTACCCGATCTCCTCCCTCAAATAAATCCTCGGCGATGGGTGCCACTGCGTCGGCCGAGGCGACCCTCACCGCCCGGCTCCTGCAGTATAGAGACACAGATGGCTGAGCTCCTCCGATCCACATGCCTCCCGGGTAGAGTCTGGCACCTCGACCTCTACGAGAGAGGCCCCGGCTTAGCTGGCTTGGTGATAAACATTCTGGGGAGGCATCACGAAGATGCAAAAGTGCAATACGCTCAGTTCAAAGCATAAAAAGCGGGTGTAAATCGCGAGAATGTGAAAAGGGTGTGTGTCGAGATGTGCTCTGCAGTCTACTCAATATGTGCGAAGGTCTAAAACGGAGTATCATCGTAAAACATGCTAGTCACGGGGAAAAGCGGGCCGATGTACCTCCGCCCGCGTGCTCATCTGCGTCTCCCTCCGTAGATCATGCCCTCGAATGAGGCGGCAT